>JAPQRN010000001.1:27315699-27326162 GCA_037367275.1 Coranthus polyacanthus
TGCCAGGAAGTAAAACCAGGAGCATCAGTCTCTGCTTTCCTGTTTATTTCCTCCTTCTAACTTGAGGAACATAAGAGACATTAAACTCCCATCCACCTTGAAATAAATACTGGATTGTCTCAAGCAGACGACAGATGTTTTCTGCCATTTCATGCAAAATGGCCCCGTGTCCTCGCACATTATCAGTCTCTTCTGTCAAATTCAAAAGCTATAGGAAAAATGCAGAAACATTTGGAAAACATGTGACCCGTCTGGTAAAGAAATAGTTTTCGCCTACCATAATTTGGGGCAGCTGTAGCTGTCTCACCCATTCAGTTCACCTGAAATCGTCATAACATTTTTTTGGTGTGTTGATACAGACTTAACATAGCATTAAATATCAATCTCCATGCCATCATCCTTTGAATAAGAAGTTTACTGCATCCCTTTTTAAAATAAACCCTCTGTGGTGCAGGTTAGATTGAGCTGAACTGGAGACACGCAGAGGGTGAAACCAGTCATAGGGTCTTTCTGTTTCACTCCAATATTTCAATATCTACAGTACAAACAATACTAGGTAACAGTTACAGCTTTTATTTGGTTGGGATTTTGGAGCCATTCTTCTCCTCGTTCCCTCACTCTTTCTTTTTTTCATTCATCATCACGCTCCTAGCCATGGTGAATGACAGTTGCAGAAGTTCAAGTTCAAGTCATAGATATGTACTGAACTCAAACAACAGGTTTCTCAAAATGTCACTGGTAGGTTTGTCTGATTGGCGGGAAGCAGGTGTTAAGAATCTGCACACTTGCTTCCTGTTACTTCCCCGGCGTTTGTCCATTTGTCTTAACCCAGAGCGGTTACGCTGGGATGAGTGTACTGGATGACAGATTTAGTGCAGGCCACACGCTGCCGTGACGCTGCAGGAGAAAGCGGAGGCAGATGGTTAGATAACTCATACTCTAATCTCAAACGTAAAACTTTTGCTGCTTTCTGGACGGCAGACTCGCTCAGCATCGTTCTTCATGAGGTACAAATTGTACCGTGGTGAGACGGTGAAAGGATTGTGCCAGCTCATTGCTCCTGCTTCTTTATCAGAAGTGATGTTAGATGACCTATTTGAACCCAAATAAGATTTCTGAGAAAATAGTATTCTGTGAGCACCACAGCACAAAGAGACAGCTCTCCATAAGAGTGACAAATGACCTCCTCTGTGCTGTGGTTGCCGGTAAATGCTCCATCATAAATCTTCTTGATCTCACTGTCGACCACACGATTCTCCTGAACCACTTGGCAACTGGGTGTACATTTTTGGGTCCACTCTTGACGGGTCCCACTCTTACATTTCATATAGATGCCTCTCCATTTCCATTGGCAGCTCATCCTCTGCACCTGCCAACCTCTCCTGCGGGGTTCCACAAGGTTCAGTTTTAGGTCCACTTCCTTCCTGTTTGTACACGCTCCCACTAGGAAAAATCACAGAATCAACACCTCTTTTCACTGCTACATGGATGATGCTCAAACCTATCTCCCCCTCAATTCATAATATCAGGCCAATTTACCAGATTATGAAACTGTATTCAGGATGTTAAGGTCTGGTTACCTAAAAATGCTCTTATGTTAAATGAGGACACCTTACTTATTTCATCCCACCACCATTATTGGTCTGAACTTAAATCAACTTTCCAACTTCATCACATCACACGTGAAGGACCGGGGAGTTAAACCTGGTTTATACTTATGTGTCAGTTGCAACGGCATAGGCAACCGCGGCGATGTGAGTAGATTTGGGAGGTGCAGCGTAGGTGAAGTGCACCAAGAGCTCCGAAATGTAGCAACACATCAGAGTTACAGTGTTGATAGAGATACCGCGTGGTGATTTGTGAATGACGAGACGACTGTAGAGTCATTATTATAATGAGACACGGAGAAATAAAGTTATCAGATGTGATCCCAGTTCTATGTGTATCTGCTAAATCTACAACGAAAACAAAGGATGTGATGAAGAGAAGCGGTTAAATATGGCCTGATGGTGCTATAGCATATGAGCGTGTAGCAGGAAGGAAGGAAATCTAATGCGCAACTATGAATCATTTGATACTGACTTCACTTTCAACAGATAGGTCAATTCTGTTGTTAGCTCCAGTTTCTTCCATCTCCGAAAATCAGACGTTTCCTCTCAAACCCACACTTAGCAAGAATTATTCATGTACTTAAACTAGACCGGACTCTCTCCCAGGCTACCATCTCTCTCTCTCTTTACAATTAGTGCAAAATGCTGCTGCCTGATTATTGACAAGGACTAAAAACACAGGATCACATCACTCCTATTTCTTGCATCCTAGCACTGGCTCCCCATTCACTTCAGGATAAACTTCAAAATCACACTCACTCACTTACAAATCACTGCTGCTTTTTAAAGTGCTACATAAATTAAACTCGAAACCTGATGTGAAGGCGACTGACAAATGCCGAAATTGAACGCCTAAACCGCGGCATCTCTCATTTGCGAAATACACCTTCAGATAAATGAACTCAGCGCACACAAAATCATTCAGGTGACTAAGCTTCATTCAGATCATCTTGACTCACCCGCAGCCAGATTAACGTGTCCTCGGAAAAAATGAGCTGTTTGACTCCTGTGATTTGCCAAAATCGTCACACTCTCTGTATATATCGTGCAGAGCGCTCATGTATTAGTATTAGAATGTCGCAATATGCACCATGGAACATACAAAACTGAAATCATGAGGGTTTTAAAATAATTTATCAAACCCCTTTGCACACAGTGAACCTGGCAGATGTTAACCAGTTTCTAAGTTTAGCCTTCAACTCATTACACTGCAGCTACACTACTGAATAATTCATTTTAATGCAGTTTTGGAATTGATCATTTTTATGCCTCTTTGCTTGCGACAGCTGTGATGCAGAGACATTATGTATAATGCTCATTTCTTCAAGTTTGGCACAAATGTTCACATGAATTTCAGGATGAACTCATTAAAATGTGCTTGTCAAAGGTCAAGGCCACTGTGATCTCACAAACATTTTGGCCAATAACTCAATCATTCATACACTAATTGTGACAAAACATTTCACATAAATGTGTAACAGGATAAAATGATGTGAGTGATGAAAAGTCAAAGGTCAAATCTTCACTGTGATTTTCTGTAAAAACACTTTTCTCTCATTATTCAACACTATACTCCCTTTTTAAAATAGACACTCACTGGAAATCGCTGGCATTAGTCGCATACGTGTCAGTATATTTTGACCTTTCACTTTGCACTTAATACCTTTTATTAAATTCACTAGATGTTTCTGGGCAGATATGGATATACACTACAACTTGACTGGTTCACAGTGGCATAAAACTGTGAGGCGTTCATACAAATTCATACAGTTTAGCACAGAGATTTACAGTGTTATGGTGGTTAATCAAAATCACGTGGAATACAGGACGTTACATCAGGTCCACGCTTAAGCTGCGAATTTGTTTACAATCCAATCAATCCAGTCTTCCGAGGGCAGTGATACTTACTGTAATTTCCTTGTTTGTTTTGTCTGTTTCAGTCTCATAATTCAGATTCTGTAGGACACAAACAGCTGCGAGGGACTGCATCGGTCACCCACCAGTGTGCCGGCCTTTCATGAACCCGTCGCGGCTTCATGGGCGATTAAAGGCTCATCACTGAACCTGGATCCCGAAGTGAAGGATCCAGCTGGCGTGAAGGCATCCCGCGTTCAGTGTACAATGAATGGAACAGAGATAAACATGGTTTAAAGTGTGATTTATGAGACAAAGCTGAATTGAGAAGTGACGTGAAGAACTAAATACAACCGGATAAATATATATTTATCAGATAAACATATATTTATCCGGTTATATTATATTTTACGGTGTAAAACTGTGTGTGTTTTAGTCGCAACTAAAACTTTAAATTGCGGTCATATATTTGCTGCAATCCTTAAAAATAAAAGAGTGAAGGGGTTTGATGAGCCAATAGGAGACACTTAACCTGTTATAAGTCACTTCTATAAAAGGCTTTACAGCAAAACATTATGTCATGCAGAGGATTATGAATGATGCGATTCAACACTAATATTTAACTGATGATTATATTAGACTTCATTAAAACTGTTGACTCTAAATTTACATTGTTGTGTTTTCACATAAGCCTCTTTTATAGCACAGGGTTTATTATAAAACCAGGAAAGACCAAATGCCAGTCATAGCTCCGTTTTAAGGATTAACTTGAGTCATGGATCAATGAGAATTTGTACCATTTTTTCTTTGTCTGATGGAGATAATGATGTAAACAACTGGTTAGACGCTCCAGACTGTACATTTTATTAGTTTGCAACAGTGAGATGGTGCTGGTAGTGAATGCGCTAAGCATCTTGAATTGCAACCCAGCACGAAACAGAGGTAAATAAAGGCTGAGTTGAGACGAAAGTCCAACAAGTAAATAAGAAAGTGTTTAATTCAAGTATATTCTCACCCTAATTAAATCACAACGCGGGACATGTACAGTCCTCCAGGGCAGCAGTGCCTCTGGTTGTACGTACAGTATGTGTGTGTTACCACTCCGTTACAGGATGTCAGTTTGCCCTGGCATCTTCAGTCTCTAAAACTAAACCACATGTTTGGCACAGGACGCCGTTCACCACAACACCACTCTGAGCCAGGCACAACTGCATCCATGTACGGATGCATTTTATGTGGATAAAATGGCAAATGAAAATATATCAGTGATTCTAATGTAGATCAGGACAGATACTAGAGTTTTAATGCATAAAGATCTGCAGCTGTCTTGAGCCACAGTTCGAAACATCTGAAACAGATAATACAAACGCGCTCCGACAAGATCTGGGCAAGATTAGAGAAATCTACTTCTTCAGTTTTAAAAAAAAAAGAAAGTTATTTCATGATTTCACACTTCACACAATACCTTTATTCCAAAAACTCTGCCAGGAGAAAAGAATTCATGACTTATTCATGTTTACCTGCAAATGTATTTATTATAAAATGGCCTGTAATAGTGGCATTCAACCATAATGGTATATTATTGCTGACGTTTATAATGAACTTGCATTATCATACCTCTCGATGAATCCTGGAGTCAGAAAGAAGGAAAATAAAAGAACTGAACTGACTGTACTCATTCAAATGTTCTGTAGCCAAAAGCAGATACATCCAGTGGTGCCACATTTGTGCCAGAATATCATAATAAATTGCCTGTTATCATCTCAACTACTGAATTAGCACTTGTAATGAATCTAGCCACGATGTAATATATTCATGCTGAATGCCAGCTATTTTTTCTGAGGGGAAATATGCAGCTCGATGAGTTGGATACAAACTTTTCTCCTCACGCAAAGTAACTTTTCTCAGTGTGCGATGTAGAAAAGATCCTTTCACTGACTACAGCATCAGTAGCGTGTGTTTCTGAATCTTGAATCAGTAAAAAGGACAAGAGATCGAGCTCATTTTCATGTATCCCAAAGATGCTCACGTCCAATCTTAGGTCCAAAAGAAGGAAACTGTCTAATGACGTCTAAAAAGTAGCAAGCACCAAGATGTCTGTGGAGTTACAAAACACATGACCAGTGTCGTGGTGATCGCTCGGACCTAAACCAAACATCAAGGGTCTGTTTTTACCATCAGCATAAGAGGTAAATATCGGTGGTATGATGCTCAGAGCCAGCTGTCGCTCTGTAACTCTCTGTGATGTTCATTCCAGTCTGAAGTAGGTCCAGTATATTTAGTATATTTCTTTTGACACAGGTGAGGCAAACCAGTCTGAGTTCCTGTTTAGTGAACAAAGTGTTGGCGTGGCAGATCTTCACCTTTATGTGTAACTCTTAAGAACTGGAGCTAAAGAATCTTGGCATTGACATTTCTTTCTTTCTGTCTTTCCTTCTTCTCTTTTTTTTTTTTTTTTAAATCATTTTGACATTCAACTTTGCTTCTTCTTCATCATGTTGTTCATCCATTACCTTGAAATATGGAGTGTGAAATCAAGAAAAAAAAAACCTGACTTTGAAAAAAAAAAAACGATCAGCTGTCAAAGTCACAAGCTATTTCGTTTCCCTCCTTCAGAGCAGGAAATGAACCCATTGGCTATATGTTCTTGGCTGCTTTTATTTAAAAAAAAATCTGGAATCTAAATGAAGCTAACGTTAGGAGATGAATGAACCAACTGTTGGACTTTGCCAGTGCAACAAGTCAGGAAATGGAGTTGGTTAATAGCTTGCATACTGGAAGCTATCCTTGAAAACCCTCTCGCAGCTTGAAGGTGCGGCATGTCCTCAATTTTATGGGAGAGTTCACAAACTTAGGACAAACCAGAACATTGCCTGTATACAAAGTCAGCTCCAGGACATGATATGAGAATCCCTCGTTGCTAATTTGTTGACCGACCTCCGTGTAGTGGAGGGTGGAGGGGAGACAGATTACTGGATGAGTGTCATTCAGTCACAAAGGGAGCGGGTGGAGTCAGCTGGCTACATGAGCGTCTAAAGACAGCTCATGAGAGATTCGAAGGGTAGCAGCTGAACACGCATCACAAAACAAACACAGAGATGCAGCAGAGTGTGACAGGGTTTGATACGGTCAAGGTATGAATGCATGTGAAGGGATGAATCTAAATGTTTGCTGCCTGTATTTCCCTCCTTCCTTTTACCTGAATCTAA
This sequence comes from Coranthus polyacanthus, assembly GCA_037367275.1. NCBI lineage: Eukaryota > Metazoa > Chordata > Actinopteri > Kurtiformes > Apogonidae > Coranthus > Coranthus polyacanthus. The sequence goes on from JAPQRN010000001.1 coordinate 27,322,373, forward strand.
TCAGATTGATCACCAGCTGCCACTGATGCACCGACAGGTTTGCCGATACAGCCGTGACGTCAGGCGGTAAACAAGATTTATCATGAAAAGGTCATTAGTGTTGGCCTGCTTCCTCAGGGGGCTAAATCTAAAACAAACACTGGACCTTTAAGAAAAACAGAAAGATGCATTTATTGAGAAATGAGCCAAATGTTTCTACCTTCAAGACTTTCTGTAAACTTTAGACATTTTGTTATTACTATTCTATTGTTTTATTTGGGGTTTTTTTTGTGTGTTTTTTTTTCTTCCCTCGTCCCATCAGTGCTTGAGAGGTCTTCATGTTCATGTTTCTTCATATACGATGTGTTGGATCACATGTATTTGTATGTATTTCTCTGTTTCAATGAGGCAGTAGAAAGAGAAAGAAAAAGCAAGCGGGCCTGCCTTCATGAACAATCAAAATCATCAACACGACGCACTTTACACGCCACTTTTAGCGCGTAGTCGCAGCTCTAGGAGGTTGTTATTATTTCACGTAGCAGAAGGAGCGAAACAGTCGGCTAATGCTTATTCCAGCACTGATGCTTACTGATGCGCAGGGTACAGTTGTCTCTCCTGTCTGTGCGTATGACCGGAATACTCAGAAACAGACGCATCAACTTTTAAGAAACTTATCTCTTAATATTTTCTTTAACTTAGTGGTGTGCTTTCATGTATTTTCCTGATCAAATGCGGACGGCGAGCAGAAGCTGAAGCACAGACAGACAAATCAAAGAGGAACGTGCACAATGACATTTAGCAGACACTTAAACTCTGCTGTGTAACAATATGCATCTGTACACAATTACAGCCCCATCCTGCCAGACAGAACTGATTCCTTTGAACTCTTCTTACTGCTTTGACATCCAGCATTGCATCTTCATGCTGTGTATCCATTAACTTGAAATATGGAGTGTGAAAAAAAATACCTGACTTAGTTTTTTTTTTTTTTTAAACTGATCAGCTATCAAGGTGATGAGCTATTTAGTTTCCCTCCTTCAGAGGAGGAAATGACCTCTTGGCACCTTCAGTATGTTCTTGTTCCAGACTGGTTTTATTTAAAAATCTGGAATCTAAATGAAGCTAACATTTGGGAGATGAATGGACCGACTGCTGGACTCTGCCAGTGCGACAAGTCGGGAAATGGAGTTGGTTTATAGCCGGCGTACTGGAAGAAATTGCCGCAGGCCTTGAAAACACATTAGATATTTGTAGGAAGATGCAAAATTCCCATCGCATGTGTGCTTTCAACATTCGATGTCAGAGATGGGATCTTTGGGATTTCTTCATTTTGCAATTCAAATTTGAAACTTTTCTGAAAACGTCAAAGTATGCAGCAGGTGCACAAGGAATGTACACTGTGTCTATCTCTGTTCCTTCTAACTGGGAAATTTTCAGTGCTTTGTAATCACAACAAGAATATTTTACACCCCGGGCAGCAGCACAGTCATGTATTTCCTCATCACTCTGAACTCTGAGACTCTAGACGTCGGCTCTCTGTGGGCTTCTGAAAGTCTTGAATCCATGAATCACACATCCCATTGGAGGAAAAAAAGAAGCAGACGGGTGAACGGGGTGATGAAAACCAGAAAACTACATACGTGGAGGGGTCAGTCCAATGGGTGTGATCCTGAAATTGAGAAACAAAGTGGGTGTTGTGCAGTACATTTTGTTGGTTTGTGCAACGTACTGGCTGCACTCGCCATTCTGTTTCTACAGTATCCATGTGAGATTTTGCGAAGCCAGGTGTTCGGTCATGCTCCCTCTCTTTTTTTCTTTCTGCAACTAGTTTGGGTGCGTCTGTTTTGGTAAATCATCACACATCCATATTTATAGTTCTCGCTGCTTGGGATGTGCAGCATGTCCTCAAGTAGTCGTTAGTTTATAGGAAATCTCATAAATTTAGGACAAACCCAAAATAAGGGTAGCTCCAGGGTATAATATACAAAAAAAATCCCTCGCTGCTAACTTGTTGTTGCACTGGTGGGTATAGCGGAGACAGATTACTGGATGAGTGTCATTCAGTCACAAAGGGAACGGGTGGAATCTAAAAACAGCTCATGGGAGATTTGAAGGGTAGCAGCTAAACGTGCATCACAGAAGAAGCACAAAGACGCAACAGAGTGTGACAGGCTATGCATGCAAGCAAGGGAAGGAAGCTAAATCTTATTTTCCTCCTTCCTTACACCTGAATCCGATCAGATCGATCCGTTCATCGTAAATCACACTTCACCAACAGACCTGCCGATACAACTGTGACATCAGGCAGTAAACAAGATTTATCATGAAAAGGTCATTAGTGTTTGTCTGCTGGCCTGGAGGGCTTTAAAAACAATTTATCTTGCATGATGGCAGTGAAGTATGGTATGAACTGCACTGTGTCCGTGTTGATTTCACATGTAGATTACAGTGTAGGATGGGGGTAAAAAAAACAATACACTACATTTAACATTTTCTTAAGGGTTCGATATGTAATATATGTGAAGAAATGTAATTGCTTTTTTTATTTCCAACGTGTGAACAGATCGTAATGTAAAAAACCAGCACCTTCCCCCGCCTGTCTCGATTGCTCACATTCATGAAACCAGCCTGAACAATGCACCACAAAAACGGCACTACTGAAAAGAAACCAAATATTCAAATAGTCTTGTTTAAAGCAAACATTAAAAGAAAAAAACATTGCCACTCGGGTAAGCAAATTTTGGTTGGGTAGAATTCTTAAAACAAGAGTATGTCTAGTCACTGAAAAACCATAATAATATATATATATATATTTTTTTATTAAAGGTTCAGTGTGTGGCTATATACTGATGAAAACATAATTATGAATATTATTTTCCATTTCTGCAATTAGATCCTCCTAAATCTCCTCCTAAATTTTACACATTGTAACTTTAAAATGAGAAATTGCACAAGTGAATTCGTTCTTAAAATAAAGAAAACAGTCTTGTTCCACTGATGTTATGCAAACCATTGTTTTATCTTATTACTGGTTAAATCTAGCTCAGTGTTGGCTGGAAGGTATTCTCATGTAATCTAATGAAAAGCATGCTTGATAATATAATTTTTCTTTTTAGAAAAACATTGACTCATTTCCCAGAAAGAAGACTCTTTTACACTTTCACGAAACTCTGTATCTTTGTAGATTGCCTTAACGCCTGGCTGTGCAACACTAGCTACCATTAGCTTGGAAATGGAGTTAGTTAACAGACGTCTGGTTTGCAGCACAACACACGCTCAAACACAAACTTCACATGAACACGTGAGCGCATACGTTACGTATTGCACCTTTACATTTCCACTTGCATCTGTTTTTTACTCCCCCACCCCCACCCCCCCCCTGAAAAATCTCTTCAGAAATCTGGACGAAGTGGAGCACGGTGAGTTAAATGAAATATGAGTGACCAGACTGTTATGAAACGACGTGAGTCAACTGCTGTTCAGGAGCCAAACTCAGCTTGTTCCTTCAGCCGGATCAAAACAAGACAGGCAGCTACATTAGCCTGTTGCTCGCTGTTAAACAAGGCATCAGTATAAACACCGCTGAACTAAAACCATACAGTGAGCTTTTAGAATTATTATCCCAAATATTTCTGGTTCCATATTTGGAGCCGCGCTGCGCTGCTGAGCATCACTGCACCGTGGAGGAGTCATGTGTTTACGTGACACAACGAAGAGTCACTGAACGTTATGTACAACCGGCAAATGTATAAATTCACTGCTGTGCTCAAATGATGTGAGAAATCCAAATATGTCACACAAGCAGTTTACT
>JAPQRN010000001.1:27349282-27380066 GCA_037367275.1 Coranthus polyacanthus
TTTTTTTTACCGTCTATGCACAAGTCTGTCTTACTGTGTCTGTCTGCTCTCCTCAAACAAACTTTGTCAATTGTACACAGAGTTTTTATTAAGTCTGTATTAAAGGTGTGTTGACCGGACCTAATGGTTGCTTTATTTCCTCCCGTGTGTTGTCTTCAGGGAAGTATGTGGTCTTCTTCTTCTACCCTCTGGACTTCACTTTCGTGTGCCCCACTGAGATTGTGGCTTTCAGCGACAGAGCAGATGAGTTCCGCAAAATCGGCTGCGAGGTTATCGGGGCCTCCATCGACTCTCACTTCAGTCACTTGGCCTGGTGAGAATTTTAAATCATAGTCAATAGAAATAGACCAATTAACTTACGCCAACAGGACGTTTTTACAAACGATCAAACTATCTGCTGACGTTGGCAACTGGAATTACTGACTTTGAGGGAAAATTCTAGCTCAACAGATGAAAATTACTCCTACGTAGATTTATTTTTAGTTACTTTGATGTTCAGTTCCATATGTATGGAAGGATTGCTTTGAGTTTGATGTTCAGTGATTCTGATTTATTCATTTAGGTATTTATTACTTTGATCTAAATGTTCCGATCGTCAGTCATCTGGTTTCTAATGAAGTGAAAGGATTAATTTCAGACCGGAATAAAGTGCTTCTATGTCAACATTTTTGGGGGAAGGGCGGATATGATATCGGCCGATTGACAAACTGTCGGCTTTTCCCTTCTCCAAGCTATCATTATTATGTCAGCCTTTTAAGAAATCCGCTATCAGTCGACCTAATTGTGATATCGGTTTTAATTAGTTTGCATCTTTTGCATGCAGTGGATGTAAAACAAGTTGACGCGTGAGTTGATCTGCAAAAATAATTGTAAATGTACACTGTTTGTATGTATTAGGTGGGCGTCGGTGGATATAATATTATTAAAAATGACTTGGAAGTGGACGTCCACACTTGGCAAATGCTAACTTCACTGTTAAAAGCAAAGGTTTATAGCAGATGTGAAGCAACGGCCGTGCTTTATCAGTTTATCTCATGCCACTGTGTTACTCTGCTCTGTCCTGATAAGAGTCAATGTACGCAGACTAAAGTGGCCTTTACTTACGTTGCACTTTCTAGAAGAAAGCAAAAGATGTGCGGAGGAACAGTTACATTTTTAGGTGTTTTTTTGTTTTGTTTTTTTTGGTTCAAATAATATAAAAACTTAATGAAAATATCTCCTTGGACATTCTTGTCACTGGATGTTAAAAGGACGCTTTATCACTGTTTTGATTTAGTCTGTGTTTTAGGTACCTTTTTTATAACATCAGTTTTGCTTTACAACCACCCCTATCCATCCAAAGCCACTAGAAGTACAGAACGTTAGAGCAGGTTAAACAGTATTGCTTTTAGTGCCCTATGTGCACCTAACAATGACATATATTTTTTTAATTGATAACTTCTTTTGTTTCCTACAGGATCAACACACCGAGGAAGCAGGGAGGTCTGGGTAACATGAAAATCCCCCTCGTTGCAGACCTCACCAAGTCCATCTCCACAGACTACGGTGTGCTCCACGACGACGGCATCGCATACAGGTCAGGCTCACTGCTTGTGTCATGTGAATACTTCTTTTTACTCCACTGGACAATGACTGCTTTGATCAAACACCTCAGGTTTGGAAAGCCTAAAAGTAAATGTCATGCACTGTTCTTATTTTGAAACTGTGTCCTTGTACAGCTAATGCATGTCTCAGCACGATTACCCAGAAATGTGTATCTAACGAGATAACAAATAATGTACTTCTAAGGATTATTTTTCTTGATCAGTTTTCCAGTTATTCTTAAGTAGTCAGTTGGTAATTTTGCCGAAACATTTCAGCACTTGTTTCAGTCGTTTTTTGCTATTAGGACACAAGTTTCTTGCCAAAAAAAAAAAAAAGGGGGGGGGGACAGTGGACCTGGATTGTCTTCCGTTACACAAATGTTTAGACCTCTGTATGTGTGGGTCTCAGGGGTCTGTTTGTGATCGACGACAAGGGTATTTTGAGACAAATCACCATCAATGACCTGCCCGTGGGCCGCTCTGTGGACGAGACCCTGCGCCTGGTCCAGGCCTTCCAGCACACCGACAAATATGGAGAGGGTGAGTACGAGGGAAACCTGGCTTTACTTTCAGTTGAAAGCAGGGTGAATCACTCAAATACTATACTGTACAAGTACTTTTGCTCAAGTACTATGCTTCATTACAGATACTTGTACTTGGCTACATTTGTCTGACGGCTGACAGCGTTACTTTTCACATGACAGTTTTTCATTCCCTTCCTGTCCAGTGACAACCACGTATCTCCAAATGTGCACTTCGTCCTTCAGTTTATCACAAACGTGATAAACTGAAGGACGAAGTGTTTACTTTTATGGGTTGAATAAAGCCTCCTACTTATTAGGCGGTGACCCTTCCTTTTATAGTCCTCTAATTTCTAAGTATTTCCCTGTAAATTATAGTATATCATTGGGTAACTAAACAGTACAGTTTAGTTGTGACCAGTTTGGGTTTTGTAATAACTCAGATAAAACTGTGTATTCTGTAGGAAAGTCTTAAAAAACACCTCCCGTTACCCGTCAGTAACTTACAGGTGTAGTTACCCCAGGTTGATGGGTAATAGTGGAGGTTTTTTTGGGGTTTTTTTTGTGGTATTTCAGCTGTTGCTTCTCTGTATTTACTAACTACCTAACAATCTACTATCATTTGCCATATATTTACTGGATAAATACTTTTTTACTTATTGACGGACTATAAAAGTTAAGATTACCTATTAAGCTTAATAAAGTCTTTCAAAACCCTCTTGGATTTGTCACAAAAATAAAAACAGGCCTGTTTTTCTGAGCTTGTGAATCTTATAGAATATGATGCACTGCTGTAGATTAAAATACCCAACAGTTTATAAAGTAGTTCAAATGAAACATCTACTTCAGTAAAATATCTATTAATTTTAATGCAGCAGTAGAATGAATCTAAAAACATAAATGGAAAAACACTGACAGGGACCATTTTGCTGCACAATCACTACTTTCACTTTTCATACTTTAAGTGAATTTTACTGACGATACATACTTTTAGTGAAGTATGGTTTTGAATGCAGAGCTTTTAAATGAGGTGGAGTTTTTTCAGTTTGCCATTTGTACTTTTACTTAACGGATCTGAACACTGGTTCCACTACTGCCAGGACTCTGAAAGTCTAACTCGTCACGTGCACATGTAGAAGCTGGAAAAGAACCCAATTCTACACAAAGTTTTCTTTAGCTTTAAGCTTCCCTTTGTGGGCTTGTTGGACCACATTGGCCTTGCAGTATTAGTTTACCCTCCTGGCTATTAACCTGTGTACTTTGACCCCGGGGCGTGCAGGGTTGAGCGTCTCTCACTGAAGCCTTGTGGTTTTAAAACATTGTCCTTCCTTCCTTCCTCTCCGCAGTTTGCCCTGCCGGCTGGAAACCTGGCAGCGACACCATCATCCCTGATGTTGAGAAGAGCAAAGACTTCTTCTCTAAGCAGTAAACGTGATCCTCTTCCAACTGCCTTCCTAACATAGCACTTGGCTTCAGTTGAGAGCGAAGCAGTAACATGACGTCCAATCTCTGTTAAACCCAACAAAAGTTCCAGAAGTTGTTAGATTGAAACCCTTTGTTGCAGTTCTTATCTTTGTACGTCCAGTGTACAATTGATGGGACAACCTCATAGTCTAAAGCACTGAAAGTTTAGTTTCTTTTTCAGAAAAGTTTCAATATTTTTTCCTTTCTGTCATTAATCCATGTAAGCATCTTTATTAAAGCAGTGGGAAAATTAGAACTGACTCGTTTGTTTTTGTCTCAATGTGGTTGTGAGTGTTGTTCCACTTCTGACCTCTAGATGGAAGCACCAGTCTTCCTGAGTCTGTTTTGAGTTTCCTTTTTAATGTATGGAAACTCCTTTACATACTAGTATTTGTTTGTGGCCTCACAGCTTGGAAGTATTGTGGAATTGGTGTTCACATGATGTGTTGGAGCTTTACGGCCTTGTTCCAGGCAGAGGATCTGAGGACGTCATGAGGTAAAGTCTTGGCTAATGTCGGAGTTATTGTGGTTTTTGACTCAGAACAACAACCTGACATTGCCAAAAGTCTGTAAAGCTTATTGGGAAAGACTGGGTTACACGGACACGACTGTCACGACACCTCTCACTATTTAATCAATTTATCTCATGTTTTAAGCTCTTGAAATTGTGATTGAGGACATATTGAGCTAGACCACAGTAACCACAGTTTACACCGTGTTTTTTTTGTTTTTTGGAATCATAGCGACTCCGAATATTAGAAAATCAAACGATACTGATATCATACTCACACAAAACTCACATATTGTAACTCGCTCTGAACCACCACAGACAAAGCTCTGTGTGCATGTTTGTCCGGAACTTTTTTTTTTTTGCGACCATCTTTCCTGAACTAGCGTTCTCGTGGCTTGTTTTGGGAAATTGAAAGCGGAATGGGGAAACTCCCTCCACTTTTAAAAAGCAACTCATTGACGAAGCTCTTCGTTTACACATACATTGTGGTGTGAAGGAGGCGTGAAGGGGAGCGCGCGGCGCCTCTGACCGGCAATGTAGGAAGGAGTTCCCGGAAACCTTTTCGTGATGTGACGTTTGTCAGAATAATTGACCATATATGGACCGACGCATGTACGTCAGTAGGGAAACAATCCTACGCTGGGACGTCTCCAACGTCAAAACTGCCGCTGCTGTAAACTTCTGTGCTGACGAGAAATATCACTGACGAGTGTGGTCACGATAACGAGAAATGGTTGAAGTAAGTGCTGATTATTTTAAACGCACGTACCCTGAATGAGAAACAACACCACATATTATTTGATTTCATAAATTCATTTACTTAAATATATACTGTACAAGTAAAAAAAGACAGGCTTACCAGGCTCAACCTAATAAACACAAATAACTTACAACAAAAAGCATCACAAATAGCAATTAAAGTAAAATGTAAACAGGCAATGACACGACACTTTTAAAAACTTATTCAAAAATGCCCCAAAGTGTTTTAGTCTGGAATGGTTTCTTTAGGCCTACTTTTTTCTTCTTTTTTTTTTTACCCGGGAGCCTAATGGTCCAGTTCGCAAACAGACGATGCGTGAAGACATCGTTTGTCGTGTGCTGTCAGTGCAGTTCTTGTCCAGTGTTTCTAAAAGTGCATGGCTTATTCAATAAGACTTGACTTTGGGCGCTAACATGAGCTGGCAGCCACTGCTCACATGTGTCATGACTTTCTGTTTGAGTTGGGCCACCTGCTCACGCAGTGCAGAAGCCGTGTTTGACAGTCCGGCGTTGTCCGTTTTCAAGATTTTCACTTTATCCTCCAGACGAGCGATGCGCTCCAGCTTGCGTCTCCGACACTTGGAGGCTGCGAGCCGGTTCCTCAGGCGCTTACGCTCCGCTTTGATCCGTTCCTGGTTCTCCAAATCTATTGGGGACATCGGCGGAGACCCGTTGTCGCTGCTCTGCATGTCGGGAACTGTCTGAGGCTCCTCTTTTAACCCGCCGAAGCGCTGTGAGTGGATGCCCGTCCCGGCCAGGGACTGCTGGAAATGGTGAGAGCCGTGCGCGATGGCCTGAGGATGCTGGTGGTACTGGTGGTGGGGCAGGTAGCTGATAGTGGTGGAGGGATAGCTGGCTGTAGACGACAGGCTGTGGTTCGTGGTGCAGCTGCTCAGGGTGGTGTACTCGAGCGGTTCTGGCTGCATGGATGAGCCAAACACAGAGGCGGGCGCTGAGCACGCAACGCCACCTGTGCCAATGGACACGTTTGGAGGTGCCATCTGGTTCATCTTGTGTAAGTCGTCTAGTGCTTTAACAAAACCTTCGGCAAAACCCTCCTGCTCCTCTGTGATGCCGCGGTTGTAGAGGTACTGGGCAGGTGTCGGCGTTGTAGTGATGACCCCGTTGCTGTTCTGGATGATCAGTCGCTCCAATTCAGGAGAAGCGAGTTTCAGGGAGCCCACGTCTGCCGTCCCCGCAGAATAGAAATCACTGTCGGCGCGCAGGTGCTGTGACTTGAAGTTTGAGTTCCGATATGAGTCGGAGAAGTTCAAGTTCATATTCTGCTTTAGCAGCTTGTAGTCTGGCAGGGCTGCGCCTGGATGGCCATAAGCAGAAAGAAACGAGTCGTCATAAAAAGGCTGTTCCATTATTGTGGACATATTTCAAAATCAGACAGTCAAATACAAGAGTGCGCTGCAAAGATGCTGCTTAGACACCGAGTCTTCAGTGTCCCAAATGATTCAATTTCCAGCACAAAGTCCCACTGAATTAACACACTGAAGATCAAAACTATCAAAAACAGAGCAAAACTTCCAAATAGTGGAACTGTACTGTACCAAGTCGTCGATTTATACCTTTAGCAGGATTCAAAGCGGAGTCCAGTGACTAATTCAGATGTTTTCATTCCACTCGTGTGTAGGTGACACTTTTGCGCTCTGTACCAGAGCTTCCCTTCAGTTTCCTCTTTAGTAATGAGCGGCCGACGAGCTCCGCTGTATTTATACGATCCGGGTCTACGAGCGCAAAAAGCTGCAGGCGACAGCGGATCGGGCGCGCTGATTGGCTGTTTCCTCTGCGCTCCCCGCCCCCGGGATGTCAGATAGACTCGGTGACGTTGTTGCCAGGAACAAGGACTGTAAACAAGACGAGGCCTATTCGGCGTGGGGGGAAAGTCAAGCCAGGTAAACACTTAACACCCCAGGTTCACAGGTTCATCGCCACACTCCTTCGAATCTATAAGGCGGTCCGTTTTCAACGTGCGCCACAGCTCAAAGTCGTGCAGAAAAGCACCACGTCTGCCTGTGCCTTACTGTGACTCTTAAAAACTCCCAACAACATCCTGGGCAACAGGCCCATGGGTAAAGGATATATACTCTGGTGCTGAGTCATGCGATCCAAACTGATAGTCCATATTTGGGTATCCTGGCGCACCAGTTCCTCCCCGACAGGAGCGGGAAGCCAATCCCTTTCTGGCGCGCTTCCAGCTCAACCCGGGACGTGGGAGGCGGAGGAGGAGCACTGCTGCCCTCCTCCTTCACCCCGCAGGCAGGGAGAGGATGGGCAGATCGGGAGGATGGCGCAAACTCCAGGGTGTGATGTCTTCAAAAATGTATGAAGCATAATGGGTGTCTGGCAAAGGAAGACGTATCTTCAGGGTATCACACGGACCCACGTGTCCTACTCGTGTGACAAAAGCAATATTTAAAGGTAATAATCAGAAGAAAATGATAGGAGTTGAGAGTACAGTTTCCCTGTATCAAATCAGTAGGAGTTTGGCAATTTGATGCGTGTCCATTGTGGTCTAACTGGACAGTATGAGCCAGTTGACATGTATTAAAACCTTCTAAACAGCTGTTTTGAATGTGTTCATGTAATGTACTGACCTCACTTTGTTGCCATGGGAGTGCAAACAAATGACAGATGCTTCAAGGTATTTCAGGGTAAAGACACATCCCCTCACCTGAACACCTGTTTGATAGAAGGACGTCTGTGTCTGCTCTGTATGGTAATGACCTCTGAATCACTTCCCAGAGGGCCTTGCACCCACGCATGCTCATATAGTCTGGAAAATATTCTGTATATATATCCTCAGGTCTTACACGACCAGAACATTAGCCATCTTTTTTTTTTTTTTTTTTTTAATTCCAGCTCTTTAACGTAAAATACCCATTACTGTCTGGCATTAAACTTCATTAATTTTCCTGAATTCTTTTGTAGATTCTTCTGCCATTCTGTCGTCGGACGCACACTCAATGAGAAAGATGGCAGCAATGACAAGATAATGAGGTAATTACATGTCTTTGGAGCCCATAAAGTGAATGTTATGTGTGGATGTAAAGTTTCTTCTATGTAGAGACATAAAAAATGATCCGATTATCAGCTATGTTTACACTTCAGCCATTTCCATCTGTTTTTATTTTACAAATAGGGGTTTGTTAGTCTTTGAACCTTGACTATTACCGTTGCACAAACTACATATTGATAAATGAACTGTTACATCAGGCCATCAGCACATCTGTTGTATGAGTCGGTAACGAAAGGAATTAAGCAAGTGTTGAAGCTGATGCAACACCGGCCTTATCCTTCGCACTTCCTCTGTTTGTGGGAGTAAAAGGTTGCATTTTGGCCAACTCTCCGCCACGTAGCGGTCACTTTGGACGGGGTTTCTACTCTCCCAACCATTGGTCAGGGCTCCTGTCAGCGAGAAGAAATGTCAGGTGGAAACAGTGAAACAGAAGTAGTTTCAGGGAAACAGAATGAAGTATCACGCAGTGGTCAGTTCCAGTTTCAGACTGACCTCATCCACTCGGTAAAGGTCGTTAGAGTTATTGGTTTGAGGTATCACAAAAGCTCTTACTGCATGTGGTTTGATACAGATAAACGTTTGCTTCATATGTTTGATCTCTAGTATTATCACTGCACTAAATGAAAATATTATATTATAAGCATATTATGAATGATATATAATTAGATTTTAATATTTTCAGTGTACAGTTTTTTTTCCTTTCTGTTTTTTTGGTCTTGTTATAGGACTCAGAATCTCTTACTTGAGCCTGATTGAGTCTCTTGTTGCTTATTCGTGGCTCCACTCTGTTACTTAAACGCACCACAGATTATTAGCATGTGAGTTTCTGTAATTGGCACGGAGACTCTGCAAAATGTCTTGCTCCCATGCACATGAATATATGCAGCTACGCATCAGGAATGCGCGCACACATATTTACAAAGCAGACTTCAAGCGCCTCATACATGCAATTCTGTCACCTTCTTTGAGCTCGGCTGTGATTGGAGTTGACAGACTGGAAGGAGGGTGAAGAACAAAAGCAGCAGCAGAAATATGAAAAAACAAGCACGAAGCGCAACAAAGGAGCCTATATTGGCAAGTGCAATCAGCTGCAGCAGCGCAGACGGCGCCTATGGCCGAGCCATTTAAAGACACTTTTTCTGTTCTTCTTTGGCCATTAGTACATCACAGGAGTCACGATCACTGCCGGCGGTGCCCAGTAGACACACTGAGGGCAGGTTGGCTGAACTGTGAGAGGTAAGTCTGCAGTGAACACGAAAGGAATTATTCATTTTTTTCATCATATGTGTCATTTATGAGAAGGTGAACAACACATCTGAACCCATACGGGTATGAATCATTCCTCCAAAAATATTGCCTTACTGAGAATTCAGTGATCTGAAACAGGTCAGCTGATTTGGAAAACACTGCATTAAAGGTTAAGTGTGTGTATTTTGGTGACATTTAGCAGTGAAGTTGTAGATTGCAGTTGTCAACTGTATAAACCCCTCCACCCTCTCCTATGGTGGCCCCAAAAACCGTGACAGACACAGTAGATTCTGTCATAGTGAACATGTGACTTACATGACTGATCAGCTGTTTGCATCCTCTTCTCAGACGCTCCGATAAAACATTAAAACATGGCTGGTCGATCTCATCCTTGAAAAAAAATTAGCCTTCTTCTACTCTGTTTATTAGAGTCATGTGTAAAGTGGCCTAAAGCGCCACCTTCTGACCACATTACGCAGCCTTGTTTATTTGCTCCAGAGCAGTTTATGAAAATGCATGTAATTTGCTTTTTCTTTTGAGCGACTTTTCAAAGGTTCCCTTGAAACTAGTTTTTGTCCATGTCCATGTTTTTTTACTCCAGGGGTTATTAACTCTGCTGTGTAGGAGACTGTAACGTACCTTTTTTACAGGATGCCACAAGCTATAAAATGAAAAAAAGGCAAAGAGGAAGACCATTCTGACCTACTGTAGAAACATGGCGGACTCGGTGGAAGGTGACCTCCTCCCTCTGTAGAGATAAACGGCTCATTCTAAGGTAACGGAAGCGATTCTTCGACATCTCTGTGTGATTATACACTAATGAAAATCTCATTTTGAATATCATATTTCATTTCTGCAATTAGATCCTCCTACAGGCCCCTAAATCTTACACATTGGACCTTCGTGATCTAAAGATTCATTTTTTATTTATACCTGTCACATAGACATTCATTTAGGGTAAAGAAAAGAAAATCTCTCTGCAATCACTGACTTCAAATACAAAACTTTTGTGAGAGAAGGGCAAAACTGAAGAACGCCTTGAAGCCGCTGATGTTCATTTGGCCTTCATCACGACTTTAACCCCTTCGTTCCCTCTAGCCTCCCACCGCAACCTCCGCAGCTCATTCAGGCACTAAACACTGGTCCGCTTTATTAAATGAACCAGAAGTAACTTCTCTCCTGCGTCTTTGGCAAGGTCTTGACGCTGGAAGCTCAATGACCTGGAAGCGGCCTGTAGGTGTTGTGAGTCAGGTATGGGGCTGTTCGTCTGGGCAAAAAGCTGACTGTCCCCGCGAGCGGAGAACAACTCACTCCCTCACGCAGCACATTAAATCAGACGACTGTTTAAGTGTGTGTGGGTCACTTAAATTAACGCTAACAAGCAGCCGTTGTCAATTTGTCTTTCACCCCCTCCTCTTCTCTCTGAACTGAACCGAACCCCCTCCCTGCACCAAAAGCCCCTTCTTTCTTTCTTTCTTCCTTTCTTTCTTTCTTTCTTTCTTTCTTTCTTTCTTTCTTTCTTTCTTTCTTCTTCCCCCTCATCGTTATTTGGCTGCCTGTGGGAAATTGAACCGCCTTGTGCATGTAATCGCTTTAATGAAGGCATGTTTAATCAGCATATTCTTCATCTGTAGCTCCCAGATAGTGCCAAAGAGCCTCGTAGCGACAAGAGACCTTTAGCACAAGACAGGATGATTGCTGGGGCCAAATGACTGTGGCAGGAAAAGACAGTCGGACCGGGCAGTTCCCCTCGGGCTGACGTAACGCATATGGAGCTGTTCTTCCCACTTCTCATCCATCCAAACAGATGCTTAAACTCCCTGTCACTGTGCCAGTCTGTAAAAAAAAAAAAGAAGAAAAAAAAAAAGGCAAACAGCAGGAAGTGCAGGATTTAATTAGGTCTAATCTGATTTTACATGCCCATTTGCTTTATTAATTGAGCTGGCTCATTGTGGCTTTTTTTTTTTTTGTTCATTTGTTTGAATACGATGAAAATGTGACCATGGGTAGGGGATAAAACTGGGCAAAATGGTGGTGTTAGGTGGGAGACTTTTTATGGCCATCGCGAGAGAAGTGCCCGAGGTGTGTACGACCTACAATTAGAGAAAAAAAAAAAGAACACAAAAGCTCCCACAAACACGGTCATAGACTGGTGTAGAATGAGAATGAAAGTTAAGTGAAAGAGGTGAATAACAAGTCAAACACTCCTTCTTTTTTTTTTCTGCAAACGCACCCAAACACGACAC
The DNA here is from genome assembly GCA_037367275.1 of Coranthus polyacanthus. NCBI lineage: Eukaryota > Metazoa > Chordata > Actinopteri > Kurtiformes > Apogonidae > Coranthus > Coranthus polyacanthus. Next base: position 27,360,643 of record JAPQRN010000001.1, read on the forward strand.
ATCATATGTTTGCTGTGAAACCATGAGGGCTGATATACTAAGTGACTAAAAGGTTGCTCACAGTGCAGTGACATAGTCTGATCTGACTTAACCTTTGCATATAAGCACATATCATAACACGACGTTGATAATCATAGAGAAAATCTGTAGCCGCACAGAACAGGCGTCTTTGTGTTTATTTTACAGCTCGATCGGCCGCACGCTGATGGATTCAGACTCCTTGTAAGCCTCCATGAAAGGATCGGGGAGGAAAGGTGGGATGCTTGATTGCTGTGTCTGATGCTGGCCAAGAGTTCCTCTTTGTGTTAAAAAATAGGAGAAGTGAATGTGAGGCGGCAGGAGGCCAGGGTGTGGAGGATTTGGGTACACCACATTTTCATTTCCTCAATAAGTTGCGGTAACGGCCAGCTGTGGTAGTGGCGGCGGTGTGGCAACAGCACTCTTGAAAAGCTACAGGTCAGGACTCGTGCTAATGGATCAGAGCTCACATTAGATCAGCAGATATTTAGGAGCAAGTATTTATTCACACTGAGTCAAACATCTGCTTCTTGACACGGACTGCTGGACCTGTAGTTCTTCATTCAACCAAGATGTTAAATATACAGTACATTTCAAAATCAAACTGCTGACATTTACATCAGCCTTTACACATATGTTACTCACTGAATAATTGCCATCTAAATTTATTCAGAGTAGTAATCATCTGCAGTCTGCATGGTTGCCTTGGACACAAATTTGCCTCTTTAGATATGTCGCTATGAAAATTAAAGCTTTTTGTGGCTAATATGCTAATGCAGATTCACTACATAGAAGTACATCATTTGAGGTTTCTGTCTCTTGGTGAAACCTCAAAGGTGTTTTTATTTGCTTTTATTTGTGCATTAAAAAAAACACAGAATGGAAATGTCACAATTGATCAACAAAAAAAACAACAAAAAAAACAAACCTTGAACTATTACAAAAAAAAAAGTTTTACGTTTGGGACGAGTGCAAAAGTGGTTGTATGGATAAAAGGTAAACACGTGGATGGAAACTAGCACAATGTAGCATTTTCCTTTTTCCAATTTGTTTAAAAGTTATTGGTATTAGTTTGTAGAATGTAGTTTGCAGATGAGGCGACTAAATTAATCTACTCTGCGTTCAGTTGCGACCATACATTATACGCTTATCCTTTCTTTTTCTTTTTTTTCCCAATTGTTCCAAATTCTCGCTATGATGTTGGATTAATTTTTGAGGGTCACGTCTCATTATCACTAAATTCAGGCCTGACAGAAGGTCGTGAAATTATCACTGCAGCCTGCACGGCGCCTGGTGTTAACGTCTCACCCTCCTGCTTGGCATGTCGGCAACATTCCTCTGCGCAATTCCCCGCTCCTGTGAAAAATAGACTGAAACTCCGTTTTGACCTGTGAGAAAGAGAGCTCATTCACACGAGGAGCAGATCATCACATTAATCACAGTAGCTGGTAAATGACTTGGCTTATTTAGTCTCGCCGTGCAAGATGAGAAGCTGTGGTATTGGTTTGAGGTTAGTGCCTCACTTCTACCTACACAATTTCCCAGCAGGTAATTTAAATGAAAGATGGTAGCTATGTTTATCTTTCAGTACAAAGAGAAAACAGTGTCTCTCATGGTAGATTATGTTGTAATTATAGATATTAAAAAAAAAAAAAAAAAAAGTTCACTGGGCATATTTGGCAGCTGTTGGAGGAAATCTAGGAAATGAATTTCCAAGAATGACTCAGTCTGGGTAACATCTCTATAAATCTATAAATAAATAAATAGAATGAACAAAAATATCGATAGCCAATCCTTCTGCCAATCTGTCAGTTCAGTTGCTCATGTGCTCCATGCGCCTAAATGTGTCACTCGGCTGCTTTTGCATTTGCGTATATATGTGTCAACTGCGCCTCTGCCTGCAACCGAAGGCACCTGCATTATGAGAAGTGTATAACCAAAGAGACAAGAGCATAGATACAGGGAAAAAGGACAGTGTGTCTAATCGCGTGGTTACTGGCGAGATCAATGGTGCGAGCTTGGCTGAAACTGTGTAGGCGCCTGAGGTGCATTCTGATGTTTTCTCACTGTCGCTGATGATCATTGAGACTCAGCACTTTAAGCCTCTATCGTTCCTGGAAACAAAACAAGAGAAAAGTGAGCAGAAGAGTGGATGCTGCGATGTAGCGGCCCGATAAAACTATATCAGCATGAGCTGTGTGAATTGGATATTTTTGAAGAAGTGACTATATGGCATCTAATGATTCAGTATCTGACTTCTGCGGTTGCCATCAAACTGCACTGGGAAGTACATCAAAGTCACTTTCCCAGCCGTTCATTGTGCATTCATTCATTAGAACAATGTGCACAAAATAATGTATGTCAGACTGTTTTTTTTGTCAGACAGTTTCAATTGTTTTTGGACAGATTGGTCTATTAAGATCTGAGTTTTTACACATGCATTTTTAATTTCTCTTTGCATTTTGGATTGGTGGGACATTATATGTATAAAAACTAAACATTATCTTTGAACACAAAGTAATTTCTGAAAGAATGATGCCCTTTCTACACTTTTATGATGTAGACAATGTCCTCCAACCAGTACATCCAAATTAGCAACGGCCTCGCTTGAAACTACTAAAACATAACTACAAATGTATATTAAGCATAAATAAACACTTTTCGATAGTACTTGCAGCATTACAGCTCGGTAATAACATGGCAATCGGCTTGTTAAGTCTGACGCCATTCACTGTTTCCGTGTCTTCCTGTTTACTATAACTTCTTTCTTTAGCGAGTTACCAGTTAGGGTTCAGAGTCATTTTCCAATCAAGGGGATCCACGAAGATCCGGTTTGGCAGACGCAGTGGGAACTAACGTTAGTTAACGCTATAGCTAATGCGCTAACGTTAGCTAGCACCAATCTTTGTGTTTTTTCCCATTCATTTAAGAATTTAAACTTTACTTATCAACTCCACGCATTTCCTCTGCTCTTTATCATCAAACAGGCAGTGGTAGAATGACAACTGGATGTGTTTTATGAACATCATTGAACCTGGAAACAGCAAATGACGTCACAGCTTAACAAGTGAATAGTGCGATAATAGTTTGCTGATATTCATAGGTAATAATGTAGTAATACCACGTACTTACCAAAGTAATAAGCATGTAATAACTTGTAATAACCAATGAAAATGCTTGGAAATAGAAATGGTATTTACCATATTGTAAAGCTGAAAGTCATGCTCCCTTATGTTACAAACATCCCCTTTTGTGTGAAGGTAATACTGTAGAAATGATATGTTTAATGCTGTGACGTGTTACCTGGAAACACTGGTGGTAGTTTCTATGCTAATCCATGCTAACCAGCTAAAACATGACGCTGATCCATGCTAACAGCTAATGCTAGCTTACTAATGTGACTCTGCTTGATTGTGAGTCGAATAAAAGAAAATGGCTTAAAAACCTGAACCTGAATCTTTAGTGCATTCCTCTTAATGTTAGCATTGGCTACTAGACTAACATTTAGAAACTAGAGTTAGAGAAACAGGTAGATTTGCATTTTGCAGCACCGATTCACAGTTATTACACAGAAACTACCACAAGTATTTCCAGGTAACATGTCACAGCACTAAACATATAATTTCTGCAGTATTACCTCAAAGAAAAGCGGACGTTTGGAACCTAAAGGGAGATGAATTGCAGCATTATAATACGGCAACTACCTTTTTTATTTCCAAGCTTTTTCATTGGTTACTACAGGAGTTATCACATGGTATTACTACTTTATTGGCTATGTATTGCCAAACTATTAGCATGTTATTACCGAGCTGTAATGTAAAGTGCTACCCACTTTTCAACCTCGGGAAGGTTCTGTACCATGTCCACTTTTATCTCAGATTTGGCTGTAGAGCAATTTGACTGACTTGGACTCCGTGTTGTTTTTACACTGATTAGTGCGCTGTGCTTTTGTTTACACCGGAAGACACAAAAAAAGTGACGACAGCAGGTTTAAGTGAAGAAGAATAAAGCATAAGGTGCAGAAACCCCAAAATGCAACATCCTCATATGTGAACGCAAGGTCTCAGGAGGTTAAAAGATTTAGAACATATACGTACGTCTGTGTTTAATGCAATGTCATCGTGATATACAGAGCACATAACACATTTCTGACATATTACTTATCGCATAATAACATTTCTTACACTGAGACGGATCCCAGTCATAATACATGCTAACTTCATCTCCTGTTTAGTCATTCAGGCCCCTCAAACTTTCACCTGAATTGGGCAGTCAGAAGTGTTTCTTTCAGCCTCATTATTTAGCGTCTGTTTCACAGCAGTGTTGAGATAACACCAGCAAAGCAAACCCCACTCCTATTTTATTTACCAGAAGTGGTTCACCAGCTTGGGTTTTCACACACACTCACTTGTACGTGCGCGCACGCACACACACACAGGCAGTAACTTTCCTGTCAAAGGATAGTCGTTGTCATACTAAGAAAGCCAAGTGAGCGAGTACAAAGGCGGTCAAAGGCGATTGCTGTTTTTTGGTCTACATGCACTGATGTGACAACTCAGTCAATCAGTCAATCTTTTTGTCAACAGAGATATTACCACCTTCAATTCTGCATCACATTCTGTATCTGTTGATCTGAATTTCTTTTACTGACGCGTGTTTTTGTGTGTGTGTGTGTGTGTGTGATAAATCTGCGTGAGTCTCTAGCGTTGCCCTTTATCTGACGACATTATGATGTAGAAGAATTTCCTGATAAATTAGTCATCATAATACGGCGGAGTATGGGTACATATGGCCTGACACATATGGAGTAGCATTAACAGCACAAATAAATATACAAATTGCACATATCTGCATGTTAGTTAGCTTACACTACATGAGGAAAAAAACACTCACCTCACACTCTGTTGTTATTTATGTTACCTCTGCAGTCCTCCCTTTCATCAGATATGTTGTACGTCTTGTTTTTGTAATCTATAAAATAAAATAACACAATTAGGACTAAAGTAAATGTCATTCAGATATAATCACGGGCTGATAAATAATTCCAATGCAATTACGTGGTCAGTTCCCAGAAGTTGGGTGTCTAAAGTTAATGATCACAAACAAACATAACAAACATTAGACATAACTTACTTGTAGCAAAGCTGACTAATATCAGTCGTCTCTCCTTGTGCGACATTGTAGGATTTGTTATTATTCAAAACTTTTCACTTTTGACTCATGTGTGGCTCCTCTTCAGCAGAAGTTAGAAAAGGTCAAAACTCCAGCAACACCTGTTTGAAGAACAACTTCATTAAAGCTTCAGCACGTGATTTTTTTTTTTTTTTTTGCCGTCACTGGGCAAAAATTCCTTTCCATCACTTTTCAGCATATTGTAATCCCAGTGGTCTGAGAGGAAACGAGACTTCTGTGATTGACAGCTTTCATTACAGATCGCTGTCGAGATTCAGTCCGATGCGACTCTACTGCTCTACCTCGTGACTCGACACAGAAGCCCGTGACATGATATTTTGGCTTCACTTGTCCACAGTGGCATGAAATGACGTCATATCATATCATCTGTCTTTGCATTTAATATTTCGATTTAGACAAAGAGGAGGGAGCTGCAAAAGGAAGGTGCATATTGTCAAATTGTGGCGTTTTTCCCCTCTGATTCCCGCCCTTTGTATAAACCAAGGATACTGAACTTGTTTTGCCAGGGGTCAGATCCTAAACAAAACAACATTTATCCCAAAAAATTAATAAACATAAAAAGGCCCATAACTCACGTTTCTGTTTTCAAGGATTGACACTAATGTATCTGTATGTCTGTATGATATATAAGTCAGATATTTTACTGCATTTAACAGCTAAAACTCCATTTTATTTGTGGTTACATTTAAGTAAAAACCCCACTGTGAATCAAATTATTCACACTGTGAATTAGAAAATGGTCTGCAGGCGAGCTGCTTCTGTTATTTAATAAAAGCATCATTCATCACACTCTTGGTGGTTTTTAATGAAGGTTCACACTGGCATTACTTACTGTATTTACTCTGTATTTACATCTACACCACACCTGTCACATTTTTAATAGCGAACTCACTGTAAACTGGCTGAAGTTGTTTTCAGTACTCAACAGTGGTAGTGACAGTTTATGAGAGAAAAGTAGTCTCCTTTCTCTCATCCGTCCTGTTGTGATGCATTTCATTATTTCACATAGTTTACACATAATAAAAACATAAGACCTGCAGCGATACAACCGAACCCAAGTTACTGCTTTTGTTCATATCGAGACTGCTTTCATTTCATTAGTAATTCTTTTTTAAAATCAAGATTTAAAAATGTAGGATACAATTCATCCGTCAAAGTGGAATGAATTTAGTTACTGTCCTTGTCTATTTTTTTAATCGCAATTTTTTTTTGCGAGTCCCACCCTTCGGTTCATATTTACTCCCCTCACATTCCCATGAGACCAAAAGGGGAAAGAGAGACTCAGTGTGGGGGGGGAAGGCAGAGTCATTTGTAGTCAGAAGTTCGACAAAAAAAACATCCCCTGTGCATCGACACTGCAATCCACTTCACCTTCCCACAAAAAGACATTAAAAAACCCCGTGCGCTTCTCTCTTGAATTTGGGAATTTCAGCAGAACATTTGTTTTCTCTCTGGGAAAGCCTTTTCGACAGATTTACACCCTCCGTTGATTGAGATGTATATAAGACTTAAAGGCGGCTCCTCGTGGTGTGCGGTGATCTGTCAGGTAGCGGTAGAGACAGGCGTGACTGGGAGAGGTCTAGTGACGCTTTGATCAATAGCTACTCACTGGAGTGAAACCACTAATATCTAGAGACAGAGAAAGCTGGCTTTTAGTCAGACGACCACGGCCGACTCAATTCTGCCTGGCAGTGAAACGGTTAAACTGCACTTTTGCTTTTTTTCTGCCTCCCAGCTGTCTGGTATTACTGGTGGAGTCTGGTGCCCAGAAATGAGGTGGAGGGTGTTATCACTCAGCCAGATGGGGATCATAGTAAGCATCAGGCTATGCGTAGAAGAACACTTCTGCTTGGCTTTGAGATTTTGCAGGTTGCCCTCTCTTATTTTCTATCCGTCCATATATTTGTTTCTGTTGTTCTGTCTGTTGTGTCTGTTTTGTTTATTATTATTATTATTATTATTATTATTATTCCTCCTCTCTGTGCACATGTGCTTTACGCTCTGCTGAGCATGTCCTTCGCCTTTGGCATGCTTTTATACGTAAACATTCTTGGCACAAGCAGCGTATTTGAAATTCAGCCCCGAGGCAACACTTGACCCTTGTTTACTACAGGGAGACAAAAGGTGCTTCGCAATAATCAGGAGATAAAATGTTCATGTCGTGCAGCTTCTCCTTCAAACCAAACACACACACATGTGCATGTACAGACCCCAGCGCTCTAAAGATACTCCACTAATCAACCGTTCCTCAGGCTGACTCCTCACTCCCGCAGGTTTCGGTGAAAACAGCGCCAGATTTAGCACTCGGAATATGCAGTAATTTTCTGAAACAATGGGTGTTTCATTGTGCGCAGATGATGAAAGTAGCAGGTTTCTCATTTCCAGTTGTCTTTTCTCTTTCTTTTTTTGGTTCAAAATAGCAACTCTCTTGACTTTGGCAATGAGTAGGTTGAGAACTGCGTTTCCCGTTAATTCTTACTCTTTTTTTAGCTGACTTGTTTTAAACAGAAACCCCCCCTACAATCTGAGGCAGAACCTTAATTTCCCAAGTACATGTCGGTCTCCTCAGCTGCAGTAGAAGACACTGAAATTGCTAGTGGTTGTGCCAGTTTATTACCTGCACCTGCGAGGTTCTGTCATCAGTCCTGTTTGTCCGTCTGTCCTTCCATCTTTCAGCAGGAGTACGCAAAGAAACGGCCGCATTTTGCAATTTTCATGAAACTTGGACCCATGGACAAAGAAGAAGCCTTTCCTTTTTGAAGCAGATCCATTAAAAGGAGCCTGGAATTGTTTTTCACTTCCTTTTTTAACATTGGAGAGCCCCAGGCTAATTCAGAGCTTCTAACTTTAACTTTAAACCAGTGGCACCATCCCACAGAAATGGGGAAAACATACATCATACTTTGTGGACCGCTGGCCGTCTAGTTAACTATTGAATTGTAGTTCCATAATCAAATGAAATGTGTGATTTAAGGCTATATCCACACTAGCGTTTTAGCCTCAGTTTCAGAACTAATCTCTAAATATTCTAACATGCTTGACACACATATGACGAGGGCGTCTGATAACGCCACTGGACACACTGCTCAAATAACAAAAAAAATCTGTGAATGTAGTCAGAAGTATCATGATAAAAAGCAGAATTTAACGCCAAAACAGCTGCTACACAGACTATGAGAACATAAACGTCTGCAATTGAGTATCAATGTTGGATTAACAGCTGGTCGTCAAAGCTGACGTCTTGTTTTCTTCTGGAAGGGTCACGCGAAAGGTGCGCAACAAATCAAGGAAGGAAACGTAGCGACTGAATCGGACAAAAGTCTCCATTTTAGGTTGGTTGTTAAAACATCGGAGTGGTTTGGACACTCGGGGTAAATGTAGCAAAGAGTTATACCTTTTAAAAGAAAAATCAAACATATACAATCTATAACATAACTCTTATTCTTGGTTCCCACGTACCCCCGGTGGTTTTAGAAAAGCTAAGAAAGGCGCACAAATGACAAATTCATTCAGTCAGAGTGTTGGAAAGGTCACAGTAAGCACTTGTGTCATTGACCCATTGTAATCAGTCTAATGACTTAGACTTCAAATCATTATTTCTTACAAGTTTAAAGGCTGAGAAACCAGATGGCTGTGTGTGGTTTTAAACTATTCTTTATGATCAGAACATGACAAACATTTTCCAACCAGCCGAACATTTCACAAAACTAAAGGTAAATGATGAAATCTTGTTTCAACATCAATGTGAAATTAAGCTAAAAGAACAAAATATTGAAACATTTTGAGTGTTTTAGCTGAGAATGTAAATAAAATGTGTATTGCGCTGATTTATGATGACGATAATTCTCACCATGTACCATTATAAGTATTGCTACAGTTTTTGCTCCTCTTTGAGAACAGTCAATCAGTTCCTCTTCTATTTTTAATTCACCATCTTTGTGCCAGTGTGGTCTTTTGTATAAACCCAAATCTTCACTCAGTGAATGTGTGGGAGCAGAGCATCTCATATTAATATGATTGCCGCTGATTATAGGACTTCAAATGTGCTGTGAGTGTAACTGTGGTCCACAGCGAGAGTGGTTCTCATTCATAATACACTGAAACACACGAGTTACAAACCTCACATCCTGTTCCAAATTCAGCAGGAAATGCTTGATTTCCTGTAGTGAAGTGTGGGTGGGGGTTATAGTGTATTTGTGTGTGTGTGTGTGTCTAATATAGCTGACACATGGAAGTGTGTATTTTTATGCGGGTGCCAACATTTTATCTACATATGAAAAAGCAACGCGGGTACTGACTTTTCTAAGTAGCAAGAAAATCCCATAATTAGATTCTGTAAATCACATGCTTAATTTTCAGCTTCTCGTCACCGATATGTTAGGGTTATTAACAAACCAAAAAAACCCCAAAAAAGACGACATCTCATCAGATAATCTAACATAACCATCATACACAAAAGGAAGCGTACATGACATTGTCTGATCTGTCTAGATTTGTCGGTGTCTGAGTCCCTAAATGACATAGATGAATTTCTAAATGACGCAAATGAATTTCTTCGCAATTACACAAGACGATAAGAGATTTGACACACTGAGACCATTATGTGAGTGTGTTGCAAACAAATTCAAACCTGCCTTTGAAACCTCTCCTGAGCCACGGTTTATACAAACTTAGTCAATTACCTCATGCCATGATTTCTTTAAAAGATTACCATGAAAATGAGGCGCCGTGTACGTGACACAAAGCTGAATTCGCCAGAATACACGGACTTGTTTTGCAATTTTGGCCACGTCCCTCTTCGCTAACAAGCTTTTAACAGCTGTGTCCAATTGTCAAATCTCACACACACATCGAACACACGTCCACAAAGAGAGATCCAACACACACACAACTTCCACCTCTGATCCCAGAAAATACTATACTGTTGTCAAGGAAACAACCAAAGCCAATCAAAATGTTATGTGTATGAGTGTGTGGTCTGTGTATTTTTGACATTATGGGGACATACATTTCACTTGCGGGGACTTGTGGAGACAACGTAACCAAAATAACTTACCTTCTAACACCCACCAGGTCACCGGTGGCGAGATTTGAGCCACGTTTGAACTGATGTAGTTTAGGTTGTTTATGTTTGACGTTCCCTTTCAAATGAATTTTTTCCCTTACACTTCTATTTTATTAAAAGGTTAAATATGAGGGTTAAGAGATGTTTTAAGGTCAGAGTGATAAGTTAGGGGTTGGTTTTGAATATGATAAGGCTCCAGGAAATGAATGGAAGTTAATATAATGTCCTCTAAACACATGGAAACCCAATATGTGTGTGTGTGTGTGTGTGTGACAGAGAGAGAGAATATTTGTGCATCTTGGAATAGCTTCAGTGACGCATACATTTGCTCACCAACACCATGCCAGTTAACCGCCCTCTTTCACCTCCCCATTCTGTGTTACAACATACATCCATCTGTCCTTCGCATTTTCTTTTTTGTTCTCTTCTCCTCTCTCTTTTTCCCTCTCTCTTTTCCCTTCGTCTCTTCTCCGAGCTTTAATTCCAGGAGTTGCAGGACGCTCATTCCAGCCCCCTTGACGGAAAATATGAAGCCTCTCCTAGGATTAGTCTTTTCCCCAAGCTCACTGATTGATTCCTTCAATTTCCAAGAATTACATTTGTCTGTTTTAACCCTCAGGAAAACCTAGAGCAGACACACAGCTAATATAATATAATACGGGAGGAACAATTCGTCTTACATTCTTATTTCTAGTTCAGCCAGGACAGAATAATGCACCGCAGGCTGCCAATGCTTGTTTGTTCGTGATATCAGTGTTAGCAACGCTACTTATGAGCCATGTAAGGTTTATTTTTACAGGCAGTAAAATCCCATGAGGGAGTGATGACTTCATATTGTGTCTGATTAATGGTTCTGCATGAGAGTGGGGGGGTGGATAGAAAACTCAGCCAAAATCCCTTCTCCTCTCCCCGCAGGGCATCTGCAACCTACATTTATACCAACAAGATGCACATGTCAAACTTACAATTTTCTCTCTGACTGTTGGATATCTAGCTGCCAGTCATTACTACGGATGTTAGAACTATCCCCACAAATGACAACATTAGGCATAATGTTTCTTTTAATCTTCTAATATGGATTTATCTCAGCATGACAGCAGTAACCTCTATTAAAGACAGTTTTGATAAATACAACCATTAACCTCGGTTAACGTCGTCATTTCTGATTATACTGGTTGATGACTTTGTAGTTATGGTAAAAACAAGTGATATCTGAGCACATGTGATGATCACATGGTCGCAATCATCCCACCTGTGTCATCAGATCTCACAGCTTCTATTTGAAGTGAGGTAAAAAAAAAAAAAATACTAAACATTATTTAACACATTCTTAATACAACTACACTCGTTATAATTAACTCCCATCTACAGGAGTTCAGAGGACTGCAACTAATAAAGTTTGCTGCAGTTTGCCATATTGGCAGTGTTTGCGTGTATGTGAGAATTTGTGATGTGTGTGTCTGTGTGTATGACTCGCTCTGAGTCACTGCTGTCCCCCGGTGCATTGCCAGGGCAATGGAGAAGAGCTTGTGTGTGTGTGTGTGTGTGTGTGTGTGTGTGTGTGAGGCAGAGAGTCTATATGCATGTGTGTGCATATTAACATCCATACATTTGTATGTGTGTGTGTGTTTGGCCACAACTGACCCTCGAGCTTTCAAGTTGTTGAAAGGAACTTTTGAAGGAGTAATGAAAGTCAAATAATGAGTAATGTAACTCATTTTTAGATGCGTCCACAGCACATCTCTATAAGACGTTTGTCCATCGGTCGGCCCCCATCAGCGTTGTGGTGGCCAAAGGTCAAAGGTCAAGGTTGCTGCGACCTCTGTCCATTCTTATAAATACAATATCTCAGGAACCCCTTGAGAGATTTATATATAATTTCAACATTCTCTTCGACTCACGGATGAAGTGATTAGATTTTGGTGGCCGAAGGTCAAAGGTCAAGGTCGTTGTGCCCTCACAAAACACATTTTTGGCTGTAACCGCTAGTATTTTAGAGAACTACATGAACAGATTATGATGCAAAGATAGTGGATCTACTGAATTGATTGAACTTAAGTTCTTTTTTTATATAAGACATGTATAAAGCAATGCAATTGCTTTTAAACTAATGTAGCCAGAGAACCGAACCCCACTGTGCATAAAAACACTATAAATGGTTCCCAGAAAAGGTACTTTCTCTTCCTGGTTGATTCATGTTTACTGAAAACTACACAGTCCAGCTGTTTTAGAAAACTGATGAGCAATTCAACTTCACATTTGCGACCTGTTTTTACACTGAGCGTGGGGAAGTTTTAACGGGCGCCGCACACAGGTAAGAAATTCAGACAAGCACTGAGAGACGATGCAACACATTGGTTTTGAGTTTTTTGATAATGCCAGCCCTGTCCTTTAATGACAGAGAGAAATCAAATGTGAAAGCACCTTCTAATTTCCAGAGGTAGGGAGTAAAGATGTACAAATACTTATTGTCCTTCCACTTTATTAGGTACACCTTACTAGTACTGGGTTGGACCCCTTTTACCTTCAGAATTGCCTTAATTCTTCATTGCATAGATTCAACAAGGTGCCGGAAACATTCCTCAGAGGTTTTGGTCCATGTTGACGTGATAGCATCACGCAATTGCTGCAGATTTGTCGGCTGCACATCCATGATACGAATCTCCCGTTCCACCACGTCTCGAAGGTGCTCTACTGGATTGAGATCTGGTGACTGTGGAGGCCATTTGAGTACATTGAACTCATTGTGATGTTCAAGAAACCAGTTTGAGATGATGTGATCTTTGTGGCATGGCACATTATTCTGCTGGAAGTATCCATCAGAAGCTGGGTTCACTGTGGTTAGAAAGGGATGGGACATGGTCAATTAACAATACTCAGGATAGACTGGGTATAATCAGCCGGTAGAAACGTCCTTCCTTTATTTTTATAATTTCAATAAATTTCAGGGGCTGTACGTTTTCACTTTTACTAGAGTCTTTTTTCTAAGTTAAGTTTCTTTACTTCTTGAGTAAAAAATCTGAGTACTTTTGCCACCTCTTTTTATTTCCTCCTGGCACCTTAAGATAAGACGGTGAGGTAGAAAAAGACAAAAAATGACTAAAACAACAGCATGAAGCCCTGAGCCAGCTGGTCTACATCATGTGATCTGTCATTAATCAGGCAGCCTGTTGCGTCTGAACAGATCCCGCTGGTAGGCTGGTCCACCTGAACGTCGTCGTGTGAGTCAGTCACACCAGCAGGGGAGTTGATAGGGAACAGATACCATGGACTCTTCCTCAGCCGAGTCAATTAAGCTGTCAGCATGTGTGTGATCGGAGTAGGACCCGCTTGTCTGTGACTCAGGGTGCTGCCTGTGAACTAAATGGAAATCCAGCATCATTTCGGGGGTTAGAGTCTGGCTTTTCGGGGGCCTCTGTCTGGACTGATGGGAGGAGATGAAAAGAAAGAGAAAGAGGGGTGTTTATTCCCACAAAGATGGTGTTTTCAATTTACAGTAAAGTCTTTTCCTGGCATCATTGTGGGAAACAAAAAAAAAAAAAGATTGAGGTCTATTACCGACCCTCTGCTGTGATTAAATGTGTGGCTTTCTTAATGGGAGTGTTTATTACGTGTGTCATCGCGTGGTTGTAAACAAAATGTGTATCTATGTAAGTATTTGAAATTATTTGGCAAACTCCTTTAACTTTGATAAAGTGTCTGAATACATTCTCCCTGTGCCCTGCAGTTGAACTGGGCAGATGAGAGTGACGATGACTTTCCGAAGAGTCGTCATGCACCGCACTGAATGAGCTGTTTTAGTAGCTGCTGAACAAATAGCAGGACGTGGGATGAAAGGAGGAGAGCGGCAATAAGATTAGACTGAGAGGACCCATATAGGTTAAAAGCTCCACGTGGAGACATTCAAAAACGACGCGTCTGAAACTAAAAAGGACCCGTTTCAAACTGGTCCAGTGACTCACGGCTCCTTCTCCCAGCTTTACGGGAAGTGGAATGTGTTTTTAATTCTGGAGGTTTTTTTTTTTTTTCTTCTCCCTTTTCACTTGGCAGCGTAGAGGAGGGTCAGACCGTGTGTTAATGTTTGTCTGTCTGTGTGAATGTTGTGGTGTGTCTGTTTGTTCATGTGTGTGTCTGAGGTTTGTCCTTCAGGGCTGAACACCCAAATGATCTCACTGATTGATGTCTAAAGGACTGAAAGGCTTAAAGAGTGGAAGCACCTAATGCTAGAGTCTATCTAATAATCGGTCGACTGTACACGACACTAAATACAAGGAGCTTTTAAAGAAATGGCAGAAGAAAGAGAAGAGATTTGAGGTTTCTCCTTTCTTAGTGGAGAAACCTCAGACACTGACAAACAATCCATTCATCACCTTGGTCCAGACCATAGACTGTATATAGAAATGGATGATACAATACTACTTCCTCCAGCTCAAAAGTAAAGCTACATGAGCTGCCATCATGAGCACAGATGTGGAGGTGGGACATTGTCTACTGACCGACTGCCGGATTCACATCCTCCCGCACAGCTTTGACAGCGACTGGTCATTATACAGTTCCTAGAAAAAAAGTTTTTGCCAGAACCCTTTTGAATTTTACCTAAAATGGGATCAGATTTTCATACAAATCTACACAAAGAAGGGTCAATTTTTATTAAAAAAAAGAATGCGACAAAAACACTATACTTGTTCAGTTATTTATTATGAAAAATTATCCAATCTTACATATTTTTGTGTGGCAAAAGTATGTGAAGCTCTTGGATTATCAGTTCAGTTGAAGGTTAAGTATTTCAACCAATGGGATGACGGTCGAGGCCCTGTGTTATTTATGGAAGAGAAATCGAGGTCTTCACTATCACAGTCTGATCCTGACAACACAGGTTTGTGGAAGTATGTCATGTCAAGATTTCTGAACACCTTAGAAGAAGAGTTGTTCACCAGGCTGGAAAGTGTTACAAAAATGTTCTACACTCTATAAACTGCAGAGTTAAAAATAATCCAATCTGAGTTATTTTTGTAACATCCAGCCATAGGTTGTTACAAACAAACCTGCATGTTGGGTTAGTAGCAGTGGTGGCTGAGGAATATAAAGCAGGTATGGATTTGTGTGCAGAGCTGTGCTGACATGTCATGAGCCTTTAATTATTAGCATTACAGTGTTGTTTGAGGAAAAAAAACCCAAAAGTGAAAAGTTCATATACCTGGTGAGAACTAAATGGAGATGAAAACAGGACTAAACTTTGTTACCTGTGACATTTGGAGCACATTAATTGTGTTCATTCTGGAGTCCTGAAAGCATCTGTATATCATTTAAGACCACTGGGAAACCCAACGAAAATGATCCAATCACATAAGGACAAGAAAATAAAAACAATTCTGATTGGCTACAGGGCGCAAATATGTGCGCCCCGAGCTGATTCTTTAATCCTCCAATGAGAGCCCAGCCTCGTGTCACGTGTTTGTCAGTTTTAGGAGCCACATATACTGATTTTGTTGACGCCCTGCAACCAGGAAGTGAACATATTCACACAGAAATTAATAGATACAGTTAAAAACACCTTCATTAAATGTTGACATGAACTACAGGGTACAGTATTATATAATAATCCAAGTAATTTTAAGTGTCCCTGTGTACCAGCCATCACTGGTTAGGGGTTTGACCCAACACGTTAGGTTATGTTTTCTACCCCATAAAAACATTTAAAAAGACACAGCATACAGCCAGGCACTGCTCCGACCACCGAACAAACCTGGGACCTTCTGCCGTGAGGCACCAGTGCCAACCACTGAGCCACTATGCCACTGCAAAGAATGATGAGCCTCGATTTCAGGTCACGTGTACAACCCAATGCCCTGGGTCATTATTTTTAACCCAATGTTAGGTCAAACCGACCCAACATGTGATCCAACCACCTTAACCCAGCAGCTGGGTTATTAAAAAGAGCAACCTTTTTTTTTGTGTGTGTAAACAGTTTGGACTCCATCAGTCGATTGCCAGGCAGATGGTGTACATATGGAAAAGATTCAGCACCATTGTTACCCAGGATCGATCAACCATCGAAGATCACACCAAGAGCAAAAAGAAACTAAAAGCCTCTCTTGTTAATAAATATTCATGACTCCACCATCAGGAGAACATTGAACAACAGTGATGTACATGACAGAGTTACACGTACAAAGCTGCTACTCTTCAAAAAGAAGGAGAAAGAAGAAGAAAGTTGCCCATCTACAGTTTGCTGAATTTCATGTGGATAAGCCAACATGCTTTTGGATGAATGCTGGATGAATGAGCCCCACGTAGAACATTTTGGCTTAAATGAGAAGCCTTATGTTTGATGACGACAACCAAATACTGCATTCCCCATCATTGATGGAACTACGAAATTCTGTATCGTACCAGAAAATTTCACAGGAAAATGTCAAAGTATCCTTACATGAACTGAAGCTCAACAGAAAGTGGATCAATCAGCAAGACAATGACCCTAAACATACAAATTGTTCTATCAAGGAAGATTATATCAGAAGAAATGTAGTGTTTTGGAATGGCCAAGTCAAAGTTTTGACCTTAATCCTATAGAAATGCTGTGGAAGAACCTGAGTTGAAAGTGTTCGGTAAGGAGGAAATGGGCAGCTGAACGCTTACCGGAAAAGCTTAGTTGAAGTCGTTGCTAGAAAATGGGGTCACACTAGTTACTGAAGGCACAGTTTCACATAGTTCTGTGACACATAAATAATTAAGATTGGATACTTTTCCACAATAAATAATACATTTATTTTGAATTTTTTTGTCACATTTGATTGAATGAGTTTCATTTATCTAGTTTTAGGAAAATCTGGTCATGTTTATGCAGAAAAAGAGAAAATTCTTAAGGGTTCACAAACTTTGTCTTATAACTGTAGTTGTCAATGATGATGAGCAACAGATACTTGAGTAACTTGGTGATCGGAACACAAATTGACCCGATCAAATCTACATAACACAACAGAAGCCTCCTTTAGGAAAGGTCCCAGTGACTGACATAGTGGGGCAGAGATTATGACTTAAACAGCCATTTCAATTTGTCCAAAACACTGGTTTATAAAGAACTAAATAATGGCCATCCCTCAGCTGTACTTTGTGTTTTGGGCTTTTAAAATGCTAACATTACAAATTAAGATGGTGAACAGGATTTACAGTATACTGCATGTATTCTGCCTGTGTTCGCATGTTGATTTTTGCATTTATTTCAAAGAAACGCCTACACAAAGCACACATGGCTGTAGACTCTGACTTGACACAATTTTTTTCTGAATTAAGGGTCTATAGATAGTGTCTGTTATATGTTATGTAAAACTTATGATTTTGAGCAATGTCAGTACTTGACTTGATCCATTTACTCTGTGTTCCTTAAAATACTGGGTATAATTTGCATTACAGCCTTTAGTCTGCGTCATAAATTACCCAAAATCTTAACATTACAGGTAATGGATGTGATAAAAGAAACGTCTATATAATTCAAGACAAATGCCTGAGCCCTGCATTAAACACTAGCTTTGTGAAGCTCAAATTGTTCTGTTTTTCACCATTGTATCATACTGTACAGATGTTAAAGTCAATGTGTCAACCCCCATGGTGCCTGTATTGTTTTTCAGTAGCTGAAGAACAATCACAGCTTTTATTTATCTGCATCTAACCACCACTTTACAGCAGTAAATGTGGAGTCTTGTTGTGTTGCCCCGTGGCTGTTGTCAGTCAAAGCCATCACCTCCGGCCCAGACTGGCTTCCTTGGAAACTCTTGGCCTATTTCTGTTTGTCTTGACTTAGGGTTTTTCCAGCCTGAGGTGGCTATTTTGGTCAGATAAATACAATGTTGTTTTGGGAGCGGGGGTTGAGGAGCGAGGCATAGATGAGATCACCTCTCTCAAGGCTCCTGAGCTGCAAAACAACAGGCAAAGCAAGACAAGACAAGAACTGCCGTGAACGGAGGTGGAAAAATAAAGGCTTGGGAAATTATTGACATCCCATTTCAGCTCAAGCTCAGCTTGGGCCCGAGGCAAAGAATCGGGAGAGAACTTGTCTCATGGTGTCTCAGAAATGTGGATTTGAGAATATTCTGAGACATTTTTAAAGCATCAGTGAAGTAAACTATGTCAACATAAGGCTTATTTCTGTGAATCTGAAGCAAAGAAGGACACGTTTAAATAGCTGCTGAGGGTATATTACTGTAAGGCGGCCTACCACAGAGCAGACCAGACATGTCTGTATTTTCTTATATGATTAGTTTTTGTTTGTGTGTGTGGCTGTGACACCATGGGAAAATGAAGCACACGACTTCACAGGGCTTTTTGGGAATGGGTGGGGTGGGGGAACACTACGGTAAAATTTCATACTTTCACGGCGAGAGCATCTGTCAGTCTGTCTGTATGCCCTCTGTTTATGTGTCTGTGTTTTGACAATGGGAATGACTACTTACCTTCTGATCAGTGGCTACAAGCGAGTGTGTGGGTGCGTGTTGCCATGCACATTTGTGTGTGTGTGTGTGTGTGTGTGTGTGTGCGTGTGTGCGCGAAAGGGAGTTTATTACTACGTGGTTGTCTGCGGTTCCAGCCAGGTGTGGCGGGCGGTACAGTCGGATGGGTGTTTGGGTTCGCTGCCAGGTATAACACCTGCATGAGACAGACAACAACAGCTGAACACAGCGTGCAGTGTGAGTGGAAGAGTGAGGCGGCGATTGTTCGGGTGTAATTTAGGGGTGTGAAAGTGGGGCCACTCCCCGATGTAATTGTAATTCACCTACACTATGTTATGGGGTGTATTCTGATCATACGGTGGAAAAAAAAAAAAAAAAGGCAGAAAAACACCGAATACACATGTGTCTAAGGTGTGTGTGTAAACCGTTGCATCTGGATCTCCTTAAAGACTGTGTGGGCAGAGGGACTTATGCGGTGAAATGAGGTCATCATTGCTGTTGATTTATGTGACACACGCTATTACTTACACTCCTGTGACTTCAACGTTTTCTCTGACAGCATGAATAATACATGTCCCCGCCGAAAGATGACATCCTCCACTTTCTCCTTTCTCTCTCATCTGCTGTTTTGTAAAGTTTACTTCATCATTACTGACCCATGGCAGTGTACTGTGTGGGTGTGTGTGTGTGTGTGTGTGTGT
>JAPQRN010000001.1:27404490-27415033 GCA_037367275.1 Coranthus polyacanthus
TGTTGAGGCTCGTTTTCAGGGGGGAGCCGAGAGGAGGTGAGTTCAGACTGTAGAGGTGTGTGGTCTGAAGGGGGGAAGGAGAGGAGGAGAGGAGGAGAGGAGGAGGAGGAGGTGGTCCTGCAATGAGGAAAATCACTTGTTTGGGGGTTTGTAGGGTTCCAGAAGTTGCTTAGAGAACGTGTTGACCTTGTCGGCACCTCTGACTTCGTGGGGCAGCAGCGGTAACTTGACTATGTGGAAGTCTTCGTAAAGGTCCTCCATCTGTAGAGAAAAGACATGTCAGGTCCTGTAGCGTTAATAAAAATATTTGAATTTTTGTTTTGCAGGGCTTCTGGAGGTTTCAGTGAGTTAAATTTAATCATTATTAAGACAATTGTGAATGTATTTAATACTGTCCACATTAGCAAAAAAAAGCATGAAGTGTTTTTGTTGTATAAGGTGCAGCAGTTTTCAAATTTGATATTTTCAACAGGCTTCAACAAAGCACTAACTGCATTTATCTCACGCTAGATCTCTTAAACTTGCATGTACCCATATTAGATGAAAGTTACGTCCTGTTCAGTTTGCATTAGTGGTTACTGGTTGCTGGGTTTGGTTTCATTTTGTAGTTTCCGTATGTGATGCACATTGTTCCCAAAAACGGACTGAAGTTAAAGCTTCGATGCATGATGTTTTATATGGTAGATGGTGTTTTCAGAGAGTAGGGTGGTTAAATATGTGACTGACAGATTCCGTCAGATGCAGCTCTACTCCACGGCTTGTCACAAATAACTATGATAATTTGGCTTGGACAGAGAGGAGAGAGCTGCAGAGAGAAGATTTGTGCCTCCTGCAGCTTTGATGCAACTTTACCAAAGTAACTCAAGTTGTTAACTTCCAATAATCCAGTCAGTTTTTAAGTATTAGTCAGTATCATATTAAGGACAAACAGAAACACACAAACCCAAAAATGACCACTGACCACGTACCTGATCTAAATACTTGGACTGAATTTTATGCCGGGCTTCACACATTTTACACGGCCTCTCAGAGTCGGGGAAAACAAGTTGGTTGACGATTATGTTGTGTGTGTCAATACGGCACTTAGCCAGCTCCTGGATCAGACGCTCCGTCTCATAGAGGGACAGGAACTCGGCGATACACACACAGATGAAGGTGGTCTGCTCCTGGTGGATTACATACAAAACACATTCAATACAGCAAGCGTTGAGCTGTTAAAATGCAATGATGCGTACATCAAAAGATCAGCAATCTTTCAATTAAGCCACTGGTTAATATGTATTATTTGAAGAATCAAATTTCTCCATTGGAAAATATAGTTTAATATCTCTGTGAAGCACATTTATACAGCACCTTAAAAAGAAAAACTTCCCTTTTAAAGTGCTGTATAAATTATAAAATTAAGCCGTAAGAGAACAATTTGTTAAAGACTGCCTGTAAATATCCTGACTGTATGTTGTCAGTACTTTGCTTATTTGTCTTGTGTCTTTAACCCATCGTAAAGCGACACAGTAGTGCAGGAATAGTGAGTCTGCTGCACCACAGCATACAGACACGTGCAGGGACACGTTGTATAGACGCACACAGTGTAGGGATTATTCTACATTTTCATAGTGATACAAGGTGACAGTCCAATCGAGTGGAAGATGCAGTACTAAACGCTTTGCAAGATCACAAAATGCAAAAGTTGCGTGGCATAACTGAAAGGACTTTGCTTTCCCCGTTTACTGTTACCTGCACTGTCAACAAACAGTTATATTTGCCAAATGCGTTGTGTGCGAGTGTGACTTACAGGGTCTTTGAACTGCTCACTCACTGAGCGGATGACTGGCAGAGTCTCCTCGAGCTTTGAGGCCAGCTGATCTGCGTTCATGTCACCCAGACCGAGCATGTTACACATCTAGAAACAATGACAAAAATAGAGGAGTTTAGAGAAATACTTAAAAGGGAGAAAATGACACAATTCAATAAAAGTCCGGATCTGCTCGCGCCTCCTTACCTGAGAGATGAAAGGGCTGATCTGATTCTTGATCTGCATGAGGCGACCCAGGCCGCGTTCTACAATGGTGGGAAAGTTGAGCAGCCGCAGTGTGTGGCCGGTCGGGGCAGTGTCAAACACCACCACTGAGAAGTTCATTCCTTTCACTAACCTGAGGCACAGACGAGAGGGAGAGTGAGGGAATACCGAAAAACATTTTATCTAGCAGTGATGTTGCAGGTAGTTTAGTTTATTTATTTATAGCACTGTCGAACCTTTATTTTTAAAGGGGACAAAGTGTGAAAAACAAGTTTTCATTTCTTTTCAATTATAAAGCAGGTCTGTGGGCTCTACTGCAAAAATAACGTTCAAAACCGAAATACACACACAGCCCGTTTTCAGATAAGTGGGCCTGAATCTAGCTGTTTGGAAGCATCGTATCTATACAGTCACTGCCCTCAGGCTCTATAGGACCATCCTGACATGATGGTATCCATGCCACCGACAGGAAATGGCATGGGGACCAGCAGCTCATTAGCAATTGAGGCAACAGACACTGAAAACGTTCGCAACAGGGCTGAAAACCAGGCTTATGCACGCACGATACAATGCACGATCTGTCACGAATTTTCAGCTCAAACTTTCAGGGGATATGTAACACTAAAAATATTATTTATTAATTTTGATATTTTTTACTTTGTCTTAGATGTTCTTAGATGTTAGCTAGTTTCTAATACAGTCAAAAAAACTTCCAACAGTGTCAAGTCAGTGTGCAGCGGTGATATCAGCCGATTCATCAGCTATCGGCTTTTATGCTGTTAGAAAGTATCCTCATTATATAAGCCTTTCAAAATCCACTATCGGTCGACCTTTAAGTGAAACCCAAAGTCTCTTACCTCATGACCTCTGCGTAGCTCATGGCCTCGTCGATGCCAGGAAAAGCACTCATTGCCTCCTGCATCATCTTCTTGCCCATGCTGAGCATGTTATCCTCCTCAAAAAACTCATCGGGCAGCTCTGCCACTCCCAGGCTGGGGTCGATCTCCTGCACTCACACACAGACACAAGTAATAAGCCAGCAGTTAATGAGTAAACATTCAGTGTCAATTAAAAAAATAGGACAAGACTGAAATGTGGATTTAAGGAACATTCAGGGTCCACTGCCACACTGACAAAACATCTAAACATTCTGACAATGTCAACATAACACCAAAGGAACGTTTCATTTTGAGTAGACAGACTTTTTACGTAATAAGAAGAAGAGTTGAATGGTGACTTATGATCTTTTGCAGGTGAATTATGGTGTTGTTATGGTATGGTAATTATGGTATGCTGTTTATGGTACAGCGTACCATAAAAACTAAAGCACCTAAAGCTTTGAAAATATTAATGCCATTTCAAGAAATGATCCAAACAACTGAGAAGACTGTAAGAGGCCTCCAGCAATTCAGTTTGTTACACAATGATGATAGAGTATTTGCTTGAGACCCGGCGATCCTCATGACACCACAGTCCTCGTGGGATACATTTTTATTTTCCAAAAGCAGCATTCACGAACCTCTTTGTTGGCAAAAGAATCTAGGGGCAAATAACGATTATGAGCAAATATCGAATACTAGCATTTTACCACAACACGCTGCTTTACAAACAAAAGAAAGTCTTCGCAATACATGTTTTCGCAACACAGAGATGCACTGTTGAAATCCTTAGCCTTTAAATTGCTGACATATTTTTGTGTGAAAGGAAGTTACCCTTTTTTTAAAAAAAAAAAAAAAAAAAATGGTGCGGAGGAGGGCAGCACCTCAGGCTCATTAACACCGCCTCATAGTAAGTGCAACACAGTATTAACTTCACCTGTACTTTGGCCATCACCTGGAGAACAGCGTTGAGACCTTCTAACACAGTCTACACTCTGCTGTTATTGATTGGATAAATGCTTCAGAACTGAATGTCTATGAAAATGTTTTGCTTCCACTTTTTTGTTTTCTGGAAACAAGCACATTGATAACTTAATAATACAAACATATTAACTTGCAGTTTCACTTTGCTGAATTTCAGTACGAGCGATTTCAACGTCCACTTTTTGCAGGTTGACCTTAGTCTTGCATTGCCTGACCAATCTCCACACATTCGTTAGCGACGTGCCTGGAGCTGGAGATACGTTTGGCACCCTCCATTATCATTCTGAAATAGGGGCAAAAACTCTCCGGGCTGTTTGGCTAATGTGTATTGTATTCCATTATACTGAATTATATTGAATCACGCATCTTAGTTGCAGCTCGGACGTTGTTATTGTTTTTCTTTCGCATAGCAAGAAAGACTTTGAAAATGGTAACGCTCAGATAGCGATAGTCGCCATTGGACGACTATTTCAGTCGTCGAGTTATTCCAGAGTACTGTACATCCTGTGAGCCACACTAGGTTGACCTACCATTGCAAAGAGGTTGTCATAGCCCTTGACCTTAGTCGGCACCTTTGAGAACTTCTGGTCAAAGGCATCAGAGATGTTGTGAGCAGGATCTGTGGAGATGATGAGGACGCTTTCTCTGACCGCGGCCAGCTGGACAGCCAAACTACAGCTAGAGAAGAACGCAAAGGAAAGAGACAGGTTTGGATACCAAGAGTGGGAAGGATTAAGTGTTTTAAGTGCTGACATGAGTAACACTTCTTTAAAGTTCGGCTGTACTGTGTGTGGTATGGTTACCATGATAGGGGGAGTGAAATGGTGTTTGTTTGAGTGTTTGGGCAAGTTTAAAAATGTATTTTACCGAGTTAATGGATAGTTACAACTCTGTTTAATAAACGCAAAGGTCCTCGAATGCACCATTAGTAGCTTTAACGCCAAAATATCAGCACACACTCGATAATGTCAGACACCACGTTTGTTTGTTTTTTTTAACCATACTATCTCAAAGTTCCTCGGATTCCTAATTTTATATTTTTCCACTGATTTTCTATCGTTGATCATAAGATAGTTAAAACACACCATGTATTCACGAACATAAATTACCCGTCTACGGCATCAGCGGAGATACATTTGAGTTTTCTCCTACAATTTTTTTGGTAAATAAGCAAGGATTTTGAATGAAGAAAAGTGAAGATGCTGCGGTAACTACAATGGTCATTCTTTACTGTCACAAAAATACTTCACAATCCATGAAGTCGATCAGAACGTCAATGTGACAGCTAGTCTTGACAGTTGAAGCTAGACCACCCGGGCACTTTGCAGCTAGCTAACGTTAGCCACATCTGTCTTTGAAAAAGCAGAAAGCAGACGGTTTTCCCTCTTAAATGACTTATAAAAACGTAGGAATACACAGGCGGTCGGTATCAAACTGATACTACTTATCGAATCATGTGATCCATGTGTCTTCTGGCCAACGTTAGCTAATGACAGAGCTAAAAGCATTAAATTAAGCTACCCGGCAAACAACTAGTTAGCTTAGCCTATCTTGCTTAAAATGTCAAGCTATTTTAATGCTAGCCCGTCGTTGTCTAGCAAGATATGATTCACTTGATTGCTGCTGAGGGAACCAAATGTTACCGGTATACATAATCTGAGCCACGTCAAGTTATAGTGACGGCTAATTTATTTAAGCTAAGATAGCTGCGTTAGCTAGCAACGTGAGTCACTACGAGGAGGCTCTGTGTATTTTTCTTCAACTTACCTACATGTCGTTTTACCGACACCGCCCTTTCCCCCCACAAATATCCATTTCAGAGACTTCTGTTCGATGATATTTTTCAGTGTCGGTTCTAACGGCTCTACATCAGGTGCATCTTCGAATTCGTCTTCCAATGAAGCTGCCATCTTGTCTGTGTACAATGAACGTAACGCTACTGCTCAGGTGGGATGTAACGTGCTGCCTTCACTGCTCCTCGGATGTCTGCGTTACATACACACTGTGCAAATGGCTTGGAATTAAAATAAGGGTTTTGACAAAACTGCCGATAGTTTTGTTTTTGATTATGCAGGAGTGAAAGACTGTATGCAACAGGACCCCCGGAATCCGACATGGAACTTTCAAATCCCAGATGGCAGTAATTGGGCTTTATTTTACCTTTCTTTTTTTTTTGGAGTAAGTGAAAAGTAAAAGTAGGCTGTTGCTAGGCTACTACATACTGTACATGTGATTCATTATTATCACTTTCACAAAAAAGAGAAACGACCAGATCTAGAGTTTGTGGTATTTCCATTTATTCTAAACTAAAATGTAGCTTAAGTGAGTAATGTATGGGATGCCCAATAGATAGGCTATTCTGTAGACATAGCATAATCTCAATTTAAACCTTGACTGTTGTAAGAAAGACAGCAGATACAGACGCACTGGTTTGCAAAGACAAACATAAACACCTGTCCTCAATCTGTGTATTAAACTCATTATGCAACCTGTGACAGATTCAGTTCATTCACCTCACTGAAATAAAACACTTGAAGACTTCAAATAAAAATGTTCTCACAACGAATTTGTGTTGCTAAAAGTTAATTTTGCCATCAAAATCAAAATGGCACAGAGTCCAAAACATCAACAACAACAACAAAGTTTCTCTCCTATGAAAGTTACATTTTACACCCCGAGGCAGCCCTTCTGTTTCACAGCTATTGTGAAACAATTTTAAAAGCAAGGAAGTAAATAGCCTTTGCCACAGTTTCATCAAAGCACTGCTTAAAATTGACCTTTCCGCACATACTTTTAATCACGCAGACTTGTGACCAAAACATTAGAAGCTAGAATGTCTAAGTCATCTGAGAATGAAGAAACGAATGAGACGCCATTTGTATGACTATACCAAACCCTGGAGAAAAAAATGAAACACTCAAATGAAAAGATTTGAATTAAACGCGAGGAGCAAATAGTGATGCACACGCACTGTGAGCATTTAAAAAAAATTTGAATTAGATGGAAAGATCCCTCCACAAACTTTACATTTTACACTTTACGTGAGTACTGGTTCAATTGGTGTGTATGATGCGTGCATAAAGAAACTCTGCAGGTGACACTGGTATGAAAACCTTTATTTACATGAGCAAGCACACGCTGTGACCACAGGATAAGCGACTGATCTCCACATACACATTTGAAATCTTTCCACTGTCCCATTCCCGGTGCTGCTCTCAGACCGGTCACCTTTAACCCCTATTGATGCATCGCCCTTCTCTCGGTTTTCCTGGCACTGCCAAGCAAGGATCTTGATCTGTGCCGTCTGAGCTCGCATACACTTCATCCCACGGGGAAAAGAGCAACTATTCCCAGCATCTGCTCTTTCACAGTCAGTATGCTTCAGCCATCGCGGCCAGAAAGCTGTGCCTAGATCCACCCACTGGTAGTGTAATCCACAGGTGGCAGAGCGCACCAGCCAGTGTCGGACTGCGTTGGCAGCATCCGAGGGCAGAGAGCTGAAGTCCAGATCCGCAGCTTCCTTCTCCAGCTTCTGATGATGGTTTTCTGCTGCCACTCTCAGCTGTGGAGAAGCACTCGTGTTGAATGTCTCTCTGATAGCGCTGTGTAATTTGGCAGGGAGTGTGTTTCTACGCAGCAAAACCTGACCATCACCTCGACCTCCGTCTGAAGTCCAGACCCCAGAGCCTTCAGACGGCTGCTCCATCGACATCCAGAACGGGTCAAAATTTGATCCCAGAAGACGGAGGAGGCGAGAAGCGCGCCGATGTTTAGGCTTGGGCATGTAATGGTAGTCCTCTGCGTTTGTCAGTAGGGAGTATGGTCGGATGGGCTGCGAGTAAGACGGCAGACTGGCTCTCAGCTGAAGAAAATCCCGGTCCATGTTTTCTCTGTCTTCAGCGGGAGTGACATTTGGAAGCTGAGTCGAAGCGCTGAAATCAAAGGCTGCAGGTCCACGTAAGAGGACAGAAAATGAAAACCAGCACAGACAGACTCCACGGTTTAATTGTCTTGACATGTTCATAGGACTGGATAGTGAAACAGAAGTAAAATAGTTCCTCTGATCTGATCGTTTTCAGCCGTGTAGTTACGGGATCCCCTCTCAGGGACTCTGTGTACCCGGCACCAGACATCCTTGAGCTGTTAAACAATAACATGCTGAAATCATCATGCAAACAGCAGGCTTATTATTGAGTGTGGCCATAGCACACCTGAGCTCCCACTTCTCAGTCAAGGCTCTGGTGTTTTGGCTAGCTCATCGATGCATTTTTTTTCCCACTTCTTCAAAAGCAACAGACAGAACAATTATAAAGTACTTGATTTAGCTTGTATTTATCATTATTCCCGTTGATAAGAATATGAATGCTGCAATAAGAATAAGAACACAGATAAGCAGCCTCTGCTTCTCGCTGTACAAAATATTTTTTAGGTCCTGTTTTACAAAGGCGAGAAGAAAAGTCAAGTCGTTTATAGTTTTGAAAATCGAATCACCATTACATTTCCATTCCTTTTCTTTTTTCGTTTCTGAAACTACAGATACTTTTATGAAGACTTGATTATTTATCCATATTCATATTAGTAAGAATCATGCATGAATCATACACATTTATGCAAGATCCACGATAATGAAGATACAGAAAAATAGAAATGCAAGGCTAAAATATTGTATCGTATTCTCAATACGTTACAGACCCTTGGAAATGTCACAAATCATGTTTTCAGGGGAGCCCCTTTTAATTCACAGCATGATGTCAACAACAAGCGTGATTTGACCTCAATTTGGTGGAACTAGTTTCTTTCTTCTTTCTTTCATTATAACATCTGTTTTTCACACAAAGACTGCACTTTATACAAGATGAGTTACGTAAAAGACAGGCTTCAGGGTAAATTCCCTCCGCGGTTGTATAATCGCAGCGAAAAAGGGGACAGATGAAACATATTTTCAGGGCAATATGTCATTTATTGTCTTCTAAATAAAATCAAAGGCACATGAAGGTGTGATACAAATATATTTTGTATATATTTAATTACAAACACTTGTTCAGATTGAATTTTGTTAACAACATAGTGACACATTTCATAAATACATTCGCATAAAGTCACTTGTACTCGTATATAGAAAACAAACGGCAGAATTAACAGCAATACTGCATTTACAGTATGCAGTGAGATGATTGGGCAGCAGTTCTGTAGTGAGAGGGTTGTGGTTGTGTGTGACTTCATAGAAATCCTGACTTTGCAGAACACGTATATGACTGTAGGCGTGATGGTATGTGTATTATGTACCTGCACATCTACCCCCTCCTCTCGTTTGTTCCCAGATTCAAAGTGAGAAAAGCTGGTCATGTGATCTGTCTTGTTGCCGGGCGGATCGTTGCGGCGGCGGTCTGGATGTGGAGCGAGGACCCGTCGCGCCACGAGGTGGTGCTGCCTGGTCGCTGTGGTCCGTCACCCTCGCCCGATCCTCCAGAAACTTATCAAACTCTTAAATAGGACGGTTTTAGTGAGAGAAGCATGAACACATGCACAGGTGCGTAAAAATGAACAGACAAAAATTACCATGCGTTGCCTTTTACATTCATTTAGTAACAATCGACCACTTGAAACAAAAACAACACACCTTCACTGGACACTCCCTCAGACACTGCAGACTGGTCCTCCTGCATTTCCAAACACAAAGATAACGGTCATGTCGTACTTTTTTTTTATCACGCATCAAATCATTTTCATTTAAAAACGTATCACATACCATATCACAGGATAACCATCTGTCAATGTCATTCTGCACAGGGTTCTTTGCTGGCTGCATCTAAGTGGAAAAGTAACCAAGACAGGGATAAAGTGACAATGTATTCGACCTATTTGAAACACTGATTCAAAGGAAATACATGTTCAAATCCTATCGTGTGTTGCCTGTTATACACACCCCTCCTGTGACCTGCAACCTGGTGTCCAGGGCTCCCACAAGGCCCTCCACAGCTCCCGGGTCCTCATACTTCACACTGCACACACACACACAAAACGCATTATTAGATGTAAAAATGCCCTTAATTTACAAAGTAGGTTATAATGCAGACTATGTTAAATGTTAACATTAACAAATAGTTTTCACAGAAGATACAGAAACATATTTATTGGAAATGTAACAGCAGTGCTGTGGGGTAGACATCCTTCACTTCTTATTGTGAAATCTCATTTTTGGTTTAGATACAGTGAAAAAAACACTGCTAAATGCTATCTATTCCTAATGTGGTTTATCCTACTTTAAGTTCACCACAGAGTCACAATACACACTCGCTTTGTAAATTCAAACCTGAACTGTAGTTTGAATGTTATGGTTAAAGAAATACAATAAAAACTAAAAACCTGTGATTTCTCAATTTGTTTGCACATTTATTTAACTGACAAAAGTACAATGCAAGAAAATTCAGTTTTTCATTGACCAACTTAATTGTATATTATGAATAGAAACACATTTGAATTTGACGCCTGCGACGCAATCAAAAATAAGTTGGGACAGAGACATGTTTGCACTGCGTTACATCTCCTTTCATTTTTATTACATTTTTTAATCGTGTGGGAACCGAGGACACTTTGTTCCATTTTTTAAGTGTACTTTTTGTCCATTCTTGTTGTTTATGAGACTTAATCTGCTCAACAGTCC
>JAPQRN010000001.1:27425169-27447394 GCA_037367275.1 Coranthus polyacanthus
TGAGCTTGTCTTCTGTTTTTCCACTAAAATGATATTACTTGTAATGTACAGTATGTAGCAATAGCTCAATATATGCACCATTCACACATTTAACCAATAACATAAGAAGAGAATAAAGTGTTTTTTTATGCAGCTCATTAGTTTTCCAAACATTCCCAGCTCACGTAACGTCCAGACACAACATTCCTTATTCTGACAGAAATACACACATCAGAACAGATCGAAGCTCTGCTTCCTCGTGACGTTAACATATATGGAGCAGTAGTTATTCACCGTTTACTCACTGTGGTTGGCTGCCTGCCTCTGATTGGCCCAGGTGCTGACTGCTGGTTGGCTGGTTGCTGTGATGACAGCAGGTTCGGGGCTGAGGTCGATTAGGCTCAGGCTGCTGACAGAACTCGGCTGAGAAAGACACGACCAAATGAGTGTCACGCTCACTATGTGTGGTAGTAATTTTACAGCTTAAATGACAGTAAAATAACTTTACATCTTCCAGTTTCAGAAATAAACAAGTGCATTCTCTATTACAACCAAGAGAGTAAAGTTTTTCTTACCTGTTGAGTATTTGCAGTCTGTGCTTTGTTAAGTCTGTCAAACCTAAAACGCACATTCAATATGATTTTTAGTATGTTTTCACACCTTAAAGTCTGAACCAGGTTCATGTTTTTCTTACATTGTATACACTTGATCTGGTTAGTTTTACTTCCACACAGCAATTTTGCAAATGGACTAAATAAGTCATGCATGATATGCATGATATAAGTACATCGTGAAGTCATCATCATCAATGTGACATTGACTGGTTTATAGACAGACACGCATCTGACCATGTTGCCATGTTGTTAATTACACTCATTTTTAACCAAAGAAACGAAATTTATATACATTAGAACTCCTAAGATCTGAAAGCTATTATATTGTTCCTTTGCAACAGAATCGTGAAGCAACTTTTCAAAAAGCACCACAGTTTTGTTTTTATCTTTACTACTGTCAAAAAGGCACAAGAGTTTTGCCTCTTTGCATCTATACTCTTTAGATATCCATTATTTTTTTTAACTTCTTCGATTGTTTTTCTTCTTTTGTTTATTGGTGGCAATAGCCTCGCGTAACTTCCTGCAATTGGTCCAAAAGCCACCAATAAAAAATGTTTTCATACTGTAAACGAACCAAACCGTGGTTGAGTTTGATCTGGGCTAAGACCACCTCTTTTGATGGCAGCACCAGCAGTTGGTGCTGATCCACATCATGATCCAGGGGAGGGTTCACAACTACAAATTTGGTTCCAGTCAAACTGAAAAGTCTGAAACTCTGGACCAAACAAGGTAGGTGTGAAAGTGGCCTAATTTATGATGAAGAATCTAAATTGCCTATAAGAAAGACGCTTGTACCTCACTCAAACTGTACATTTCTTACAAATGAAACACACACCTCTCATAACGTATGAAGGCATTGTTGAGGTCATCGTTGACCACCAGCAGCTCTTCGACAAATCCTTCATCCAGCAGCTGAGGGATGAGCTCCACCACACGAGTCTGCATGTTCTTACACACCGAGTACAGCTGCTGCTTGGGCAGAGAGGGAGAGAGAGTTAGGCAATAGAGGCAGACAAAGGCCTCTACACACTGTAACGCGAGGGTTTCGATAGGTAGGGGTTGGATCACTCTTGTTAAAAGAAACAGCAGGATAGAGATGGATAACTTTTCTTAGCAGCATCTTTACCATGCACCTTCACATGTTCATGGGGATGAGAAGTTTAATAAGATCTAAAGTAAGTCAGGGATCAGAAAAACACAATTGCCTGTTTGTAGTTGAAATGTTGGGCCAAATTTTTTTGCAATTTTTCCATGACCACTCACAGCCTTGTACAGTAAATTCTATGATGATTCTGACACACACCTGGAGCAGCTCCGTATCATCTGGCTGACTCTGTCCGGGTATAAGCTCGTTCAACATTTCAGACATCACGGTGAGATTTCCCTTCACGAGCGCCAACTCCCTCCGCAGCTTCTGTTCCTGGACAGGGAAAAAAAAAAAGGATTTTATAAAGCTAAAAAAAACTCGATTATTCCAGGATTAAAAAGTTAAATCAGTTTTGCCTTTCTCTCATTCTGCCCATGAAATATTCAAGTCTTATTACTTCTGTCTTCAACATAGCACATTATACAGTGTAGCTACACGACAAAAAGAAATAAATGTGATAAAATGCAGGCCACGCGTTTCAAGTGTTGCTACATTACAACCAATAGACGGAACAAGAGTTCGGTTTAGTTTATAGTCACAGTAACTATCATTTATAAATTATACTCATTTAGCTCATTATTACATCTGAGCAACAATAGGCCTTCATGAAATATCAGATAGTGCCAAAAGCAAAATTAAAATGCATCAGCTCTTTGATTTTATCTGCATGCTTACACTTGCAATCATGTGTGAATTACAGAGAACCATGGTTTAAATGTTTTTAGAGCTTTTTTCTCAACTACTAATAGCTGACATCTGAGTAAACATTGATGACCCTCTTTTCTTTTGGAATTAAAAAAGGTCAAATTTAAAGATGACAAACATGACAAAACATGTTATCTTTCTTTTATTGTCTTGTGAACAGAAACACAATTAATGTAATTCAAAAACCATGCTTTGACATCAGCAGAACAACCATTCATTCATTTTCTGTAACCGCTTAATCCTCTGGAGGGTCACGGGGGGGCTGCAGCCGATCCCAGCCGACATCGACATCAACAACAACAACCAGTCTGTACAAATGTAATGTGTTTTTACTGGTACCTGCTCTGTGGAGAGGGAGGCTGGTCTGTCACTGGGCTGGGCTGGAGGTGAACTGGTCTGACTGGAGGGTGTCTGCTGTTGTGTCTGAGTTGGACGAGCCGTGGCAGGGGTCACCTCGTGAGTCCCATTTTCTGGGATGCTCTGTAAGAACAGGGCAGAGAGATTAGACAAAGACATCGACGCATGCACCTGACCGCGCGTTTGTTATCGTCGCAGACTGACCCTGTTCGGAGTGTGTATGGGGGACAGAGCATCCAGGTCTGTCATGGGGAACTCCAGACCTCGTCTCCTCAGGTCGTCGTATACGTGCACCACGCCCGCCAGGGAGGGAGCGCTACGAAATGCATCAGCCCAAGACTGTACGTGACGAAAAATAATAAAAGTGAACGTTTCATGAATTCATATTGATCACATACAGGCAAAACAGATGACGAGAGAAGCAGCAGATCGACAGAAATAAAAGAATCTATCAGATGTTATCATTCCTGCTAATCTGTCCACACAAAGTTTTGACTGCGCATCGCAGAGCAAGGTCGTAGCCATGGAGTCAACATAAGGAAGGAATGAAAAAAAAACTGAAATATTTAAAAACTCACTAACACATTATCTGTTGCAGTAACCACTTGGCTATAATATCAAATGGAAACCATGTTATTTTATGTTCTTGTTGGGCCGTTAGCTTAACACGTGTCGAGGCTAATTTCTGATGAGGCTAATGCTATTACAGCAAATTAATTTAACATCAACTATAAAGTTTCTGCTGGTCTTCGAAACTCTAACATCATGAAATACAGAGAGAGAATCGAGTTGTTGTGTTTAAACGAACCTAAAAGTAGTAATATTGAATGACTTGATGTCATGATGCTACAATTTGAGTTGACGATTAATTGTCATACGAATAACTGCGATTAACGATATTATTGTCTGTTCTGTAAACTTTATGTCATCACTGTAGTATAATAGTAAGTCTATAAATAGTTAATTATACTTACTATACTACCAAGTATACTTATGCTAGTTCTCGATTGGCGTCATAGTAGAAGACAACAAGAAGACGTCAGTAAAAGAGCACCATGGAATGGAGACGATTATCACGATTATGCAAAACAATCACGGTCAGCTCATATAATCTCAATGAGGCGATTATGTAACGATTATGACAGGCTACTGGTAACCTTACCAAGCAGATACAGAGGATGAGTGGAAAGAGAAAAAACTACAGTGAAAACCGTAATTTCAAAACAAGATTTCTAAATAAATGTCTCTGACTGTAAAGAATTTACAACATAACTAAAACCACTAATACCAGAACGAGTAGTAATGATATTATAATAATAATATCATAATTACAGTCTTGTAGCAGAGGACTGTACAAAGCTATTTCCGTCACAGAGAACATTAAAGATAACAGTACTGAGTAAAGCACAGGTGACGATAATGTCAACCATGTAAAGTAAGAAAAACAGGAAACCCAAGTTCAGTTTCTTTTACATTGCCCAATCATGTCAATAATACTATGAGGAAATCTACATACCTGTATGAGGCTGAGGACCCTGTCATGGAGGGCAGTGGGGGGGTTGTATTTGGGCAAAATGGAACGGACCAAAACCCCTTCTACAAACTCCTGTGAAGCCACCAGAACGTGGAAGCGGTGTCCACAGTTCTTCACACAGGCCTCGAGAACCTGAGACGAAAGTGTAAATAGAAGAAATCTCTCAAGCTGCTCTGGATTAAAGGTTGTTCTTAAAGGTCCCATATCTTGACACTTCAAGTTCTATCTATGCCATGTATATGTGTATATTAAAGACTTCTGTAGAGTGTAGATTTGATTTTTCTTCACTTTTATGATGCTTCTCTGTGTCTCTGCCACAAACGGCTCATATTATACTGAGGCGAATGTCACCGCCCACTTTTCATCAGCAAACATTCTGATTGGCTAACCACAGATCCCTTAGCAACCGTTAGCAACAGCAGAATTCTCAACAGTCATCAGTTATTCATGTGCTGAACATCATCCAAAAAGACTGAAGATAAGTCAAAATAAGTCTCCAAAAGTCCAATCCATCCACTGGTCTGTAACATCTGTCTCCTTTGGAGGCTGTGCAGTAGTTTGGATTCACTGAAGCAGGAATAATACACTTTTCATAGATAGTTTTCCTGACACAGTCACTGTTCTGTTGCTAGTAACTGATGGGGCGGGGCTAACCCATTTTTAAAAAATACCTTGAATATGATTGGTTATGGATATGGGTCTTTCTTACTACATCACAAACAGGGGGTTTTCTAATTGTCTTGTTTTGTCTGGAGGACATCTTGTGATGGAGGAGCTAGAGGACTGACAGTACTGAGCAAGTTCATATTTTCACAGCTTTTATTTTACACCAGAGTCATTTTGGCCTTCAAACTGCATTCTTACACTTCAACTTTTACACACCATACCATGCAGATGAGTACTTACAGTAAGAGCCAACATGATCTCTCTGAAGTTCTTGTTTCCAACAATTCTCTTCTTAATAGCTTTGACTGCATCTCTAGGCCTGGGTAAAAAAAACATCAAGTTTGCATCAGATGATCCATATGTGTATTTAAGACTTATGTTTAAGAAAAAACAATGGTTACCAGAAAAAAAGACAAAGAGCTGTAGATGGGTTATAGTTTTTTTGGTGGCTAATGTTAATGTTAATGATAAATATCTTCTTTTAAAAGAGCCTAATAACCTTTTGGTCTTTTACTACTGTACATATCTCTAAGTACTATACACACACACACACACACGGCATTGCAGCATCAATTAGGGTTAGGGTTAGTAGTAGTAAGCAAGTGATACAGTTAAATAAAACATGGAGACCTGCATATGAGAAACAGAGTACTGTTTGAAACTAATGTTCCATGCAAACAAATGATGGCAGGCAGCATTTAGGTAGTCAATTATAACTAACTTGTGCGTCTTGATTTTTTTTTACCAGTAATTAAAATTCTGACTTGTAAAGAGAGGTCATAACTGGACCGTCTCTATGAGCAGAGCAGAGGATGGTTGAACCCACCCGTCGTCAGTCTCATTGATGATGTCGCAGATCTCCATGTTGAGGCCCCAGTCCTCCGAATGCTGACCGCCACTGGTCGCTCGCTCTGCAAACACAGAGGTGAAGGTGTAATCAGACACTAATACAGACTTCCCAAACTTTTTCGCAGACAAATTTTTTTTTTTTTCAAGGTCAGATAATATAATTTCCATGACCACTCGCAGCCTTTAATTACATGCGGAGAAGTGGACTTTAATTATTGTATGAACATTAAATAGAAACTTTTTTCCTTCTCAAATTGTCATTTAATTTCACATTCACCTCACATACTCTATTAAGGTATTTTCTAAGGATTGTAATAATACAGATCCAAAATCATGCAAAATGCCTTGTTTTTAGTCAAATAAGGAAGAAGTGCCTCAGTGCATTCCTCCATTCGTTCATCATTGTAGATCTACCTTCATAAGGGAGCCTCCTTTTGAGAGTCAGAAAAAAAAAGTATTTATCGTATCCCAGGAGCAGGGTTGGAGGGGTTAAGTTTCTCAGACTTTTAAAAAAAGCTCCCCCAGAGGTACACACATCATTTCACAATGTTTCCACAGTCTGTGTAATACTCCTCATGATGATTGTGTAAAAACTGGTGGAGTATCCCTTTAGCGATGAAATCCCATTCTTTAGGACTGTGTGGGTGAGGCCTGTAGTCCAGTGTTGAAGGGAACCAACCACGAAACCGAAACATCCCCCCGTTCCACTCCCGGTCCAAGTGACCAATAAACTAGGCAGAAAATGAATCACCAGGGAAGAAGAAGTATTCAGATCTTTTTACTGAGGTAAAAGTACTCATACAACGCTGTGAAAATACTGCACTACGAGTAAAAGTTTGCTAGTTTGGTACCAGCACATGTTCACGTCAGTCGCCGTCAACCAAGTGTTTAACATTATATAGTTTATTTAACACTTTCTTTTTTTCTTTGAACCTTACACTGTTTATATGGGGTGCGTGCGTATTAACACTGAAGGGTAATTATTTGTTATATCAATCTTTTCTTTCTTTGTCTGAGTTATTGGGCGCGGTTTGTTTTGCTTTGTATTAAGGCTGTAGTCGATGTCCAATCTTTTTCTCCCGTTGCGTTATTGTTATTGTTATATGTTAGGTCAGTTGAGTATAATTATATTGTGTTGATATCTTTTATAGGTCTAGTTATTAAATTCATGGTTTGTTTTTGCATTTTTTGGGGTAAATAATTGCCTCACTGTTTAATCCCTAACATATGTTTTTGGATTTATATGAGAGCTTTCATTAATGTTTATGTTACATTTCGCAGCTGTACATATTTAAGGTGGAGCTCAATTGAACCACTTTGTAAACTGTTGAGTTGTTTAATCCATGCATCACATTATATAAGATCGTCATATGTTTGTGGCGTCACTGTCTTGTGAGAACCTAAAAAGTCAGCTTTTCATGAACTCAGCCAAATGTTTTCAGCTTTGTGATGATGCCTTTTCCAGCTAATCCAAGAGGAGTTTAAAGAGCTTAGTCATCTCTTAAGAAGTAGGAGAATTTTCTCAACTCATAAAGGAACGTTTAATCCTTTAGTTTAACACAAACCTTCAAAATCAACACATTTGGGGATACGTGGTTTTCACTGGACAGGAAGGGGACGAAAGACTGTAATCTGAAAAGTAGCTAAAGCTGTCAGACAAATGTAGAAGAGTAAAAGGTACAGTGTTTGCCACTGAGATGTAGTGGAGAAGATTAAGAAAAGTATGACAGTGTAAAAGCCGTTACATACCGCCACTGTAAATCTAATATAGAAGTGTCTAATCTTTCTGGCTGCGGTAACAATACTGCATAGTTACGTGCAGCCCGAGAAAAAGGTTTTCATCCTCACTGTTTTTTCCACTAACCTATTTAACAATCAAAGCCAGCTTTGCTTTGCACTCCACCCCTCACAGGCTCCTCATAAGTCTCTAAATCTCCTTCACTCCTTTCTACCAACATCCCCCACACTTCTCTCAAGCCTCAGCCCTGCATTTCTCAATACGCTCCTTTCCTTGCATCTCCTCCCTCCCTCCCTCCCTTTCTCCTTCCCCGGCTCCCTCCACTTCATGTGACTGTCAGCTGCTCCCGTTCTGCTCGCCTCGGAAGACGCTGAAGCCTCTCTGACATTCATGTGTGAGAAAGTGAGTGGATGAGATAAGAGGAAGGAAGGCTGTGAGAGAGATGGGCGTGTTAACTTTCTTTCTGACTGCTCATGACTTGTTATTATTACACCTTTTCCAGGCATCCCCAGCCGGCCTCAAAGCCTTTAGTGGCTGAATGATGATTTAGTTTTTCAGTGTCCTTTTAATAATAATTTTTTTTTAAAAGCACCAGGAGGAAATATTGGTGCTTTAAAACTTGTGCGGCATAACATATGACCGATAGAAATACTGTGTGACACATGTGCAAAAGGTGTGAAACTGCAACTTGACAAAATACATCACTGATTAAGGAAGTGACACGAAGCATCAAGCGGCTGCTTTGACATCACAGGTTGGCTAATCGAGTTGTCGCGTAACTTACAGGAACCAATCACACGGAAGCTCGAGGCAACTTAGTCCCGCCTCCGTCGTGTCATTGGCTAAACAGACTTCTTTTCAACTTCTGTCAAATACGGAGCATAGAAATGGGATAAACGTAACGAAACGCCAAAGTATCATCCGTTTTAAAGCTGCCGCAGTGACTGGCTACAAGGTTGTTGTTTTTTTTACAAAATATAGACGTGTAATGCAAATGAAAGAAATGATGTAAAACGGAATACAGCGGCGGGCAGCTCCGGTACAGTTTCAAAAGCGGCTGCGACTTACCGATCCTCTGACCGACGGGCGTTGAAAAGGGGTTCGTTATGAGAAACTCCATTCTTTCCCCGAGTGAAAACATCCTTAAAAGCCGCACGCGTCTCCTCGATATGGAGTCAGTTTTTTTTTGTTGTTTTGTGTTTTTTTTTTTTTTTTTAACAGGCCTGCTGAGCTCAAACGAGCGGCGTTTCCTTTTGCTTTCAGTAGTATGCGCTGCCTCAGAGGCGCACTGGCTGCGTTAGCGCGGTCACGTGAAAACACACGGAGGCAGGAAACAGCAGACATCAAACACACACACACACACACACACACACACACAGGCGGACGCACACTGGTAACGACGACCCTCAGACACGCAGAGAAAGACACGGGGGAAACATCTTACCCGTGTGGTCCCGTCTCTGTGGTCTACAGCTGACGACGGGATAATAACATCTCCTCAAGTGGTGGAATGTCATTAACGCGAACACTGTCGCCGCAATGGTTGTTAAAACCTAGTTTAGATTTTACAGATAACGTAAATGTAGCAGCATATTATTCAGTACTGACCGCTGTTTTGCGAGGCTGTGGACACATAGAACCGACTCTCTGTAGACTGGATCTTTATTAAATCCCAAGACGTACTTAAACAATTGAGCTTGTTTTTTATTCATTTTGCGAGACTGAGTAGAAAGACAACTGAAAAACAACGTCTTACTCATCAAAGTGTCATTTAACTAAGACAATCAAACGCAGCACAATGAAAACGTGTACAAACAAATTATAAATACGTTGGAGTTCAGTTCTAATGAGTAAAATAAATAGTTTTTCTTACTTTTTCATTATCCACATTAAAGTCTATTCAGTAGTATATTGTTTTTGATCGTTGTAAAGAATACGCTAAAATGTAAAATAGTCCTCTTTTACGTTAGATATATTTCAAAGCCAAAAACTGTGGACCAGACGATCAGGTCCAGCGTCTGGCTTCAAACTTTATCATCAAGTCCAGGCTGAACCAGAAGAACCAGCATTAATCTTACAAAAAAAAATCATCCATGGTTCAACATAGGAAGCAAAAGCGACATGACGACTCTTTATAAGCGTGTTTGTACAAAGTTTAATGTCAGTTTGACACTGAGATTGTATTTGTTTTCGGTTATTTCATTTGGTCGCGTCTGTGTCAAACATCCACCAGGTGGTGCTGTTTGATCCTGTATCTGACGCTATGATGGACGTTAATTTGCAGGATGAGACCGACGCGATTAGCAGCAGAATATTATGTTTACACTTCATTTCTGGTCACTTGTGATGCATTAGCCGATAGCTAATAAGATAAATGATACAGTTATAACCTCAAAATATTTCATATAGTTTAACTACAAACTGAAAAAAAAGTATTAACTCAAGTATTAACTAAGCAGGATAGTATTATTTAGTTTATACAATAATATATTATGTCATATCAATATTAAATAAACAATAACAGGTTATTTTTGACTTCCAATCCAATAAAGCCCCTTTTGAATTTTTATTTTTTCTAGCTGTTTGTTTGGTACTTGTATGTAACGTTATTAGCAACTACTTTGTTAGACATTTCCTCAATCCTGAATTCATATCTTGCTTAAAATAATGAGAGAGTTATTACTTACCCAGGCCTAGAACAAAAAGACCTTCAACATCCGATGTTTAGATTCAGGGGGATTTCAGAGGATCTAATATGCACATATAATATTGCTAAATATGTTTCCATGAGTGTATAATCACATGAAAATGAGAATCGCTGTGTTTCCATTCTTTTCGAATGAGCTGTTCGTATCTACAGAGGCAGCAGGTTGCCTTTCACACACAGACTTCCTCCTCTTCTCCTTTTTACTGTGTATAACTTTAAGGTGCTTTAGTTCAAGTATGTCTGAGTTTAGGCCAGATTTAACATCCCTTTGATTAAAAAGTCCAGTGGGTGAGGTGTTCAACTTGACAGAATATCACACGTGAAAATGGATTTTTCCATTTTCACGCAGTCTAAAAGAAAAATGTGTTCACAAGACAAGCCAATAAGATGAGTTTAGTATTCAATAGGTGACTGTTTCTTCCTGCTGTTTTGAATAAATCAATAGTAGGCAAATAGGCTAATAGCCTGTAATCAAATAAAAACTAATTTTGGGACGCGCATCTTTATCAACTGAGTATTCACAAAAGACATTTCTGTATCTGTTCAGTAGTGTCTGGGTGTTTGTGTTATTCCTCCTGTTCCTTTTCCACAGCATAACAACAGCCTGCCCCACTGTTTTTTCTAGTTCAGTTTTAGATTTCTTTCTGAAGTTCATCTCATTTATTTTTTCCCTAAAATGTAACGAATATGTGGAGACTAAATGTAACAGTGGAATTGTTGTAATTATGATCATTACAAACCGACCACCTCTTTTTCCACTGGTTACCATTGTCTGTACAAACAACACCTATCTGTCCGTCCTGGAAGACGGATCCCTCCTCTGTGACTCTTCCAGAGGTTTCTACCATTTTTCCCGACAAGGGTTTTTTGGGCAGTTTTTCCTCACTCGAACCGAGGGTCTAAGGACAGAGGGTGCTGTATATTGTACAAAGGCCTTTGAGGCAAACCTTTGATTTGTGATATCATGCTATATAAATAAAATTTAATTGAATTGATCTTTTTTGCAAAACACATTGGAATTTTGTGGAATTTGACATTATTCAAACACCTGACCTGAGAAGTAAATAAAAAAGTACAGCAGATATTATGAAAAATAAATATAAACTGCAAGATTTATCATTCATATATTTTTGTACATCAATTTGTTTTTCTAGTTGTAAGTTGTAGTTGTCAATTGTTATAGGTTAGCATAAGCTATTTTTTCCCCCAAAATTATATAAATGTATTTTCTGAAGACATTCTGTATAACGCCCTTTTGTATTTGTATATTATCACCAGTAGGTGGCAGCATTGACTCTATATGGACCATTAACATACTGATGGATTTTTGTTCCTAAAAAGCCTACGCCACACTGGCAAAAAGCAAACATGTCAGACTATGAGGCAATGCATCAGTTGTGTCAAAGAAAATAGTAACAACAAACCTGACACATAGACCGCCTTTTTCTTTGGAAATTCCCAATGCCACAAAGTATTGATCTAATGTCTGAACACAACAAGCTCATTTTTTAATTATTTTTCATTTTGATTCCCGCTCCCACCACATATGTCCCACAACAACAAATAAAAAGTTTTGTTCCAGTCGTCTGACAAATTTGGTGTAAATACAACCAGGGTGATAGAATGAGAGTTAGTGACCTTTAACCTTTGATAACAACTAATTTGATATAGGATATTAACACTTCATCATCTTCTCGCTTTGTAGACACATGGCTCTACTTAACGCCTTGTGGTTTCAGTAGATCAGAGAGTCAGATTAGAAATCCCAGAGGGACTCTGGGTCACCGTCTGGCCACGAGGTGGAGAAATCGACTGGTTTATCTCTCCTGTCCAGGCTGTTAAGACCCGGCATAATGTCACAACTTAAAAACACGTTACACCATTGTCAGACCTCTGTGGCCAATGGCATTTGTTTCCTGACAATACATCACCCAGCAGCTCATGAAACAGTTGTACGGAGTCACGGAAAGGAAAACTTTTATTCGTGCGATTGTTCACGTTTGACCAAAAAAAAAAAAAAAAGAAAAGAAAAGAAAAAAGGTCTTTGACGTATAGGGGGAACATCTCAGTTGTCTAGATGTTTCCAGGAGGCTTCCTTACAATGTGCTGTTGAGGAGAATATTAGATTATGACTGAGGAAAACTTGTAGAAAACCACACGCACAAGCAAGCACTAATCCAAACCTGCCA
This sequence comes from Coranthus polyacanthus, assembly GCA_037367275.1. NCBI lineage: Eukaryota > Metazoa > Chordata > Actinopteri > Kurtiformes > Apogonidae > Coranthus > Coranthus polyacanthus. The sequence goes on from JAPQRN010000001.1 coordinate 27,437,655, forward strand.
CACAATAAATGGCATAACCATCCATAATTTCAGGAGACTAAGCCTAGGAAATTGCATGCATGTATGTATGAGTGCACTGGTGTGTGTGTGTGTGTGTGTTTGAATGTGTGTGTGGTTGCACTGGTTGTAAATTGATCCCTCCTACTCTCGCTGGTCCGTTGTGCAGAGGAGGGGCGAGGAGGAGGAGGAGGAGGAGGAGGAGGGAAGAGGAGGAGGAGGGAAGAGAAGGAGGAGGGAGCCGAAGCAGGAAGGAAAGGCAGGCAGAGGGAAGGGAGGCAGGCTGTGAATGCTAACAAGCCCGTCGTAATCATACAGCTCCGTAGGTAGGGTTTGATAAAACATCTTGCAATGGAGAGGTACGACGACCACTATTAAAGACCTACTATGCGCCAGTGCCGCGGTCTCTCAGTGCGCGTGCAGCAGCCTCACCGTCGTCGGCACGTTTGATCCGAAAAAACCGTCTTTTCCGCTGAGTGAAATGTATCGCGACTGCTCGGAATTCACATTCTGACAATGGAGATTGAAAATATCGTGGCCAACACGGTTCTCCTGAAGGCGAGGGAAGGTAAGCACCGCTGAATGGCAAAAAAAAAAAAAAAAAAAAAAAAAAGAGAGGAGAAAATAAAAATTTATTTCATCCCGCCTCTCTCAACGACATGGCCATGGACGAGCCTGAGCTTTCTTTCGGCTGTCCTTCTTGGATTTATATGCTTTTCTCTGTCTCCCATCCTTGCGCAGCGCTTTGTCTCCGGGCAAACGCCGAGCATATTCCGTTGAAATCAGCTGTTTGTACACCAACGACACGCATATTTACCGGGCAGGTTAACGTAAGGCCCAGCTGGCTGAGGAGGATGAACAACGCAGGGAGTGTTTGCAGCATCGCGCTTAGATGGCAGCGTTGCTTTAGAGGCTGTCGAGCAAATTTTTTCACACAAGCACCAGTGGGGTTTTTTTTTGTGTGTGTGTGTGTGTGTGTGGATATATACAATTTACGATGACATAACGGGTGTTTAATGGTGTTTGGCGTTACGTGGTTTTGTGTGCGGACCAAAATAAAGCTGCGCAGCGGGGCTCCGTGCCCCAGCACAGTGTCTTCTTACCTGTCATTTTAGGTTTCGCTGTGTTTAAAGCCTAATTAGGCGACTGAAGTGAACGTGTGCATTATCTGACGCAGAAATATGTCACTGCGTTGCTGTTAAGCCTTTGATTGGGAGCTGTTTTGGATTACTTTTACACTGAGGGTTTTATAGATGCAGGCGGGGGGGGGGGCTGGAGGAAGGCCCGGGCTGTGTACCCCGGCGGCCCAGGCGCTGCACCCCCCCCCCGGGTGTGCAACGCAGCACGGGGAGCCCGGTTATCTCGCAGTAGCTCACCTGGAGGTGGAAAGAGGCAAGTGTCCATCTGTTTTACAGGAGATGGCAGAGCAGAGAGGCTACTTTGTATCCAGTGAGTGGGCGCAGGATGGGTGTGCAACACTGTATCAGCAGCCAGGGGAGGGAAAAGGTGTTATTACACTAACTGCTCAACGATTTCCACAGTTTTTTTTTCTCTCTCTCTCTCTCTCTCTCTTCGTTCGGATTGGACACCACTAGACGGGTTTTTTTTTTTTTTGCCTCTGCGTGGCCTTAGAGGATATTGTGCAAGTGGAAGCATTTTATTCGACAGCAAGTCGCCGTGGCTCGAGGGTCGTGGTTCAGTGTGCGCAGAGGCCTTCCCTGCTTATGGTTTGCATTATAGTCAGACTGCGCTTCAGTTCAAGACTAAACGCCAACACTGCTGTGAAATGGATTATTCACAGCAGCAGTGAATCCATTTCATAGCAGCTGCTGCTCCTTATGAAGCATCAGACTTTCCTTACCTGCCGTTTAATGGTACTTGGCATGGTCATGTGTTGCCCTGTGAGGTTGGGATCTACAGGCTCAATACCTGTGTCCTTCAGTCTTTCGTCACCACGATTTGCCTTCAGTAATAAACCCTGGAATCGTCCAGCCAATGGAACGGCCTGGCGTCAGAAAATGTGGCCCAAGTTCACCACAGTATTTTGCATTTCACCGTTCGATTGTTGCTGACAGATTTGATTTTGATAAACGCGTTAACGTCAAACCTCATTTACGAAGCCAAAAAATACCAACCAGTCGCTTATCACAGCCTCACCAGTCACATCACAGGCCGTTCTTATAACCGGTGATGTGAACTTGACAATAGTGAGTAGAAAAAGCACTCGCAATCTGAGTGGGATAGGATTTTTGATGTAGTTAGTATATTAAAACAAAAACAAAACATCCCGTTCCAAACATGCCGTTTACAGTCTGTACTGTTTTGGTTTCTTTTTAAATATTTTTCCCTGCTATACAATTCACCTTAAGTAATTAGCACACTGATTAAAACAGCTAATGGCTCCCAAATGATCACTTTAAGGTGCACAGGAGACTAATTTGACATAATTTGGTTTTCCAGAGGTGGGTGTTTAAAGCTGTCAAGTGTTTTGTAATATGTCAGTGACAGTTCACGGTTGTCAACACTGTGCAGCGAATGACATCTTCAAACACAGATACGCAGACCAGAAACGGATCCTGTGGCTCAGAGGTCAGCAGTGTCTTATCCTAGCATTGCTCCTCAGCTACATTAACGCTGCATGTCGTCAAAGCATCGGGACACAGCAGCACAGGGAGGTGGTGTTCTTTTTCACAGGAGTTGGGTCTAATCCCCTGAGTCAGCAAGAGTTTGCCCTGCTGGTGTGTCCTTGAGCAAGATGTTAAATCGCTTGTTCTGTAACGCTCTGACCTCGCTGTGGAGGCGCGAGATGACGAGACAGATTCACAGGACTTCCTATGACAGCATGGTGCACAAAAGTTGGCCTGTTTTGTTTATTGTCCTTTAGTGCCTCAGAACAGAGCTGCAGCTAATGATTATTTTCATTTTCAATTAACCTGTTGATTATTTTCTTGATTAAAACGTTACTGTAGTTGTTTAGTCCATGAAACGACAATGTTTCCCAAAGCGCGAGACGACGTCCACAAATGTCTGAAATGCCTCAAAATGAGTTAGAAATGTACTATTTTTGACTTCGCAAGAATCCAGATAGCTGTTGAAATGAACATTTAAGTCAAAGTAACAAATACCGAATTGATGAAGAAATCTGGAACTGAACATCAAGCAAGCCGTCAAAAATCTTGGTGACTGTATGTGCAATCTTTATTATTTTTTTAGCCAAACGTTCAACAACTTCAGTTGCCTTTGTCCACTTTTAGAGCCAGTTTCTAACGATACAAATAGTTTGTAAAATGAGATGTGAGATACGCAGTTTACTGTTATAGAGGAGTAGTGAAGCCAGAAAATATTCAAACTGAACAGGCTGGAATCGGAGAATTTAGAAAAAATTCCCCCCAAAAAATATCTAAACCAATTAATTGATTATCACAGACTTAATTGACTTGATTGTTGCAGTTCAGAAGCTCCTGGCTTTTTGTTTTAGGCAACTTTTACACACCTGTGCATATGAAACCGGGCGGTCGAAGTGGGAAGTGTTATGACAGGGTGTGCCCAGTTTCCTAAGGTTGAAATGACGCGTTAAGGGAAGTGGTCCGGTGTTGTCGAGGTGACATCGTCGCACCACTCCCCTCTTCTCTCTCTGAATTTCACACGTTTTGTTCGGCAGAAATGTAGAGGGGAGAACCTGAAACATTTACAGCATTTTGATTGATTTTTCTTTTTCTCTCTAGTTTGGAAAACAAAAGATGAAGAGACAGTCTCCCGCTGTTGGATGAAGCGTCTGTTAAAGCCCCCTTGGGAATATATTAAAACACTTGGAAGTTGTGATTGTGAGAATACCAAGGCGATAATAACTCTTGATGTAGACACAGCCCATAGTTTATGTGAATGTAAAAGCTCAGCCAAGCATATGGGGGATATTTCAAAATAACAGTGTTGTCAACCCTTTTTACTTTTAGGTACGTATATATCTAATATGCAGCGGTAAATTATAGTGTCTCACTTCTGTATTAGTGTCTGATGGGCACATGTGGTGTTATATTGGGTGTATTTTCACAGAAAACCTTCCGTACATATTATACAGTTGAAAGCACTTGACATAATTTAGAAACAGTGTTATCATAGTTCGACCAGTATAGACTCCACTGTTTACAATAGTTTGCTGCACCTGAGTTGGCAGAGCACCCTATCATAGCTGAACAGATGGTGGTGTGAAGTCTGTTGAGAAAAATTATGTTTACTCTGCGGCTGTAAAATATCCTGCATCCATTACATTTATTTATCAGAGTTCTCTAATAGCCACACTGGATTGGGCTTTTATGAATTTAGCTGAGAAGTTGTCGTCCAGCATCGTGTCTACCAGGACAAGGAAATGGATGCTAACTCCGATTTCATCCATAATGCTGGTACTGATTAGAAACATTGGAAGTTGTCTTTACATCATTGGATTTCATCAGTCTGTTCATTACAACAAGTATTTCGCGATTGAAATGTTGCGTTTATATAGTATTTTGAGTAGAAGTCGACCGACTGAGGACATTTAGAGGCCGATATCATAGCGATAGTTTGGAGCAGGGAAAAGGCGATCACCCCTAGGGAAAAAACCGTGACTCTGTTGGAAATGAACTACTTTTGACTTTATTAGAAATGGATAACTGTTGAACTGAACATCTCAGCTAGTCTGGCTCGCTGGAAGTACTCAGCTGGAATAAGGGTGAATATTTCCATTGCACAGTGGCAAGATTGTCGTTCTTCTTCCTTCCTCTATCTGCATTATCGCTTTGAAAGTCCCCCTCGCTTGGTGAAAGAACAGCCTCAGAGCTTCAACTACACCCTGAAAATGTTTTTTTTGTTGGTTTTTTTTGTGCCGTTTTCTTTTGTATGGATTTAATCATTTTGATACCACGACATGCTTCTTCATGCGCACATGTTCCACCAAAACAACTTCTCTCCTGGCACTATTTTGCAGATGCACTGTTGCTGCATCCCAAGAACTGGCCAAACAACCCAGATAACTAACTACCTCTATTCCAGAACGATAGTGGAGGGTGCCAGACCAATCTACAGCACTGGCACAGTGTGGAGATAGGTCTGGCTCAGCCAGACTACATCTAAGCCAAAGTAATGAATACCTAAATAAAAATAAATCTGGATCACTGAACATCACACTCAAAGCAGTTACTTAAAAAAAAAAATCTGAAACTGAATATCAAGTTAACAGTAAAAAATAGGAGATTCTAAGCGCGGTTTTAAATTTGTCAGTAATTCCAGTGGAGAAGCCAAACAGGCATCGCCCACTATCAGAGCTGGAGCTGGGCGATAAAACAATCTCAAAACTGAATTGCAATAAAATGTAAGTCGAGAATGAAGATGAGGGACATTTTTACTCGATATAGATAGATCTATCAGACAGTAAAAGCGAAACGTGACATGCGGGTAGATTTTCATTTGGTGAGTAAACAGACGCTGCTGCTTCTTTTCTGGCTGCTGTCTGTGTCGGAGTTTAACGTGCACAGACATGGCACGTTCAGGGAAACTCAAATCTCTATCGTTTTGAATGACAAAACATGTAATGTTGCAATCAATTACACCGTTTAAATCCAGAAATGTATACTCGTATGGCCACAAACGTGTTTTTAAAAGAGGAATGTTTGTAGTTTTTTGTGCTTTTTTTTTTTTTTGTCGTGATATTGCCCAGCATGTTCTATCTGTAATTTTAATGTACTTCTTAGCGTGACATTGAACCGGACTGAATAAATATTTGCATGATGTGATCTGCTGAGAGATCCCTCCTCTGTGTTTTATTATTAACATCAGATATGAACTTTGTTCCCTCTGCATGTACCTCAGTTTGTGATAGAATACAGTTCCCAGAATGCCTCTCATGAGCTGGTGTTTACTTGTTGCGTTCAGCTGTTAGTTATAAATAAAGTCAGTCATAGAGGCAGTGATAGCATGGCAAGAGCAAGAAGGATAGACCCCCTTTGAATGAAGTAAAAGGGAGCTCCCTCTGTTTGTCTTATGCAACCTGCAACTTGTAGCGTCGCTGCAGTGCATTCTTTCCTCTGAGATCTGCCCTTTGATCACCTTGTTACGTTAAAGCTTCCTCTGTTTTATTAAGACTTTGGAAGTGAAATACTGACCTGCATCAGAGACTTGAACACTCTGTATAGTAACCAAATATGAATAAACGGTGAGTGGACATCTCACCCCTGGTCTTGAAATAAGATTTCTAGATCTTTTTCCTGCCGAGTTTCTTTCATTATTCCCACTGTGTTCATAAAAAAGAAGGAATGTGGACAGTCCAGTGCTCACATTCCTCTGACAAACAGAAGAAACATTAATCCTGCTTATATAACCCATCTTCTACCTCGCAGACTAGAGGCTTTGATTGTTGTTATTTTCTGTAAGTGCTTGCACCTCTGCTGTTGATGTTACTAACCTCTCCGTGCTCTCTGCCCGCTCTCTCCTCCGCCCTTCACAATGTAGGCTAGCAGGTCCTCTGCGACCACTTGTGAGGGTTTTCCTGTGACGTTAGCCAGCGTAGCTTTATTAGTTTTGTGGTCATAGCTGGGCTTACACTTGTTGTCATCACTCTGGGGTGTTTCCTCCAGCTGAGGCTCATAAAACACGTTGCTTTGTGACTGTCCCTTGATGTGGCACTCTCTTTACAGTTATTACACCCACAAATGGGCTGTGTGGAGAACGAAATGCAGTGTGCTGATGTGTACGCAGTTCTGCTGCATGGCGCTAGCAGCAACGCTTAGCTGGGTGGCTACCAGGGTGTTCATTAGCACAATTTCTTGGCAAGCTCACTAAGCATGAAGAGGCACTTTTTGAGGTACTTTGTGAACATCACAGGGATGTTGTTCCAGCTGCCTTATTAAACGTTAAATGGGTGTTCCTATGAGAACACAGCTGTCAGCCTTTACAATGTGTATTTTATAATGCATAGAGTGTATTTACAAATTCTTATGGTTTAATTAAGTCATGTTGTTTTTTTTTTTTACAGCAGATTTAAAGAGACAGGCAGGGTCAAAGTCTGGGAACAAGTGTATTAAATGTCAAAGAGACTTCATGTTGTTGCCTTCTAAAAACATTCCTGGAGGCTCCACTTCAGCTGTAAGCACTTCCCTCGGTTAAACTTTTTGTCAGTCCTGCCTTCAAATATAACTTGAAAGAGTTGTCTTATCAAAGATAATCTTCAAGGTGTAATATGTGCGATGTGTTCTACAGTCAAGGGCTCAGCGCTGGAGAGGATCCCTTTGTGTGTTCCTGTTCTTTCAGCATGGCCGTGAAAATTAACCAGTGGGCCCTTCATCTTGGAGACAGCCGTAGATAACATATAGATGATTAACCTTTCAGTTTGTACTCTTACACGCTCAAACTATGCGCGTCTTGCTCAAGTTTAGTCTCGCCGTGTTCCCTGGCCGTCCTTCCCTCCCCCTTCTCCCTTAAGACACTGTGAAAACAAGGGTCAGTTTTCAAGTGTGTCTCGGTTAGATTTAATGGAATATCTCGAACACAGAGATGGGGCAGAGGAAGGAAAGGTCTTGCAAAACACCACAGCACGCTGCTGGAATGAGCAAGAGCACATGTTTATGTACAGCTTTCTCTGTGTGTGTGTGTGTGTGTTTGTGTGCGCGCGTGCTTTCTGTTCTTGTGAAAAATTGCGTGTCGTACCTCGTGTGAGACCTACCGTCCGCCCGCCTGCTCGTTTGTTGTCATGTCCTGGAATTCACTCTGATGTTGTAACGTTGTCTCCGTTTATGCATGTGACAAAAGCCTTCTGTCAAACCCATATGGAGAGACAAAGGTCTGGCCATAAAGAATTAACAAAGCGCATAACAAGAGAAGAAAAGTGTTTATATGGGGGAGGGGAGCAAGAAGCCGAAGTCGGCAGAGGAGGAAAAGAGAGAGGGGGCATGTGAGAGGTGAGGATTAGAGGAGAACGGCGGTGCCTGATATTCACGCTTTTCTTTTCCCCTCGTTCTCAGCTGATGTGTGTCTTTCAGTGCGAGTATACAGACGGATTACCTTATGCAAACACCGGGCCTTTGCTTTGAATAGGCAACACAGATACTTGCAGCTAATGTTTTCCTTATCAGGGGCTACTCCAGCCAATCACACACTGTACGGGAGAAAGACTGGGGAAAAGCAACAGGCCATTCATTTATCATGGTCAGGCTCCATTGTGCCTATGTACGTGTGCATGCTCATATTACAATGGGCCTAAACTATGCGTGACCCTCTCTCATTTCCTACCATTTAAGTCATGTTTTTTGGGAGAGCACCACATTCGTCCAGTCCAAATGTCCACCTATGCAGCCGCTGCAGGGTGTGGGTCACATCCAGTGAGGCATGAGCTGGTACCAAATATTTAGGGTACGATTCCCTCGGCCAAAAATATCTTGGTAAACAGTGTTATCAGTGTTTTAACAGAAAAAATGTCTGTCAGTGCCAAGAAGTAGTGGGTGTTTGGCTTTTAGCATAGTGAACTCACCTCTCTCTCTCTCTCTCTCTTACCTTTTTTTTTTTTTTTTAAATTACCATTTTGTTTAGATAATTTTAAATACATACCTAACACTGGGCGATAAATCCTATTTTCATACATCGGCACGTGAACGTGTGTCACAAACACATCGCAAAAAACTGTCTGAAACACAAGAAAAATAATTTTATTTACACACTCCAACGGTCAATTTCTCAAGAGTTTTTGCAAGTTTGGCTCCTTATGACAAAACGTCAAAATGCCACAGAGAAATAAGCAAAACCAAAATTCATAATTTGGCTAACAATAGACACGAAAAGAAATGCTAGCAGGTAAACATTTTCTATGGCTGTTTTTCAATCCTGCATTACTTTCCACCAGATTTTGGCTTTTCATACAATTGTGTTGTGTTGCACCCCCTGCTGTTAAATATAATCAAGATAAATCTAGATTAAAAATATGGCCATTTATACCCATAACCTTCTTCGGGTAAAATGTACCCATATACAGTATAAATGCATTTATTTTTTGCCTGGTTTTATGTTTAAACTTTCTAACAACATATTCAATGTTGTTTAATGTCTCATTCTTCTTCTCTAGTACATGCGTATTTTACTAGAAGGCTATTAATTAAACACTTATTAGACGTATACTGCAGTGGTGACATAAGTTAAGAGAATGAACAGTAACGTTAATCGTAAATCAATTCATCGTCAACTCAAATGTAAGTATGGTGACAGCCCTAGTTGCTTGTGTGTGAACAGTTTACAGTAGACAAGAGAAAGAGGTTTATGGACCACGAAAATATTTTCTTCTAATACCCATTTTCAGTGTCATTGTATTTATACTGGCGGCCATGAAAAGCGATTCATTGTAAAACGGGGCGACCAAAACACAGGTGATGATTAAACAAACATGTTATGACTTGAGACATTCCTTTGTGAAGAGAATACCTTGACATGGGACATTGTTTGGTGTTGGAAATGCAGTAGTAGGTTAATTTTAGTGACCCTGGTGGTTCTAGTGCAAAGGGCAGGATGACGATGATGATGATGTGTATTCATTTGATTATTTAAGTTGTCTTCTAGATATTTTGTATTTCTAGAGATGTTTGTTGAGTTTAAAAGAAAATATTTTAAATGGAGCATGGGAAATCAAAGTTTATTTTCTTTACAGTTACAGTGTATGATGTATTTTTCTGTTTTACTATTTGTGTGCAACATTAAAACTCAGTCATCGCAGTATTGGAAAAAACGGT
>JAPQRN010000001.1:27454616-27475830 GCA_037367275.1 Coranthus polyacanthus
CACACACACACACACACACACACACACACACACACACACACACACACACACACACACACACACACACACACAAAAACCACCAACACACACAAAAACCACCAACACACGTACAGAAAACACAGACATACAGCGTGCTTTGGCTTCTGCATAAGCAAATGTACCAATGTTTTCAATGGACACCTTGAATTTCTTTTTTCATTTTTTTGTTTTTTTTTGTTTCCCCTCTTACCTGACGGTTACATTATCTCTGCAGTTTGAAAGTATGTTTTTCTAGCCTTAGCTAGGCTAACAGGCTAGGCTAACAGATTCACATTTTCATTTTTGCAACTTTTCAAAAAGTTCTTCAAATTCACATGACACTTTATGGAAACACAGCTAATGACTAGGGCTGCACTATTAATCACAATCGTAATTGCAATGTCAGCCTGTGCAATTATATAAAGACTGCACTTTAAAGGTCTAGATTTAGGAGGATTTACGGTGATCTAATGGCAGAAATGGGGAAAAAATAAAATACAATCTCTATTCTATAGTGATTAGTGACACTGAGCAGAGAGAGGTACTCTGTAAAACAAGCAAAAAGTAGCACAATTTTTTAAAACCAAGCAAGTAGCTTCAAATCGAAATTGCAATCGCAATATTACCCACAATAATCGCAATATGACTTTTTCACCAAATAGTGCAGCCCTATCATTGACTCACTGAAGAAACTCTTCTTGAATGTTGAGAAATATACCTACAGATAACTGGAACGGTGTTGGTAAATGTAGAAGGATAGAAAAAGATGATGTGATGTTCAGACTTTTTTGACCAATAAAGGTTCAGTGTAATGTTTCAGGGGGGGTTTGAAGGATCTACTTGCAGAAATGTAATATAATATTCATAATCATGTTTTCATTAGTGTATAATCACGTAAAACACATGTTTTCATTACCTTAGAATTAGATATTTATATCTACAGAAGGAGCCTTTCAGAGTCCGTCCTGGTGGTCTGCCATGTTTCTACAGTAGCTCAGAATGGACTTCTTCTATATTTCTATAGTGGGTGGCATCCATTGTTGAGGTGCGTTACTATGTTTGAGTGTGAACCAGAGTTAATATCACCTTAACTAAAAAGCCCTGAATGAACAAAACAAACACCGACTCGCATGAGGGACTTCTTTCGGTTTTTACATTTTTAACAGCCACTGTGGAGTAGGATGACGGGTTGGTTTCAGTCTGAAACTTCATTACTTAAGCCTCTACAGATTGCGTGGCTGCTGCTTGAGGTATAATCGTCAAATTAACCGACATTGGTGAGGGAACAGGACTCCAGCCACATGTCTTGTTTGTATAATACAGACCTACGGCAAAACGGGTACATACTGTACAGTACATTAACAAGGACTAATGACGTTGATGGGGTTTGGACCTTTGAAAACAATGCATCTACTTCCAAGAAAAGTTAATGCTAAGCTTGCAAGTAATATAGAATATTAATTGCTTTATGGTAAACTACAGAATGTGTCTGCCTCTGAATGAATGTATTTGATTGAGATGAGTTACATTCAGTTGTCTCTAAGATTACCTCAAGTGAAAAATGTTATTCCTCAGAAGCATCCATGCATCTTTATAAGAAGGTTTCGCCATCGGTTAAAATATCTCGGGAATGGCTCGACGGAATGTTTTAAAATTTGGCACAAACGTTCGCTTGGACTCAAGGATGAAGATTTTGGTGGTCAAAGGTCAAGGTCACTGTGACCTCATGTCTGCCCTTTCTTTTGAATGCGATATCTCCGGAATGCCTTGCGGGAATGTCATCGTGTGTCACTTGGTCTGAAGGATTAGATCATTAGATTTTGGTGGCCAAAGGTGATGTTACCTCACAAAACACATTTTTGGCCATAACTGCAGAACTGCATGGACAGATTATGATGCAAGGACAGTGGACACATTTGATTGAACTTACAATTGTTGTTGTTGTTATCATCTCTAGATCTTTTTTAAGCCCCTTGTAGAGTACTGATCTCTTGGATGGAAACCACTGGAGCAATGTAATATCAAATGTCCTGTAACATTTCTCCATCTCCCTTGTCTTTTGTTCCCTTTGTTGTCTCGCCCTCAGAGAGGGACTACACCAGTCTATGTGAGAAGCAGCCCATCGGTCGGCTGTTATTCCGTCAGTACTGTGACACCAGGCCAGAGCTGAAACGCTGCATCGAGTTTATGGATGCTGTGGTAAGAATGTGAAGTATTACTGCCTATTCTTCTCACACCTTTCTGCCTTTCATATGTTTTCTGATATTTGTCTGTGCCTGCTCCTATCCCATCTTTCATCTTTCTCGTGGGACCGTCCTGAATCAGGTCCCTGCAGAGTGAGGAATAGGAGATGAAATTCAGGGCTTGGTTCTTTGCCTGGTCTTGGCAGCAGCGCGGGGTGGTAGGTGGGGGTAGCTGGGGGTAGGGGGTGATTAGCAACTTACACAGGCTGTCAGAGAACAGACCCCTCTCCTCCTTCCATGCACTTCTCCATGAGGTCAAGCCCACGTCAGAGGTTGGTCCCCTGGGCGAGCAGGCAAACACAGGCCCAAGCTTGTGTCTAGGCCCCAGGAGGTATGCGAGAAAGGAAAACGGGGAGGGGGGAGGTCATGCTTATTTAATGAACGTACATTAGTCTTTCTCGAGGTAAGCAGACAAGCTAGGCATAAGTACAGGGGAGACACCCACTCAGACTGACTGACAAGCAACTTTTAGTGTTTAACGTGTGCTTCGTATGACTCTGTTTCATTCCTCACTGTTGACATTTTCCTGCCTTGACTAAGGATGTGGTTTGTAACCTTCTTTTTCTTTTGACCCCCATAATCATCTCTATTTTAATTTATTGCTCACTTCTCACCTGCCTGCACAACCCCCTCTCTCCCTTCCATCTTGCTCCTCATCCCTGGCCTCACCTTCCTCTTCTGGTGCCCGACTCTCTGGCCTTATTTGGAGTGATATTAAAGATGGCTTCCTGTGCTGGTGTGATTGCTCACACTGCTCACACACTGCTTTTTTTTTTTTTTTTTTTCTCATGACAGGCCATGTACCAGCTAGCGCCTGATGAGAAGAGGAGGGACTGTGGATTGAATGTTTTAGACACATACTTTAATAATGGGGTAAGACACACACACACAAATTATGACAGAGCCAGGCCATATGTAACAAGTATATTTAATAATCGGCCATAAGAGATGATACTTGACAGAAAGCAGGTAATTTCTTATCGACTTCGGCAGAGTTTTCAGGTATCTGTACTTTACTTGACTATTTAATTTTCTGTCAACTTTTTACCTTTTCTCCTTACATTTTCCAAACAGTCTTGTTAGTCAAGTTTTAATACATTTGGGGGGAAATTAGGAATTATTTTTATTTTGTATCGTTGCGCGTCTTCCCAATATCGAGATCAATTTCTGCCTAAATGGACGGAACAGTATGCAACACATAGAAAAGATCCCTTCTGTATCATTTGGTACATTTTACAAACGACAAACCTAATGAGACAAAAGCAGATATGAAAGCAAGACTGGGCCGCAGAGAAAAGGCGTCATAATGTTTCGAGTTCTTTTGCTGACGCTGAAAACTGTTGTGCACATTGTTGCAAAGTTCTGTTCATTATATTCAGTATATAGTTTTCTTGTTTAAATTTTATTTCAGTTTTAATAATCTTTGCATCATTCAGTTCAGTTAGTTTTGTACACAAACAGCCAGTAGAAATGTCCTCCAAAGGCGTACTTTTTACTTTTTGAGTACATTTCAGAGCCTGTACTTGTCAGTTTTACTACAGTACAGAAGTTGACTCTGTGCTTCTACTTTTACCAGTCTTTATTTACTCCCGTGCCTGTAGTTGTACTGGAGTAAAGAATGTGTGTATAATATAATATTATAATTTTTTGAAAATAAATGGAAAAAAAAAACCCTAAACTTATCGAACCGTGTCTCCAGAACCATGAATTTTGTGTACTGTTACGCCCCTAAAGAAACCTGTTTAAGTTTAAAATGCTGCTTGTTTTTGGAATCTGTATGGATCTTGCTTTGTATTATTTGATATTCATTAGCTCTAGATTTGTTAAGTATGCATCATGTGTGATCTGCAGTGGATGATGTGTCACGTACCCAGGTCACTGGTGACTTGTGTGCAGCAGTATTGAGTTCACACCTCTATTTTTGTTTTCTTGTTTGTTTAATGGGCGCTATTGTCGTCATCATTTGTCATGCATAGCTAGAATAATGGTAACAGAAATGAGCCATTCTGGGGAAATCGTTTTTTTTTTTTTCTTTTCTTGGTAGTGTAGCTTTTGAATGTGTCAATTACCAATATCACACCCTCCCGTGGTTTTTAACCATGTTGTGTTCCTGATAAAACCACATCAAGGCGTCCTTTAATGAGCTGTCATTCTTCCCACTAGCTTAAACTAAGTGGATCAAACTGCCAAAATGCACAAGATTTGGTTTGGACTGCAGCAAACTGGTCTTTTTTGGTGTGAGCGTAGCCTTGGTGTCATGCCCTACCATATCAAAAGCAGGAACAGAGTAAAGTGCCCGATACTAGTTTGATCTGTTGTCTTAGCTCTATAACACTGTCTGCAGGCGTTAGACTAACATGTCACTGTTTCTGTGCTTCTCTGCCTGTCTGTGTATTTCACTCTAACCCTCAAGTCGGCAGCCCATTTGCCTGACATACCGCAGGATGTGGTCGCTGGGTGCTGGGAGAGGTTGGAGCAGAGTCCTTGTAAGGAGCTCTTCAATGACTGCACCAAGTAGGTCTACCAAACCCCCGCACCTTCATCACAACACCTACACCTTCTGTACTTCTGGCAACGATCTGACAAGCATTTTGTAGTTACGATCAACACTCCTACACCGAGACTGTTAATGAAATGTTGGTCAGCCGGTAGCGTAATGTTTGTTTGTCTTTGTGATTGAGTCTGGCCGTCAAAACTGCAAAGGCACTAACAGAGTCCTGTTCCTTCAGAGAGAGAGAGTGTGTGTTTGTAGACTGTGTGTACTAGTGCACCCTGTCACTAGTGATGATGAGGCAGCTGGCACCTGGAGCGCAGTATTGCACACACACACACACACACACACACACACACACACACACACACACACACACACACACACACACACACACACACAGAGATACACAGAGACTTGCAAACACACGCACAGTGGAGGCGAATGAAAAAGAGCAGTGGGCAGAGAGAGCATCCGGATGGCTGGCATGAAAACAACAGCCACCTCAGTGTTCCCCGTACACGCACTCTCTCTCTCTCTCTCGCTCTCGTAGACACACACACACACACACACACACCCTCACACACACACACACACACACACACACACACACACACACACACACACACTATTGCAGGTGTTTCTGCTTCCTGCTTCGAGAGCCAGGAGAAGCAAACAGACCGGGGATTATTACCCCAAATGTACTTCTCATTGCACAGGCACACATGCACACACCTCAACTTAACTTTGTATTAGCCTAATAATTTAACTCTGTCACAAGTAGTTTCTGCTGCACGGGACATTATATGAACGATTGTAATATCTACTGTGCATCATGAGACATTGCCAAAGTTACCTGCGTAATGCTAAATATTTGATTACATACAAAGATAACTTTTTTTTTTTTTTAAATATCAGTGAATTTCATTCTTTATTGGCTAACCTGATTTGTCGGTCGACTGACAGTAGATTTTTAGAGGCTGATATAATAACGATAGTTTGGAGCAGGGAAAAGCCAATAGCTCATTAATTGACCGTCCCTCCTTATGCTGAAAACACATTACGCTTGTCTGAAATTAACCATCTTTCACTGGATAACTGTATATATTGAAAAGAATATCTACATAAATAAGTCTGTATCACTGAACATCAAACTCAAAGTAGTTAAATAAATAACAGGAAGTGAACATTAAAACTAACCATAAAAGACCAGGTGCGAGCCATTTTTATCTATTGAGCTAATATTCTCCATCAAAGTGAGTGTTTCCCGTCTAGAAGTCTAATATTAACCATCATCCATTATCGGATCAAACATCTGCCGATACCGATAGTTTGTGAAATGTCCTATTGGTGCTGATTAATCTCCACAACCTACAACTACAAGCACTCCCTGGTTGAGAATCACGGAGTAACGGTACAAGCAGATTCGGTCTTTCATTATTGTGTTAGCTTTTTTTGTTTAATTAAATGTTTTTTAACAATAATTTATTGAGAACTGTGGTAATGAGTAAACCCAGAACAGAATAACTTTGATTTTATCCTTCAGCAATGCAAAGGACATGCATCATATTGTATCAGAAAGATGAAACCTAGGTCACAAGCACAACAAGGTACAAACGACCATACAACATATAAACCCGTCACATTGTGGCCCCTGTAGTTACACAATGTCCCAAGTCTAAGTCCAACATGTTACATTTTTTGCCACTTTCCATATCGTTTACCTAGTTTCCTCCTCCTACTGTTGCTATCGGAATAAAAATGCCCCAAAATATACAAAAATAAAGAAAAGCATTAGAGCGATACATAAAATATAAAAACACAACTCTTCACGATCATTTCATTTAATTTCAGCTAAACCAGCCTGCATTTCCTCTGCTCTGGCAGTGGTCTTAACTGTGAGCCACACATGCAGCCAGTTTTTTGGGGTAGAAATGCTGCGTCCAGCCTCTGATTCATCAGAGTTTTCCCTGGAGAATACCGGAATCTGCTAGAAGGAATTCACAAGGAGCGGGAATGATGGTTGGGAAAACACTCAGTTATGTTCTCAGACTGCTCTCTTGTTTTTAGCCAAGTACACAGAGAGCTGTTCAAGAGCTGTTGGAATTATGAAATCAATAACACATATGGTTCAGAAGGCGCAGTTATGTTTATAGTTATAGTTTTTTAGTTTTGTGTTTTTTAAACTGGTGTATTTGTTTCTCAGGTGTGGATTAAAGTAAGATCTTTTCAGACGGTACAGAGTGAATGTTCTGCTAAAGGAACGTGGCAAGTTGGTGGCTGTTGTTTGACAGAAGCCGTAATCCTCAGTGGTTAAGATAAACACAACACAAACATACCTGCTTTCTGTTTTTGGCATCTCGGGTCATAGGCTGTTTTTTTTGTGGTTTTTTTGCTCTTTCATGTCTGGATACGTCTCTGTTACATCACATCTGAGAAGTCCAAAGGCAGAGAACTGGTGTGATATAGTGAAAAACACTTATGCTCCATGCTCTCACTGAATTGTTTTATGGTAGGTCTGTAGAAAACCGAGAATTCCAGCGGAGGAAAGGAAAGCAAAGAAGGAGAAACTGGGAAAAGTGAGGAGAAATGGAAATAAAGTGTTAAGAAGGGCTGAGGGAAAACAGCAGAGTGTACAAACAGAACAACACAGGCACGTGTTTGCTCAGATGTTTTTGAATGGACTTCATGTTCAGGTTGGGTCATCTCACTCCTTCCACTATCATCATTATTTATATTCCGGTGTGGAATTTGATTTTCTTAAAAATTTTTATTCCGATACGTAATTCTGACCCACGCGTAATTCCCCCTTTTTTTCAGGGGGGGAGCCTGTAGGAAAGCATGGTGCTACACGTGGAAACGTGACTTTTGGCAGAGCCACACACCCACTAGCAGAAATGCATTAGCTCACTCATGGGTTTTCTTCTGCTGCAGTGGAACATGCAGTTATGTCATAGTATAAAGAGTGGCTCTTCAGTACATGTGTAGCATAATGTTTTGTGTGTGGCAGGACTTTACAAAGGTCCCTCTGCAGGCTTTTCTTTTCTCTTCTCTTCTCTTCTCTTTTCTTTTCCTGGTCTCATCGTCTAACAAAAGCTATATTGTAGCTGTTTATTTCTGCTCCCAGTGGTGTCTGAGGCTCGACTCCCAGCACCGCAAGGCTCCTGCCTTTCTGGAAGGCCTTAGTGTCTGGGGTAAAGACAAGTAAAGCGATATGATGAGTGAACATGGATGAAAACTATCCTGTATCTTGGCCTGTCACAACTATTTGACCTGCAATTATTTTGCATAGTCGTCTCCATTCACCTGTATAAAAACAGCAGAATGAAACTAATAGAAATGTCATATTTTCATTAGAGGTTGACGATAGAAACTACTGTTATTAAATCAGCCTTTAAAGTCCACTAACAGGAAAAAGCTGATCTCCGATTAATCGTGGGCACTTTTGGAAATGAACTATTTTTGAATTTATTAGAAGCTGCTGCTCTTGAACTGAACATCGAACCAACCGTCAAAAATCTAGGCGATTCTAGGTGTTATTTTAAAAAAAAAAGAAAGAAAGAAAAAGTCATTAATTTCTTACCATTTGAGGTGTGTTGTCATCTTGTTGTCACTCCTTCATGTTGAGGTGCTTAACTTCTATAGGGATCTTTCATTATCACTTGGCTTTTGTATATTTACGTCATTTATGTCATATATGCCATATATGCCCTGTGCAATTTTTGTTTCAAAGCCTAAAAGTAAATGCAATTTTTATTTAAGTATTGCAGTGTTCAGTGCTAGTAAATGGCCCCTTCTTCTTCGCGGGGTGTACTGTATACATATAAATAAACTACTGTTAGATCTATACTATACAGCAGCATGAAAAAAAGACAACCGAATTGTTAACTGCATTTATTTGTCTGAAAATGTATTTTCACTTGTCTAAATGGGTAGCCTTTATAATATATAACCTAATTTTAGAGCAAACCCTTGTGAACTCCGGTGGAGTGTTTTTTTACTAATGTGAGGACGCATTGTTAAAATCTTGTAGACATTTTCCTCCTGGGATAAATCGAGATCCCGTCAGGATACTTGGACAATTATCTTGCAAACAGAAACTGTGTCCCATTATGACATAATTCAGTTTTCTTTTACACAGCAGAAGGCTGCCCCCCTTGTGGAAACTCTCTACTCGCGAGCCTTTTTGCCAAAAACAGCCACCCCAGCGCGCTCGGTAACCACAGGCAGCTTTCCTCGTCCTCTCTACTGATGAAGTAATTTTTAAAAAACGGTCAAGGAAAAATCTCTTTGCCAAATATGAGCATCTCCCCTACATTTGGGTGGTAGAGGAGGGATATCCGCTGTAACTTAGGTTTTCAGTCATGTGTTGTGTGCTGGCAGAAGAGACTGTGATCTCACTGGTTAGGAGTAGAGAAAGATGCATGGTGTCATTTCCACTGAGCGCTTCAGGAGTCGAACAGCTGAGAGCTAAAATAATCTGCACTTTAGTCTGTTGTGAAGGAATTATTTTATAACGCGCTTATTTACTGTCTGACGTCGGTGCTGCTGCTGTTGCGTTTGATACTGTAGTAACAGACGAGTAAAGCTTTTGAAAGAAGAAAAAAGCGAATCAGATATTTTAATGCCTCTAGCAACGTTGAGTACAAATTCATCTGCACATCGTACGTCTAATGGTACAAACAGGCCATTTTCTAAAATAAAAGCTCAAATCTGATTTGTTAATTCATGTGAACCTTTATTTACTTGACAGAAGTACAAAGAAAAGATTTAACATTTTTTCACTGTTCAACTTAATTGTTTTTTGGAAATCTAAATAATTTTTAGACTTCGATGCCTGCAACAAACTCAAACAGAGTCATGTTTACTGTGTTACAACTCCTTTCCTCCTTTATTACACTTTTTATTTGTTTGGGAACTGAGGACACTAATTGTTGCACTTTTGCAAGTTTCTTTGTACTTTTGTCAGTTAAATAAAGGTTCAAGAGAATGAACTCACAGAAATCACAGATGTTTCATTTTTATTGCAGTTTAGAAAATGACCAGACTTCTCTGGAAATGTGTTTTGTACTTCCCTCTGACCTTTGCTTCAGTTCTTCATGAAACAGATACATGGAGTTCTTTAACCCTCCTGCCTTCAGTTTCATTTCACTGGCTGTGAGAGAAGGAAGGCCCTTTTTGTTTCTCTTTCGTAACACTACTGGTAAAATATCACTTAGGATTTTTTTTCTTGTGTTTTGCCATGTTAACCAGTTAATCAGTGAGCTGATATTTGTTATGGGCAGTCAGCCATGATTGGCTATTGCTCATGAATGTGAATATATGCTAATAAGATTGGCCAAAACACAAAATCCTTAAATGCATTCAGTACATTCTAGCACAAGCCTGACTCTTGTCTGTTTTTCAACACCAAATATGTTTAAAAATCAGTCTTTTTTTTTTTGTCCCTTGTTTTTTTATAGTCACTAAATGCATCTTAATTTTTATCTGTCACAGTCCTTTAAAACTGAACATGAGCTGTCTTGCTTGGAAGTATTTTGAAGGAGTACAAGAACAGGATTTATATACTAAAAGTGGTATCATTAGCAGAAGCGGTACAGGATTTGTAAATGGCTGGTTCTACAGCAATGTGTAGTTTTGGTTTTATCAAGGCAGAGCTCATGGGATCATGTAGATAGAATGTTGAAAAGATTCATTCTTACTTTGTGTTACTTTGAGAAAACCTTCTGTAGTTCCTCTGGCATTTGGCTTCTCTCCTTACTGACGTTTTATCTGTCGACAACACTCTCAGAACAGTGGATCTTTAAGGCACAACGACTGGGTTTTCCATTGGTTTTCAAAGGGCTTTGGCGCTGTTTGGGTTCTGGCGTTTTCCCTACGTTTGTGGAAGACTTAAGTGCATGGTTGTGATGTCTGTAGGTTCTTCTGCAAGAAAATTTTCAGTTTTTCAATGGAAAAAAAACTATAACTTAGCATCATTTTAGGACCATTTTTTTTATTTATGTGTACAAAAATTTGGAAAAGCATCTACAACATTCAAAAAACAACACTTGTCGAAGTGCACTGGGGGCCAGCTGCAATCATTAACTTAGTTTTGATGCTCTCCACATTGATTTGACATGAATTTGGCTTAAGTGATGCCCAAAATGGCTGCACCTACGCCTTAGAATGGTAGAGGAAACCCTGAATAATAACAACATTTCTGCTTAGTGACATCCTTTTTTTTTTTTTCTCTCAAAAACCTTGAAGTGGCTGTAAACCTTCCTCAGTCTGGATTAGTTTGTTCCTGTTTGGTACGACGGTGTTAAAGAGGACATGATGTTTTAAGTCAAAAACATCTGTGGTCAAAGCAGTTAAGAGAGGTCACCGCTAGTGAGGATGACAGGGTCACGTTAGGGAGCCGTGTTTTAATAACTCCTGGTGGAATCAGAGACGGCCGGTCAGGCGACGAACAGGCTGTGACCTTTCACAACCCCTCCTTTCCCCAGAGAACTTTTTGTATTTTAAAGTCACAATGAGCCCATAATCCTTTATCTCAGGGCAGAACTTTGGGGATGATTATGTCTGTTTAGATGACATAATCGTGAGTCGGACAGACTCACGTGTCAGGTAAGGTGAGGTTAGATGTTCCGTTAAAGTAATTCGTCAAAAAAAAAAAAAACAAAAAAAAAAACTCTTTCCCAAACTCCCCTGTCTCCTGGTTGAGTGGAATGTTCAAAGGGATTTTTGATTTGTCACGGTGGTGTATCGGCACCATGTTTTTCCACCTTTCCATTGAAGACGGCTATGAACCATGGACCCATGTATTCATAAATACACATATACTGTATGCCATTCAGGGAGTAGCCCGATGAAGAGGAGGCTTTTTTTAAAAATAGTTTTCCCTCTCTGATTTAAAAAGGTAAAAGGAGTGATCTCTCTCTTGTTCGTCTGTAAGATTCAGCAGAAGTCATACATGAGCTTGTTTTTTTTCTCTCTCATCTTGTTAACATGTGCACTGCTCCGTCCTTGTTATTAAGATGATCACCACCTCTCTTTCTCCCTCCCCCCAGAATAGTTCGTGATTATCTGAGTGGAGCTCCATTTTCCTCCTACCAGGAGTCCATGTACTTCTCTCGCTTCCTGCAGTGGAAATGGTTGGAGAGGTAGGTATTCGATGCCGATTACACACTCGACGCTGCAAACATGCAAACCATTCATTTGGCTCGTATAGAAAAATGTCAGCCGTGATCTTCTGCAACATATGATGTAAAGTCAGTGTTTAGGTTAGTGTATCCTTTATCCTACTCCCTTGTTTGCTAAAAGCAGGGCTTCTCCTCGATTAAACTTCCCGAGCATGTTTGTCCTTTCTTTTTTTTTTAAGAGGAATCCTCTCATTTAAACAAGAATTACTCCATGTTAATAAAACAGGCCGCTTAAAACCCCACAGAAAATAAACAGTATACTTAATATCCAGACTAGTATCAGGAGAGAGATTTGCACCGAAACACAAAGGTGGCACTGCCAATCAGTGATTCTGTTGGTGTTTAATAATTGATGATGCTTTGCATAATGGCTGGTAACTGAAGCAGGGTGGAAACAGCAGTCATCAGGGTGGATTAATAATATATTAGGGCATTAGTCTGTCTGCAACATCACATGGTCTGAGAGAATGACATAACCTAATCAGTTATTTTATGTCTCCTACTCTTTTTGTCTCATTTCTCTTTGTCTCTCTTTCTACCCCTGCAGGCAACCAGTAACCAAAAATACCTTCAGACATTATAGAGTACTAGGAAAAGGTGGATTTGGCGAGGTGAGTGTCACTTCAGTCATGACGACATTAAGGATTTTATAGGGGAACACTGAGCCAACGTTATGTTTGGAAATGAGATGTTAGTGTTAATGATTGTAGTTCATACAAGTGACCTTTAACAGTTAGTTAACAGCCAGTCTGTTTTTATGTCGATGGAGAAATCTACGGTGTGACATATTAACTTCCATTAGTTCCAGTTTTATAGTGTGTTTCTTCATGAGAACGTGTGTGTGATCGTGTTTCCCCGCTGCTTGTTTTCCAGGTTTGTGCCTGCCAAGTACGTGCCACCGGTAAGATGTACGCCTGTAAAAAGCTGGAAAAGAAGCGAGTGAAGAAAAGAAAAGGTGAAGCAATGGCACTAAACGAAAAACGCATTTTAGAAAAAGTTAACAGTAGTTTTGTAGTAAGTACTACTTTTTTTCTTATTCAATCTTTCTACAGAATTGATTTGTGTGTTTGTCTGAGTGTGCGTACTGTATGTGGAAAGTGTTGTTTGTCGTGGCTCCAGGATCCAGCAAATGAAATTGAACGGCGTGTTTGCAGAAGCGCTCGATCAGCTTTTAAAGACATTGCCCGCGACTCGAGTGTTTGTTTAATGACGTCCACGCCAGGTGGAGGAGCTCAGGACTCCTGATAATATTAAATCTACAAAAGTGGAAACAAAATAAGACATTATTGTCCAGCTGCGTGTGACCGCATGATCACCCGGTCCCGTGGGTTCACACCGCAGCCATTAAAACGAAAAAATCCATCGATATATTTAGTCACAAAGCTGATGTTTAGCCTCTGCAAACATACCGGATTTGATTTTGTTTGGAGTTTTCTGTTGACTAAAGAATATTCTCTAAAATGTGGAACTTGTTTTGCTGCCATTTAATCATGAAATTAATATATTCCTGACACAATACATAGATTTATAAGTGGTATGTATGTACATTTCATACATTTTCAGATTAAATATCACACACAGATACTTTCTTGAATAATATTTTGGGTCACATACATCTCTAAATATCTATTTTCTTTTACAGTGTTACAATTAAATTACTTTCAATGGCTGGGTTGAAAAATAAGGTCCATAATATGGTAATGACTTCAGATTTGTGTTTGTTTTATTTTATTGTATATTTTACATGTATGAGAACAAAACATGTGATCAGCGGTCTGAACACTGAATGTGGGGAACTTGCACATTTCAGACACAATTCGGGGAAGCATTAATCTGTGGAACAATGGAAACAATTTCCACAGCATTACAACAGAAGTTAAGGTTTCATCATTGGGAAACAATATTAAAACTGTCCTTTCTGGTCTTTGAACCAAACTATACAACCAACACAAATGTATTTTTAAAAAATACACTAATTAGATGAAAGTCTGCAAGACCCCTTTGTGTTAACTTTGATTTCACAGTAGAGCAACAACATATAGAAGAAAGTAGTGCAGTGTCCTGGCTCTAAATGTGTGTGCCAGCCCAAAATAAAAAAAAGGCAGAAAGAAATCATTACCCTGCCGCTGTACCACCGTGGCTCAAGCTCTTAATGGTGCCGTTGCCCTTGGCTGATTTTCCTTTGGAGGATTTCTATAAATTGAGCCATAGTCATGAGTAAGCTGTGGTTTTTGGCTGGTGCTTTAATGCCAAGCTTGAATGCTTTTTAGGGAGTCACCTAGCTTTTCATTTCTTCCATGCTGCACCAAAATACTGAAGGGCAGAAATTTAGATCTGACAGTCCATTAACATGCAACGTGATACATCATGGGAACAGTTCAAGTCCTAAATGATGTCAGTAATATTCATCAGCCCATTATTATATGTAAAGCACATGTGACAAGAATAACTTGAAATGTGTAATTTAATTCACACTGTATGATGTCGGTATTTAAAATGCACAGAGTAAGGAAGAGTAACTGTTGACAAACACGAACCGCCTTACCTGCTCTTACCTGCGATGCAGGAAGCACGATCTGCTGCTTCTTTTTTCTGTTTTTTCGCTCTCGACACTGCTGTAATTTGAAAATGGAAATGCTTGAGTTTCAATCTTGCTTCACCATGCATATTGACATCTGCAGCTGGATAACTTGTGAAGTGTGCTTCTGTTTCCATTTTGTCTAAATGTACGCACAAATTGTCTCAGGTGCACAGGCAGGAAACGAAAACTTTGTTTTGGCCGAATGTTGTGTTTTTCTTTTTAAAAAAATTATTGTTCCAAAGACGAGAAAATTACACCCAGTACCAGTTCGGTGTTCTTGGAACACCTAGAGAAGAGGCTGGAAGGATAAGCTTGTTAATTTCTGGTCTGTTTGCAATGTGCACTTTGTATACTGTGGTTGTGTTTACATAGAACGCTGTGTGACTGTTTAAGTGTACAGAGCTGTGATATTGATCGCATTCCAGTAACCTGGTCTGTAAAGGAGCGAAGCGGAGGCTCAGATCCTCCCATGTTCTCCATTTGAAGCTAATGCTTGTGTTTGAGTTGTACTACTTGTTGGATTAGTCGTTTTTTGATGCAGCATGAGCTGTGTTGCGCGCCCTTGTTTTGAGTGAGTCATGGCAAAAGCATGCGTATGGGCATGCATGAGCGTACACACACACACACACACACACAGACACACACAGAGACACACACACACGTTTGCAGAGGCTGGAGTGGGCTTGTTTCAGAACCTCAGACTTGCAGCTCTTGTCACCTGGGATTGGCACATGATTTCGTGTGTGTGTGTTCATTCTCTGTGCTGCAGGCAGAACTGATGACTCTTCATGTGCCTCTCTACCTACGAGAGCAGCTCTGTTGCCTAGCAACACTGACCAAACAGCAGTAGCAAGGAGAAGAGTCAAGTGCTCTCTCAAACCCCTCATCTCTCTCTCACACTATTCTTCTTACCTTTTTTTTTGTTTTTTTTTGTTTTTTTGTCCGTGCATACTATTAGTCAGTACATACTGTTAGCTTATGTTTTCACTGATAACATCCATATTTCACTGCATACTCTGTGTGTGGGTGTCGATAAGTATTGATGAGGCGCAGGGCAGGGTGACCCTGATCTCACATCCCCGGCAGGTGAGATTGAGGCAGGAGCTACCTCACTCTGTTGCTGATGCTAGATGCTCTTATATTTTTTTGATAGCACCAGTACAATTTTTAAAAAAAGAAAAGAAAGAATTGTACGTGATTGAGGATTAATTTAATCGGTTTACCAAACCAAGTATCTGACCAAGTACTCTGTGCCAACTTTCAATAATGTCCTGTCCATTTCCTGAGAAGTTTAAACTCCAGAGGGGGGCAAAGCGGATGTTATGATGATATGATTCACCTTATTGGTGAGTGAAGCAGTATCTAGTAAGCAGGTTGCCTTGGGCTTGCTGGTTATTGTATAAACATAAATGTCAGAAATGATTTTAATTGCACAACATACATGAATTTCACCCTTAAAAGTATTTGGACAAGCTTGCATAAGATTGTTTCCTTTTGGGTGTCAGTGTATATGTTGTCTAGGTGTGTGTGTGTGTGTGTGTGTGTATGTGTGTATATGTGTGTGTGTTGTTCTCTTGGCCCAGCATTTTCTCATCCCCTCTTGTGGTCTATGTCTGACTACATAGTGGAAAGCAGATGGGATTCCTCCTGATGGCAGCAACATCCTGCTTATTCAGAGCAGCACAGGCTCACTGTACCCTGCATGTCACTGACCCACAGGGGAAGTGGAAGAACATGAGTGGGAGGGGGGGGGGCAGTGGGAACGAAGGAGGAAAAGAGAGATAGATGGTGGGATTACAGAAAACAGACAAGAGGCAAAAGAGAAAGGAGTTGAGAAACTGCTTCTGGTTTTTCATGTCTGTGATGTATCTCCCTTTGTTTTGTTTGTGTGTACATTCCATACGTTCCATCTGAGAATAAGGGATGATTTTTTGGAGCATTTGACAAACCAAAAGAAACATTCTTGCTCTGGTCGTCACCCTGTCTCTCACCACTGCTCTCCCCCCCCTTTCTCTCCTCATGCCCTCATCTCTTTTTGACTGGTCCCTCAACTCCCTCGGAACCACTTCCCCCGATCTGCCTCCCTCTCTAGGTTAGTCTAGCCTATGCCTATGAGACCAAGGATGCTCTGTGCCTGGTGTTAACCATTATGAATGGCGGTGACTTAAAATTCCACATTTACAACATGGGCAACTCGGGCTTTGACGAGCAGAGGGCCATCTTCTACGCTGCTGAGATCTGCTGTGGCCTTGAGGACCTGCACCGTGAGAGGATAGTCTACAGGTTAGACCACATGACAGTCACAAACAGACATAGATCTGATATTTAGTCAATTAAGACTCGGACATAAGTTTCAGTTATTACTTTAAAGGTTTAGTGTGTGATATTCAGTGACATCTAGCGGTGACGTTTTGGATTGTGACCCACTGAATACCCTCCATTGTCTCTTACAGTGGACACGAGAAACTCGAAAGTCCCTTCGTTAGAGTCCGCGTTTGTCATGTCCATTTTGGGCTTTTTAGTTAAGGGGATATTAACTCTTGACCACACTCATACACAGCATGTTGAATTCTCAGTTTGGATTGGTCAGTGAAGGCATTGATGGCATAAGTAATAAAATCAGTTTCAATATAATTTTTGGGCAAATTATAGATTTCTTAAGTAAATACCCATCCAATAAGTGGGATAAAGTACAGCAACACGGCCACTGTTGCGAAATAATCCCCGACAGGATGATCAAGACTCCTCTGCTTCATGTCATCCTGCATCACCCTGTTGGGTTCTACTTTGCAGTTATGACCGGCTCTACATTATCCATTAGTTAGGACAGAAGTAAGCCCAGAGGGGAAGGGGACTTTTACTGGGGTATTTTGAGGATCTCTGTCTTTGGGGACCGGGGATGTTTTGAGTTTTAATCTCACAGAAATACATGATGTGATCTTGGTGTCGTTAAAGAAAACAGACTTCACAACTGGCTGAATGTTGTAGTATTTTAACATGAAGATCAAATTGACGAACCTCGTTAATCATTAGGCCGAAACCAAACCATAATGTCCAGTTGTTTGTTCCCGCTCTGGTGTTAATAAAACACATTTCCTGAAAGTGTATAACTAGGATGAGGGAAAATAAAGAGTGCTGGATAATGAAGTGTGACTGGATTAATGGTGTACTGGTTTCACTGAGGTGTGTCACACTCAGCGGAGCCTCAGAGTAATGCTAATATAAACACTGATGTTCGTAGAAGACACATGCACCCACATACACATGGCCCACACTTAAACACACTCACACACACATCCTTGATCTCTCTGTATGCTCCAGTAAACGTCAACGTTTGCTACGATCTGCTAAGATTTGCACAAGTTACATTTTCGAGTTTTCAGACATTAAGAACGTTATCAAGAAAACATTTTAGAACACAGAAAAAGGGTCAAAATCATGAAAATAACTAAATGCTTGTAAAAGGCCGTACTATAAAATGTATCCTGGGAAAGTATTTTTAAAAACCACTGACTCCACCAGCCTGAGATCCTCGGGCAGTATGTTCTTTTTCAACACTGTTAAAAGCAGCAGTATAGCTGAGCATAATACACCGCATGATAACAAATAAGGCAAATAAAGATATGTGTGCAGATAAGCTACCTATTAATCCACATGAAAAGACTGTAGAAGCTCAAGAACAGAAAACACACGCAGGCAATAAAAGACAATGAAATGTCAACAAAATGACAAGTTAATAAAGAATACAAATATTTATCCAGGACTTTATTGTTATATCCTTGTTCTTAAATGTATGTTCTATTTTTGTACCAGCACAGTGTCTAAGGTATGACTCCCTAATGTGTCTGTCTTTTTTTTATTTTTCCCTCAGGGATCTGAAACCTGAAAACATCCTTCTGGATGATCGTGGTAAGCCCCTGTTGTGTTTTCTCATGTTAAAGCCAGACCTCTGACATGCAGTCACATTTCTTATTCTTTGTTTTTTCACATTTCTTTTGATGTTGCCACAAGGTCTAAGACAAATGAACACTTTGTAACTAGTCGTGTTTCTAATGTGGAAGCACAGCAGCAGAGTGTCTCCCTGCCTCTCACCGGCTGAAAAGTCATCTCCTCCACTTCTTCCTCTGAGTCATACTCCTATATCATGTATTCTCTCTGTAGCCTGGACTCATCTCAAAATAAGGGAATCTCCCTCACGACTCTCTTAGCTGTTACTTTCAGTCGCATTTCTCTTATAAAGGAACATTCTGCAATAATATGACCATTGTTAGGGTACTGTGTTTTTTTCCTTTTCTCTCTAAATAGGTTTATAGTTATTCTGAAAATATCTGCATCGGTAATTCACTGGATTCTCATCCAAAATTTAACATATGGCAAGAGTGATGTTGCCATATGTGTTACATATAAGGTGATATATTGTCATCACATACATCCTTTTAGAGATCATATATATGAAGATGTAAGTTCAAAACATATTGACCATAGTAAAATGTTGCATGTGTACATATATTAAAAATACATTTTTGTGGGCTAGACATATGTCAATTTATGAAATCCATTTTCTAATACGTTCATTTCTAACGGCTAAGAACAGTTTTTGCATGTATGTACATATGTTCTTGCTTCATATGTACATGTATTTTATACAGAGAAATTTAATATCTGTACATTTATTGCATTTGTGTTTGGGTTTGAATAAAGGCTAAAATATGGACCAACTGTAAAACATGATTCAACACTTTTTTTGTTTTTCGGCATTGTTTAGGCCACATCCGAATTTCAGACCTGGGCCTCGCAGTTCAGATCCCTGAAGGAGAGACGATACGAGGGAGAGTAGGCACTGTTGGATACATGGGTGAGAATTTGACAATCCCTGAAAAATCCTCCGCTAAAAATAATCTTGCGTGCTACCTTGCACTCACCAACCGAGATCACTAAATCCTGCAGCCATTCATGTACAATACACACAGTACATTAACTCAACACTGCCCTCCCCTTCCTCAGCTCCTGAAGTGATTCAGAACGAGAGCTACACCTTCAGTCCGGACTGGTGGGGGCTTGGCTGTCTGATCTTCGAGATGATCCAGGGCCAGTCGCCCTTCCGCAAACGCAAGGAACGTGTCAAGAGAGAGGAGGTGGACAGACGAGTGCGCGAGGACCAGGAGGAGTACTCTGATAAGTTCTCTGAGGAGGCGAAGGACATCTGCAGACAGGTGAGTGACGAGATGGCTGTCAGGGTGAAGGACATTAGACAGACAGATGCGGCATGAGAGAGGGCAGAAAGTTTAAAAAAAAGAGCCAGTAGTCACTGTTAAACTTCCAATTACATATTTAGTTCAGGGTCAGGGTGAAAAGACTGATGATTAAAAACCATTATAAGGGTTATATGACCATAATAACTGTTGTTATTAATATCACCGTGACCTTAATAAGAGAGCTGCTTTCATGTTCTCCTGTTCACTTTAAGACAGCTTGACATAACAAAGCAGAAGTTGGAACAATGACATAGTAAATGGAAGGCTGTATGTCATTAATAAAGGCGTAATACTCTTAACGGCCTGGTTTCTGGTTTGACTAAACAGCTTTACAATGAGCTTTGTACTTTGCACATACCTTGATATACAGTGTGTTTTAGAACTAGACCTGTTTTGTAAACTGAATTCCAATCTCGATGACAATGTTAAAACCAATTTCAAGTTTTCAATAATACTACTACTACTACTACTAATAATAATAAGGTGTATGGTAATCCATTCATCCATCCATTCTGTATAAAAATTCTCTCTATTCGAGGTTGTGGGACAAGGACCAACACCTACAGAACAGCAGGATTATGAAGTTGGCGAGAAAAGGCCCAAGATAATCATATTATATTTATTGGTATCAGTGCATGCCTAGGACAGCTTTGTTTATGCTCCTTAAATATGCCTCATTCTTAATGTCGTTAAAAATAAATCCGTTATTAAAGGTTCAGTATGTGATATTTAGTGACATCTAGTGGTGAAGTTGCAGTTTGCAAACAACTGAGTACCCCCTCACCCTCACCTACGTTGACGACAAAAACGCCGAAGTCCCTCATTAAAGCCAATGTTTGTTTTGTCCATTCTGGACAAAGCGGATATTCACTCTGGTCCACACTTAGACATAGTAGGTGATAGTAATGGACCTAAACGCCACCTGCTATAAAATGGAAAATGAGAAGAGGAAGTCAGTTCAGAGCTACTGTAGAAACATGGCGTACTCTGTAGATATAAACGGCTCATTCCAACGAAAACACATAAAATTTGCCTTTGTTTATACACTGTAAAACACAATTCTAAATATTATGTTCTATTTTTGCAGTTAGATCCTCCTAAGTTCCCCTAAATCATACACACTGGACTTTTAACAAATTAGTTTCAAATATTCCTTTCTCTCTTTCACCTCCTCCGTCCTCTTCACTCCCACTACTACTGTGTCTCGAAAGGCAGCCACTGAGCTGCTTTTTCTCTGAGCGGGAGGGGACAGGACGTTTGTGTGACGTGGTGGAACATTCTGACCCGAGGTTCGGCAGAATCAAAGACTCCCCAGGGAGAGGAAGAGTGTGTGTGTATGTGTGTGTGTATATATGTGTGTGTGTGTGTGTGTGTGTATATATGTGTGTGTGTGTGTGTATGTGTGTGTGTGTGTGTGTGTGTGTGTGTGTGTGTGGGGTGGG
>JAPQRN010000001.1:27479256-27522714 GCA_037367275.1 Coranthus polyacanthus
GAGAGAAAGATGATAAGGAAGGGGAGAGAATGCGGAGGGGGGAGGATTTGGGGTGGGTGTCTCTGTCATACTGAAGAGATGGCTATTACCACAGCCCAAAATAGACAAGTGATCTGAGCTGTTGAGAGCAGAAAGTGAGAGTGAGAGTCTGCTTTGAACTCTGGTGTAAATTGGGCAGGAGTTGTGTACATAGAGAAACAAAGGGGGAAATGGAGTTTGGAGATGATGGTGAAAAAGTGAGCAGGCGTCAGTTTGTTCATTGTGCAAGCCATCAGCGGGGCCAGTCAGAACATCCGTTAGTGGCCAAAGCGCTAACAGCACTCATCCACTTCATAAGCCTGCTGTTCTGTAGGTGTTGTGGAGGTAATATTATTCAGAAGCTCTCGTGGAAACAGCAGTGGCGCTCACTAACGCTGTCCGTGATAGTGCAGCATTAGCCCCCGTCTGTATGGATTTGTGTCTGTCTTTATTAGATTATGTAGGGTCACATACATCAAGTCAAGAGGGTTACATGCACGCTACATCCATGTGTGTGTTTTGTATACACAGAGCTGGATGGGTTAGTCATAAAACTGTCAAGAATTATCCAACATTACTGCATATACTAGATAAAGACCAGAGGTTTGTTTTGTGTTCTTTTCAATAAGAATTTAGAAAAGATTTTGAGTAATAACTTATCTGCCAGGGCCTTCAGGCTTAAAGGCACACTTTTCGAAAGCCGCACTGCTTCAATCTCTTTTTGCCTCTCCCCTTTCCTCCTGCTGGGTGTCAGCTCCTGGCTAAAGACCCAAAGGAGCGGCTGGGTTGCCAGGGTCGTGGGGCCATAGAGGTGAAGCAGCACCCCATCTTCAGAAACATCAACTTCAAACGACTAGAGGCCAACATGCTGGACCCTCCCTTCAGCCCTGATGTAAGAACTGCACACGCAGACTCTCACGCTCACTGCAAAGCACCACCTATTCACAACTCGGAGCTTGAAACTTAGGCGAGCTTCAAATCAGTATACAGGAAATACCATTGTCACAAGTCAACAAACACTTCCAGTATAAGCAAGCTATCGTGGTAACCAGTGGGGGTGTTACAATCCTAGACGGACTGGAAAAAAAAAGCTTTCTGTTGCACTTACATCAAAGTTGAGTGCAATAGAAAGCAGCATTTGTACTTTATCTGACAACTTTTGACTTTCACTCCGTACGTTTAAATACAAATATCCGTGCTTTCTACTCCATACAGTTTCAAAACAGGCTCGTTCAAAGACGATCTCTTGGTGTATCTACCGGTGCATATGACACATGACAAACATAACGAGATTAAAACGCACCTGTAGTTTCTGATTTTGTGATTTGCTGCTTATTTTGTTCATTTGGAAAGAAGATGAGTGCAATCGATTTATTCGACAAAACAGACAGTTATGGAGGCTGGACCGTGGAGGAAAAAAAGCATCATAATGTTTCGAGTTCTGTTGAAAACTGATTTGCACATTGGAATGAAGCTATTGTTGTCTTTTAGAATAGATTAATAGTCAATTAGTAAATTAGTAAATTAATATGACATGAGATGCAGTTAGCTTTGCACAGAAACACTCCGTAGAACTAACGTAGAAATGTCCTTTAAATGCCTACTTTTTACTTTTATACTTAAGATCCTGAACTTCCATACTTCTTAAGTAAATGTGTGTACCTTTGCCACCTGTGCTCTCATGTGTGAATATAATATGCATACACTTTGTGTGCACGACCATCTTCCCCCGAAAAGACACTGTAAGCTTTTATCTTGTGCTATAGCTCTTTGCCTGGAATAACAAAGCTGTTCAAAAAAGGAATGATTTCATTTTCAGTGTCATAAATAGACTGAGTGAGGGAGAGTGACTGACCCCAGAGGTTAAATCAATAGTTGAAAGTAGATAGTGTTATCTGCATTTCTATTTTGGGTTATTCAGGTCAGTAGGGCCACACTGAGGAAAACAGTCCTCAGGCGTATGATGAGTCCCATGTTATTCGGTTGTATTTCAGATTTAGTAGTAAATAACTTCTCACAGGTGTTGAACCTTGCATTGTTTGATCTTTTGTCTTTTTTTTCCTGCCTTCCTCCTTCTTCCTGTGTCTTCTTCTCCCTCAGCCCAGAGCCGTGTACTGTAAAGACGTCCTGGACATTGAGCAGTTCTCTACTGTCAAAGGCGTGAACCTTGACCCCACTGACGATGACTTTTACCACAAGTTTGTCACAGGCAGTGTCTCCATCCCATGGCAGAACGAGGTACTGCACCCTTAGGTCACTGAGATGATGTCATCATTTAGTACAGCAGACAGATACACCTCAGTACAGCAGCGTTACCTTCTTTTCAGAGTATTACAGCAGCTTACATCAGTGGTGTGAACTTACTATCTTAGTGTGACGTCTGAACGAAACATCTGTGTCTCTTTTAGATGATTGAGATGGAGTGCTTCAAAGAAATCAATGTCTATGAGACCGATGGGACGCTGTGCCCAGACCTGGACGTGAACCGGCCTAACCCTCCACCAAAGAGAGGCTTCTTCTACCGCCTGTTCAGAAGAGAGGCAAGTGCTAGTGCTCCTGCAACTGT
Source organism: Coranthus polyacanthus (assembly GCA_037367275.1). NCBI lineage: Eukaryota > Metazoa > Chordata > Actinopteri > Kurtiformes > Apogonidae > Coranthus > Coranthus polyacanthus. The sequence goes on from JAPQRN010000001.1 coordinate 27,481,841, forward strand.
CCGAGGGGGTGGGGGCTAAGGTACTTCCTTTCTCTCTTCTTTCGTTCCTTCCTCTTCTAGGCCTTGTCCAAACTCAACATATGACGGTAGTATTAGCCGTGAAACTCTTACAGTTGCAAGAAAAAGTCTGTGAACCCTTTTGAATGTTATTTTTTTCCCCCCTTTTTACTATATGTGACAGTTTTTCATCTATCATCTACTGATAGAGCTGTTAATGTAAAAAAACAAAAAACAAGACAAAGACGCTACACATTCTAATTGCTTTATTAGGAAAAATTGTCCAATCTTATCAATTCATTTGAAAGGAATATCGGACTAGATAGAGAAAGAAGAGAAATGTGCTTCTTCACCATCAAATTTGAATCTTGACAATACAGGTTTGTGAAACTGTGTCATAGCTTAAACAGAGAAAATTTGTTCACCAGGCTGAAAGGGATACAGAAGAATTTGGAAAGAGTTTGGACTCCACTAGTCGACTGTCAGGCAGATGTACAAATGAAGAAGATTCAACACCACTGTTATCTTCCCCAGGAGTGGTCGACCATCAAAGATCACACCAAGAGCAGGGCATGTGATAGTCCAGGAGGTTACAGTCAACCCCAGGGTATCGTCTAGGAAACTAAAAGCCCGACGTGTAGAACATTTGGCTTAAATGAGAAGCGTTATGTATTAAACGAGACGACTGGCCGTCATTGAATGAATTGAATTGTACCAGAGATGTCTGACCTTCAACAGAAAGAAGATCATGCAGCGAGACAACAACCCTAAACACACAAGTCATTCTACCAAGGATTAGTTAACGCAGATGAAAATGTAATGTTTTAGAACGTCCTGATCTTAATCCTATTGGCCTGAAGCAGGAGGTTTATTCAGCTGATCCAACCAACATCTCTGAGTGTAAATTGTTCTGTAAGGAGGAATGTTTTTAACTTTTAAAATGGTTGTAGCTAGCTTTAGGACTTGTGTGAAAATCTGATCATGTTGTAGGTCACATGTATGATATTAAAGGTTAATTTAATCTACTCTACTCTCTACTCTGTGGATCATCACAGAAGCAACACGGCAGCTCCCATAATCGTGATCATTTTCACTTTGCCATAGCGACATGAAACAGGTCATCTATCTTTATATTTAGTCTTTTGAAGGTATGTATTTTCAAATTCAGGTGTTTTTATTTTTTTTTTTCCCTGATTTGTGCCTCCTGCCGCTTTAAAGGTTCACAAACTTTTTCTTGCAACTATATATAGCTCTGGATGTCTTGTACCAAAGCAAAAAAAATTCAGTCAATATTTTGTAGTTACAACTTTGAGTTGGTTAGAATAAGGCCTCGCTTGAAGAAGACCTTTGTTAAGGGTCAAAGACGTTTTGAGAAGCTGGTTTGTGGTTGGGAGAATACTAAATATCCACTAACCTTAAGTTTTTAACATTAAGCAACATTCCCCTCACAGATTCAAAGAAGTGGTTCTAACATCTTTTTTTGGCTGCAGAAGCTACTCAAATAACATCTTTTGGTTTTCGTACAGCTGCTAATTGGCCTTCCTGGTTTCATCTGTTCTTTACTTAATACCTTGTTAATTCTGTAACTGTTTATTCTTTCCCTAAATAGCATGGATTATGTCCCTGTCTCCTTATTCACCACAAGTCAGCTGACGCGTGCGCACAGTAATAGGCATTTCGGCGCTATGCTACGTAAACACTGCTTGTGATTTGGTGGAGGCGAAGCTCAGCTTTTCTGAGGAACGCGACGCCACCTGCGACGCGTTGGTAGCGCGGTGATAAAAGCTGCTAGTGTTGGTGATATATATCCTTCACTTTTGGTTCTTCCCAGGTCTGTTTTAAGGGCGGTTACAGTGACGACGAGATCGAAGAGCCCTCGCGACTTTAAACCACTCCCTCCACCTGCCTCATCCTCCCCTCCCGCCGCTGAACTTCACCACAAACTCCAACCGAGCGCAAATTTTAGGAACTCAGTGAATGTTGACCTGTATTTATGAGCTGTATTAAAAGTGTATTATAATTAAAGAAAAAAGTATGAGTTTAAAGATTTTGTACATTTGTACTTGAATTTATGTCTAGATGTATATTTTCACTAAAGGTTGTATTGTACAAAAAGCCATAAAAGTACCACTTGAATGCATACATTACATTTTTATTTCCTTTTTATTTTCTTTTGGAATGAGTATGGATTATGTGTATTGGGGAGTTTTTTTAAGAAGCACAGTACCAGTAGTCATTTTATTTTCCCAATGTAGCATCAGGCCCTTTTTTTTTTTTTTTTTTTTTTTTTTTTTTAATTTTATATGTGCTGTATGTGTTTCATTGATTTGGACATGTGACGTGTTGTTAGCACATCAGATCCACCCGATTCTAAAACTAAGCCTCTGTAACCTCCAGGCTCAGGTAGATCTGAATGAAACGAGTACATCCAAATGATATGAGGGAAAAAAAAATAATCTGATGTGACATTGCTGCGTTGATGCCATGCTGCTTAAACTTCCCATATGTTTTCCCAGATCTCAAATGCCCCTTAGTTTGAGAGAGTTGGTTTGGGAATCTTAATAGTCTGACTAATTCCCACTTCCGAGTAAGGCAGGTTGCACTTGATTGGGTAGAAAGTAGAAGTATTTGGCTGGAGCGTGATGTAAACGGTCTTCTAGGTGCTTGTACCAACTTGATTTGAGCAAAGGTGACATTGATTAAGGTCTGACAATCTTTTATTCAGCATGCATATCCTTAAAATACAAAATATTACTGTATGATGGAGGCCTTTTTCTGCATTTTAAGGCCTCACAATCCTCCAAAAATCTTTTTCTTTCTTTCTGACCTGTCCAGGTTTTGATGAACATGCTTCAAGTCCAGAATAAGAGAGATTTCCTTTAAATGCTCTACACATATTTTTAATAAACCAAAACGCCTGGGACTGGGACAGGTTCACCGGAGTATGACTTGGAAAACGCGAACAGACGGACGATGATGGCACTGTATCAGAGATAATGTTACCTGTAGCTGACAAAGGCTTCATCTAAATAATTTGCTGTTGCATCGAACTTCCTTGGACTCTGGCGTCAGTAGCTATTGGCCTCTGCGCCGAGTCCAGATACAGCCTGCTTTGGCCTCCGTGCCCATTGATCATAGATAGCACGATGCCTGTCGGCCACATATCCTGCTAGTAGACCTCCAGTTATATCCTGTGGCTTTAGCTGTGTTTGTACTAGATAAAACTACAATTTGTTAATAGTAATAGTGCCCACCTTTACTGTTCCATCGAAGTCCTGTATGTTGTTCTCTCATAGGAATGACTTGAGGCAGTTGCTTGTGTGTTTGTGTGCAGACGGGGAGGAGTAGTATCAACATCATCTGTGTACAGGAACACTCGACCACTTGCAGATCCCCAAACATCCTGCACTTATGCTTTATCATAGAGAACTTTTTTCTTTTTCTTTTTCTTTTTTTTTTTTTAAATTTCCAAGTTGACTCCTCATTTCCTAAATACGTTCTAATCAGGATTTATTATGTTCACTATTTGATCTCACAGGCATATTATTTTGCTTTTGAGTATTGCTTTCGAGGCAGTTGCTGTTTTTCTCCCCACCAACTGTTTTAATGCTGTGAATACCCAATTTGGACACATTAGCTTTGTATGTATGTGTGCGTGCGTGCGCGCGCGCGCGTGTGTGTGTGTGTGTGTGTATAAATACATTGTATGAAAATGCAGCTTTTGTTAAATCCAATGCATTGAAGTAAATGTGATGTACTACCCACGTGGAAGATGGAATTCAGCCGGCTAAAGAATGGTCACTGATGAATTTTAACTGTACAGATTTGCAATGTCTGCATTTTGTTAATACAATATTTCAGTATGATAAGAACTGAGCTAAATTTTACTCAAGGTTGCCTACATTTTATAAGGTACGCGTATAGGTCCCCCATTTAGTTAACCAATTTGATCTGAAATTTTGTTCCCCGTTGTACATTCCATTATCAGAAATCGGGACTCTAATACAACAAATCGAGCTGTCACTGTCACGCCATCACTTGAGTTTCTGAGTGTCTTTTATCTTTTTGTTGCTCTCAGGCACATTTTGACGCTGATTTCTCTTGCCAATGTAGATTTTAGCCTTTTAGCTCTTAGCCTCAAAAACCTTGTAAATGATGTATTTCTAACATGTAACTAAGCTCTAACACACATCGACTCACTCTCACAGGGAATCTGAACTGTGTTTGCCACCCATGCCTCCATCATTATTTGGACTAACTGTACACCATTCATGTAGAAGTAAAGAAATTCTGTTTAGTTTCATTGCACTATGGTGTGTTTGGACAATGAGTATAGGAAGTGTCTTTAACTTTTTTTGCCAATGATACCAAAAGCAACATTAAGTTAATCAAATTTGTTTTAACTGAAGAAAGACTGACAGCCTTTTATTGTATGTGCCAATTGCCAAGTTAAGTTGTGACATCCCGCCTTTTTTTTTTTTGTTTTTGTTTTTTTGTTTTCAATCTCTTTATCCTTCCGTCCATTCAGAGAGAATTCCTTCACATAAAGGAACTTTAAACAGCTCAACAGTTTTGAATGTCCGCACTAAGTGCATTGTAATGCCTGTTTTAAAAAAAAAAAAAAAAAAAAAAATACATATGTTTTATTACTCAAGCATGTATCGGTTTGTAATACTTCAGGTTCCTTGTATATGTAAATGATGACCTTCTAGTGCCAACATATCTCACTGGTATCTGAGGACAACTTTATAAATGGCAAGGTGACCAGCTGAGTTGGCCCTGTTTGAATACATACCAAGCATTCTTTTCTCTCTGCTCTTCCTCTGAGGCGGTGACGCTCAAAAACTGGGATGGCACTCTGCAACAAAGTTTAAAGAGTGAGAGATCCTCAGTTCTTTGATGTCACTTGAGAAGGAAACAATGACAAATGCGTTATTAGTATTTAAACGGGGCCTGGGACTTCTTGATTTTTCTTCTTTTTTTTGTATCTGTACAGTCATGTCGTTCAACCACTGCAGTCATTGTTAATTCTTGTACAAGTTGTATCACTGGTTGTTGTACCATATCTGACATTTGTAATTATGAAATAATACACTGCCATTTGTATAAAAAATGACTCTTGTCTTGTCTTATTTGTGTTTTGTTATAGATAAATGGGGATGGGTGGAAGGAATAAAAAAATAAATAAATACTACCATGTTGCTTATGACTTGTCATATTTTAACCACAATACAGCAGCACTAGTATCATGAGATGCTGCAGGTGGTGTTTTAATGCGGCTTTCACCGTTACTTTTTTCTTTTACCCGTAACAAGTTAGAGATTTTTGTACTGTCTTTCTTCATTCATCTCCCTCTTGATGAATCAGGGATGGGTTCTAAGGGTACAGTATAATGTAAATTTGAGAGATGGATAAATTAGATTTCAGTGTCCACATTCTCTTCTTAATCTGACGAACAGAAAGCTCTCATAGCCTGCCTATCCACACACTCGTCTTCTTTGGTGCATTGTTAAAAGCTACAGTTACACCAACGGGGCTCCACTAATCTGATTTAAACAGTCTGGATATCGGCGGTCCCGTGACTTCAACAATAACAACAAAAGCAAAAAAAATAAAAAATCATAGTCAGTCATTGGTTCTTTTATACGTCAATCACAATAAAACCGCAGTCTCATTGGCCGCCGACGCTGCACCCCTGTCCTCTCTGTCAAGCTGTCACACATTCCACTTCCTGGTGTGATTTGTCGGGGGAAACGAAGCGCTGCATCAAAGATGGCTTTTATCAACCGAGACCTCGTTCATGTGGCAATAATATTGTAAAAGACTAAGATATATTTTGCACGAAGAGACGGCGGAGAGCCGGTGGTAGTTGTCGCGAGCAGTGTTAGCACTCTCGTTGCACTACGCACCGTTTGCTCTCTCCATATGCTAACTAGCCTCCTCTGTGCTAGCTAGCTCACATTGTAAATATTAGCTAGCCGAGCTAGCTTGCTTACTGTTGATTGATAAAATGGCCACCATGGAGAAACTGATGAAGGCCTTTGAGTCTCTGAAGTCATTCCAGCAACAACAGGGACCACCAACCGCCGAGGAGCTTGTACAGAGGCAGTAAGTGCACAATTGTCTAACGGCCTACAGTCGCTACGGGTAGCTTAGCTGGTAAGCTAACGTTTGTGCCTCTCGGGCTAAGGTAACGTCTAGGTTTAGTAGCTGTAGCTCGAAGCTAGTTACGCTATTATGAAAGCTAGCAACCACCAGAGTCCAAGATGTTATGTACTTTTCTTTTATTTTTGTTTTACTTGTTGACAGACATCTTCTCTGTCTTAAGCGAGGTTTATCTCCCTAATATTTTGATTGTCAGCTAGGCAAATTTCAAAATCACACTAGGTTAGGGAAGGTAATAACATATTAAACATCCGTTCATTTAAGCCTACGCACCTGCAAAAGGAGCCAGGGACCAAATAAAAGGGTAACCTGCTTATTAAGTTGAAGTTGGGGGGAGCAGTGACATAGACTGGGGGTCATGTCCACAAAATAAACGTGTGCAGTTAATTTCTTACTGGGGGTAGATGTTGAGACTGTCTGCTGGACTGACGTATTTTTCGCTAGTCCGTCGTACATCATCACATCCAGGTCCAGGGAGAAAGAGTAACCATAAAGTGTTGTAGCTACTTGTAATGCACACCTTGTTTTGTATGCTTCTCTCGTTCAAGGAATATACTGTGACACACACTACTGCTACACTGCAGGACAGTGCAGTCGTTTTAACTTTGTTAAATGCGTCCAGACAGGATTTGTTTTGGCCTGCTTCGTGTTATGATCACAGGTGATCTGTGCAATGCAGACTGGGCTCATCCCCATCAAGTTGACAGCAACTTGAATTGTTGCATTTGTACGTTGCCACTAGTATAAGGAGGGATAACAGATAACTCTGCTACATGGCACAATGTCAGGCTGTTAGTAGTTTCTGACATAGCTCAGTGTGGGAATACATATATGTAGAGATACTGTGCTTATATGTTTTGGCATGGATAACACGGCTGTTCCGTCAGTGCTTTTGATATATAAATATATCCACAATAAAGGATGTCTAAATTAGTCTTGTGAGTTTCCATTTGACACTTAACAATATTTTTAATTTTCCCCTTTTAAGTAGAAAATGTTGATTTTTCCACTCCTGTCATGCCCTTGTTGGGGTCTGTTTAATTAATGTGGTTTAGTGAAATTGAGAAAAGTGGCACTGACTTTTTATAATTTTATTGTTTGGTTTGTTTTTCTGTTGGGCTGTTAGCAAGCGGTTTAATTAAATCCTGTTGAGAGATTGAATGACTTCCTGCAGTGTGAATTGCACAAAAACACGCCTCTGTCTCTGAACCTATTTAGGTTCTCCACGTTTTTTGCTCCATCTTGCTTTCACCCCCTTGTTCTCAGGCTCTGTATTTTTTTCCCTTTTGTAGGAAGAAAGAACAGGCTACAACAAAGAAGGACAGGGTGACCCACTGCCTGACAATATGTGAAAACATTGTGGCTCATTCTCTGAGGTAGGCATTGTTAATTAAACTAAAAGCTTTAATCACATCTTGAAACTAATGACCTACTGTAGACTTGTTTTTTGACATTATGTGGCATGATAAGCATTTAATTTTAGATAGAGAGATGTGTGTGAGAGATTGCACACTTGTAACTTGTAACTAAAGTATATGACAAGGACCTGCATTAATCTTTGCACTAGGAATATTGTATTTTGTTCCATGTATTATCATTATGCCAATGACTACTTAATTTCATTAATCTGTAAACTCATTAGGGGGAAAACAATTGCATTCATTTCCATCTACCTGCATTTTAACTCCAATAGCGCCTGATCAAATATCAGTGTACTGCAGGTATTAATAGTATTTCAGTAGTACAAAGGGGATGAGCACAGATGGACAACTTCCATCTGTGCTAATTTCTATAAAGCGCAGTGAGATCTGATGTGGATGCTTTAAACGATAACAGCATGACCAGCACTTGTGGCTTTGCTCATGCAGCTCCACTGACAGCAGGTAGGTTAATCACCTCACAGTTCAGAACTAGTCATGGCCATAATCATTCATAATTTACCATAAAAATAACTAATGGAATCACATAAAATCAGACAATCTATCTACCTGTTACTGGTCCCTGTTACTTCAGGACTAACCCAGATGTCTGTGTGTGAGGTTGTGGGTTATTCAGAAGGAGGCAGGGATTCATGGTTGCCTGCTAAAAGCTGAATTAAGAATGACACTTTTTTGTGCAGGAACTGTTTATAACACTTTGGGTGTTAATAAATGTATAAACATGTAACTTAAATGTGTGTGTGTGTGTGTGTGTGTAATAACCTTCACCTCAATGTTTTATGGTTCTGGGAGCAGAACATCTCCTGAGTTTCAGAAACTGCTGGGCATCGCCATGGAGATGTTCCTGCTCTGCAGTGATGACAGCGAATCAGATGTGCGGATGGTAGCTGATGAGTGCCTGAACAAAATCATCAAAGTAAGCATATATAGTATATTAACATAACATATATAATACCCTCTTAATTATCTTGTTTTTAATCAGAATGTATTCATTCTCTGTTGAGACATACTAATGTCATGGTATACTTTCAACATTAAGAGGCTTGATAGCAGTTGCATAATGTGGCCAGATACATTATCCTTGTGAAATTATTTCAAATTGATTGATTAGTATAAATGTCAATGCATGAATTTGTCATTTTCAATTTTCTTTCCAAACCAACACGTGGACTGTGCAGCTCATCTTAATGAGGCATTATGTTGTGGTGAAACTTGTTAAACAACTAGGCCCCTGATAAATCTTGATGTATTTCATCTGCAGGCGCTGATGGACTCCAACTTGCCTAGACTACAGCTGGAGCTTTATAAAGAAATTAAAAAGGTAATCAAACATGTGTCTGTATTGTGCAGTGTTTTTGTTATGCAAAAGTAATTTTCTTGAAGACTAATTTACATTTATTTAATTTTAATGTAGAATGCTTGATGTATGTTTGTGTGCATTATATTGAATGCAGAGGCAGGTGTAATAGTGCTTGATCTTAAGCTTTGCGTGTCTTTTGTAGAACGGTGCCTCTCGGAGCCTGAGGGCGGCTTTGTGGAGATTTGCTGAGCTAGCCCACCTCATCAGGCCACAGAAATGCAGGTATGCATCCTGATGTTTAAGACACAGCTATTCACTTTATTCATACATTTTTAAATTACAGTATGCCCAACTCAAATTTCAAAGACTGCCTGAAAGTCCACATATTTTAATGTATGCTGTCCAAAAATCAGCTAGGTTGTCACCTGAATAGAGCTAACTATGTTCTGTATTTCATATTATAATATTTGCCTCAAAGTCTTGCTACCACCATGCTTACAGTTCTCTCTCTTATTTTATTGGCTTTGCATTACTCCTCCCATTATTCCCCCTTGTGTTCCAGACCCTACCTGGTCAACCTGCTGCCGTGCCTCACCAGAATCACCAAGCGGCAAGAGGAGACAGTTCAAGAGACGCTGGCTGCAGCAATGCCCAAGATCATGGTGGCCTTGGGACATTTCGCCAATGATAGTGAAATCAAGGTATCAACACGAAGGGGTCGAGTGGAGACACAGTTAAAGTAGTGGTGTAGTTTGGAAGAGTCAGTTACAGTTCTCTAATAATGGCAGTGGGCGAGGTCGACATGAACAAATCAAGGCTGAAAATGGATTTTTATCTTATCCTATTATCTTGTCCCAGGTGCTGCTGAAGTCATTTGTGGCCAACCTGAAGTCCAGCTCTCCCACCATCAGACGGACAGCAGCCAGCTCAGCCGTCACTGTGTGCCAACACTCCAGACGCACCAGCTACTTCTACACCTGGCTACTTAATGTGCTGCTGGGTAGGTCACATGCACACACACACCTACTTTAAGATACATTCAGACATCCAAACAAGCCTGAAGATGACACATGCTCATGTCACATCTTCCTGTTTTCAGGTCTGTTGGTTCCAGTGGATGAAGAGCACCCCAGTCATCTTATTCTGGGGGTGCTGTTAACCCTTCGCTACCTGATGCCTCTGCTGCAGCAGCAAGTCAATACAACCAGCCTAAAAGGAAGTTTTGGAGTCATGAGGAAGGAGGCTGACGTACAGCCAACACCTGAACAACTGCTACAGGTAGAGAGAGAGAGAGAGAGACAGAGAGCGTGTGTGGGTCAGATGTACAGTTTTTTTGCTTATAAAATGTAATTCAGATTAGTTTGGCATGCAGTTGACCATTAGTCTGACATTTTCTGTGTGTGTGTCTGAAGGTGTACGAGCTGACCCTACACTACACGCAGCACTGGGATCACAATGTGGTCACAGCTGCTCTGGAACTCCTGCAGCAGGTTTTCAGGACTCCGCCTCCAGAGCTTCTGCACATGCTCATCACTGCAGGCAGCATTCCACATGCCACCGTGTTTCGGCAGGACACTGAGAGCCGTGCACGATCCGGCAGCATCCTCGAGCTCATTGGTAAACACCTTAGTTAGTGTGTGTTCGTGTTTGGCTTCTTATCTCCCTTGTACAGTGTAGTGTGTGTCTTGTGGTGTTTTACATAGACACATGGCACTTGATAGGTGTCTTACACAGTTGTTTTTCATTTGTCAGGTAGATTTTTAATTCAATCAGTATTGACCAAGTACAGTAATTTGTCTGTCTTGTTGCTCTTTAGTGGTTGACTGATAATAATCAGGCTTGGCCAGTTATCAATTTTCAGCATTTTTCTGAATGTACGCAATACCCAATTTCCACCAAGCAGCTCGCCATCCCCAGCATGATTATGCAAATTCACTCAAGATTTTATTTGCCATTGTGGAAGGCAATGATCCAAAGACATCTCAGAATTTTGAAAGCAATATGTGTACCCAATTTTGAGGATAGTCATTTTTAGAAAGTCATCTACTGTGACCTTGACCTGATTTTTTTTTTTTTTTTTTTTTTGTGGCACTAATCCCACTAACCCTATTTTCACAATAATTTACCACAGACAAACAGCAGTAAAAACATAACCTCCTTGGCAAAGGTAATAATAAATTAATTAAATATTAATTTTGGCTCATATGCAGCTGCCTCTGTCTGCAGACACCACTCTGTGTTCTCGAGCAGTGCCCCATCCAGAGTGAAAATAATAAAAACAATAATAAATATTGCTACACTTTCTTTATTTGACTTGATAGTCATCTTAAAGACATGTCAATGAAGGTTTGTATTCGGTTTTGTGTTTCTCTAAAATTTGAAACAAAGATTTTCATTTTTACCACAAATATATATTGGTACCAATATATATATATTGGTATATATTGGGTCCTCGATTAATAATAATCAGTATTGCCCCTGAAAAATATCATAGAAGTCGACCCCTGGTGCTCTTCTCCACTTTCTGTTTTGGTTTGTATCTTTTTTTCTTTGCTTGCTAACTCATTCCCTGTTTGTGTGTAATTAACTGCTCGTGTCTACACTAAGTCTTTTGGAGCTTTTGCTTCTTTTCTCTTCCTCACTTCCTGTTTCTGCTTCCCGTTTCCTGGCATTTCCAGCAGGGGGAGGGTCCTCCTGCAGTCCACTCCTTCTCAGGAAACAGAGAGGTGACTAGTCTATTTATCTCCTCTGCTCACCTCTTCCTTAGTACGGATGTTCCAGTCAGCTTGGGCAAATTTACCTTTGACTGAGTGATGAATTTAAATCTTTTAATTATTAGAGGTTTTTCCAAGAAAATGTGAGGTCGCTGCTGACTTTTATTTTAAATGCACTCAGTCGTAAAGTAAATTTCCACCACCCATCATCCTAGACTGTTGAACTCTCTCCAGCTAGTGATGCCATTGTGTTGCTATGTTGACATTGAACCTGTTGTTTGCAGGTAAAATGCTCTCTGGAGAGGAGGATGGGTTGGAGGATGAAGCTGAGAGGACTGAGGTCACCACCGGTGCCTTTACAGGTGAGACACACCCAGCATGTTGAGTTTTTTGTGACCGTAACAACTGTAAGTTAGCAACACTTGTCCAATAAAAGGTCAGAATAGGTTTGTGGCAGCTCAGCCTCAGAAAAAAGAATGGATTCATCATCTGGAGTCCTCGTGTGTTAGACATAGCACTACTTTAACCTGAAATCAAAATGATAAATCCCCGATCTGCTTTCTTACAGCGTCAGTTGTCGGTGCAGATGGCTCCTCTTCAACCCAGGTGGACATCATCACTGAGCAGCCACGCTCCTCCCAGCACACCCTGCAGCCTGGTGACTCCGTGGACCTCAGTGCCTCCTCAGACCAGGGTGGTGGAGGGACATGTGCTTCAGACACCCCTGAATCACCCAACGAAAACGAAGAAGAAATGCTGAGTAGGAGTTCCAGCGGTGGGGCCAACATTACTCCAGAAACGGCAGACTACACCACACCGGAGAACGCCACACCGGAGGGAGGGCCCCTGGGAGAAGGAGCAGGGACACTGCTAGGCACTAATGATCGCTCACTTCCACCTAGCGACTCGTCCCAGACCACCACGGAGGGACCAGACTCGGCCGTCACCCCCTCAGATGTAGCAGAGCTGGTCAGTCTGACTGTTCATGTGTGATACTGTGCTGTTTTTCTTCATGTATTGCGTGTGTAGAATACAGATGTTTCTCACTAGAAGCTGAAAGAATCAGTTACCATGTAACGCAGTCATTACCTACGTATGAACCTAATGTCCCTAATGGCCTCGGTCCCCATTTATGAATGATGCTACACTTCATAGAATTAGGATTTGTAGAATGGACACATTTTTTAATTATGATTTGCCACAGGCCTATGCAGGGTTTTGCACACTTTAAATATATTGCTGTACCTACAAATTGATTGTATAAAATTACGGCTGCAGCTAATGATTATTTTTAAAAATAGATTAATTTGCCAATCATTTGGATGTTTAAAGTTTCCTTAATAGCAAAAAATGCTGGTGTTAATTTCCCACAACACGGGGCTATGAGTTTAAATTGCTCTTTTAGACAACCAGCAATGCAAAACCATGAAGTTATTCATTTTACCAGAAGAAAAAAAGAATCCTCTGCAGCCTCTGAAATTTTTGCAGTTAAAAAATAAATGAGAAGATTTGCCCGCTTTGATCAAATAGTTACGATTATTTTTATTGATCACAAATTGATGATGATTGAATCATTCCAGCTTCTAACATTTAAAATAACTGCCCAGAATTTATTAATTTGATCTTATTTTGCAGAGCCACTGGCTATGCATATTTATTTTGTAAACATGTAATTTTAGCAAAATACATTGCACTATGACCAATATGAATGCCGATCAGGACATTTTACTATTGTTAGCGGTCTTCGTTAGACAAACTGTAAACAGTTTTTTTCCTATACACTGATTCTGGTGTCAGTCATTTGGGTTTCTGGGAGACTGGGCATGTTAATTTTCTGCCCTCCAGAGACTTTCTAAAGTGAGGTTGTCCATTCTAACAATTCTACCTCTATGGTCTTGCCCCCCTCCCTCTCCTTTATCCTTCTCCCCACTTCGTCGCAGTCGCGCACTCCATTGCCGCGGGTGACTGAGCCGTCCCCACCCTCGCCAACTTCCACCGAGGGTCCCGATGCCACAGACAGCGACTCTTCTGTCTACACCACTTCCTCTTCGTCTTCTTCTTTCTCTTTCTCCTCCTCTTCTTCCTTCTATGCCACCTCCTCCTCTAGCACTAGTGACAAGGTCAGCTGCAGTTGGACACTTTGAACAGAGTGGGAGGGGGCTTGTTTGTCTGTAAACCTTTGCCTTTCTTCATTCTTAACTCCTTTCGTTCGCTTGTTCGTCAAAACCCATGCACAGATTTCCCCTGCTTACTGCCCCGCCCTTCAAACTGCTACTCTTCCTCGTCTTGTCATCGATGACCTTATGCCCTTTTTCCCTCGGTTCAATGTTTAAGTGATTCCCTCACAAAAAATGAGATGCCTTTGCAAGGCAGTTTTCAAAACAAGCAACCCAGACATCTCATGTTATTGTTTGCAGCCAAGAGTTCAAAGTAGAAGCATGAAGGCTACCTGCTCCTTTAATTGTCGTCCCTCAGATTTGGTTTTCTTTACCCTTTCAAGAGGCTGTGATGGGCTTTTGTTCCGGCTGAAGTCAAACATGGAGAAGAAATTTACTATACAGCTTCATCTGTCCAGAAAAAAAACCCAAAACTTCTCACTAAACTAGTTTACTGAAGAAAGTGTCTTATTGAAAAGTGAAATATTTGGGATCAAAAGCTTGCTCTTCCTCTGGCTTTAAAGAATCTGGACTGCCGTTGTAGTGTTCTCAAGCCTTTGCTTCTTTCTGTGTGTAGGTGACTTGTGTTGATCCAAGCATGACTCTGTTGAGTTTTAGTAACGGACCGTTCGTTTGACTTGTTATCTAGCCGTTCTTTGTGATGCTGTGTCGTTGTCCCCGGCTCAGTAAATCTAACTTGATAATGAATGAGTGAAATATATCAAGTTTGCATGTGGTTGCATTAATGGGCCATATTGTGGATGTAGGTTTTATGTGTAAAGTCATCTCGGTTCCCTTCTTGAGACTTTTGCTCTATGTCTATGTGTGTGTGTGTGTGCATAAGGTGCTGGATGGCAGTGAGAGCCAGTACTCTGGGATGCAGATCGGAACGCTACAAGATGAAGAAGATGAAGGAGCAGCACCTGCCTCCCATGAAGAGCACCCAGAACCATTCCTGCAGTCAGCACTGGGTATGTTGATGTTCACAGTACCCACACACGCAGGCTTGCGCTGCTGACAGTAGCTGTTTCCATCAACATATTTTTGTGTGTTTTCAAATATTTTTTAAGTATTAGAAAAGGTTTATAGTACAGGCAAAATGGAAAAAGATCTAAAAAGTACGCTTGCTTGATGTATGTTTTTCCTTTTTCAAAAAGAGAGCTAATGCGCTTAGTGAGATATGGAAACATCTTTTTCTACGAGGTTCTGATGTAGCAACATTTAACTAATCAGCAGATTGTCTTCCAGATATTCCCATGTAGCGTGAACATGGCTGGTTGTAGCAACAGGTACATTGATGAAGAAACCAAATTATTCCTCACTCGATCTCATCCATAAAAAAACATCACAGCCAGTGAAATTTATTCATTCCAAACCAGTTGATGGAACTGCCCCAAATTCATGTTTCGAAATGGAAACACAGCTAGTATCTGCTCATTGAAATGAAATATTGATGATACTTTTTCTTATTTCTGTTTGTGTGCAGCTCTAAGCAAGCCTCACCTCTTTGAAGGCCGAGGACACAACCGGCAGGGTTCAGACAGCAGCGTGGACCGCTTCATACCAAAGGAAGAACCTGCTGAACCTGAGCCTGACAACAAGGTAAAGAAACACCAGCATTTAAAGACGGCAATTATGAATTACCCACAGATTTATTCGGCTTCTGATTGTCTAACTCATCTGTTTGCTTCTTAGCCATCACGTATAAAGGGTCCAATTGGACACTATACAGACCAGGATGTTGAGCCTTTAGTGCACTGCGTACGACTTCTTGCTGCTTCCTTCCTGCTCAGTGGACAAAAGAATGGTAATTATTAAAGCTGCTCATAACATGTTAGCAGGGGGTTTAAAAAGTTCAGGTTAAGAAGTTAATATGTGGTTAAAAGACAATAATTTCAGACTTATTTGTAGTTAGATATAAGGAATCAAGACATCTGCATTTGAATACATAGGGAACAGATACTGTGTTTAGATACAGGTGGCTTTTGCATAAAGCTGTGTGTACTGTGTTTTCCCAGGTCTTATCCATGATAAGGAGGTACGAGTGAGTGTGAAGGCCCTGGCGGTCAGCTGTGTCGGGGCAGCTGCAGCACTGCATCCTGAAGCCTTCTTTAATTCCCTCTACCTGGAGCCGCTGGACGGCATCCCAATTGAAGGTAGGGCCCGAAAATCCCATCAAGATCACATGTGGCACCTGAAAGGTTAGTGTAAAGAAAATACAATGTAACTCAGGGCGGCTGGCATCTATGGACCAAATAAAGATCGCAATAATCATACCAGTGTCTGCAATATATGACAGCATTTTTTAATTTCTCCTCATCCTATGAATTGATCTTTGTCAATTTATTTATTTTACCCTTTTTGAATCTCCCCCCTGACAAATACAGCACATTACCAAAAAAAGCCCCCCCCCAAAAAAACCACAGAAACTAATAAAAACTGAAAATACAAAAACTAAAAGCTGAAACCTGCTTTGAAAACTGATTAAAACTAAATTGCATTTGATAACAGAAAGTCAAAACAAAATGAAAACAAAACTAATAAAAAATGTTAAATGATTAGAACCTTGACGACCACACAGGTGTTTCCATTTAGTCTGGCTAATTACACAGGTGGACAAAGCAGATGCAGAAAGCAGATTTATTTTTATTAAACTGAGGGGGAAAATACACAGTTAGAAGAAAATCCATATTAGTGTGGACAGGGTTAATGAAGGTCACCATGTAATGCCGCCGGGGTCTAATCAGACAGTAAGTGAAAACACTTGTGTTGGTGTACCACCAATGCTTCACATCTCAGGTTGTGAGAGTCTGTTAGAAAAGAGAATTGAGTATGGTGATAGTGAGTAAAAAGAATTTATCTTTATACGAATATGTCAATAAGAAAAATATGCAGTTTTGTAGATTAAAGCCTGATGATTAGTTGTGTAAGAAACTTTGTGCAGCCTCTCATATTACTTCTTAGTTTTTATTAATGTTTTAGTGTTGTCTTTGACCCTGCCTCCTCTTCTCTCTGCTTACAGAGCAGCAGTATATCAGCGATGTGCTCGGCCTCATTGATCACGGGGACCCTCAGATCAGAGGGGCCACAGCCATCCTTTGTGGAGCCATCATGCATGCTGCACTCACCAAAACCCGTTACAACATACACAGCTGGCTGGCCAGTGTGCAGAGTGCAACAGGTTAGTGAGTGTGTGTGTGATAGCCGCTTTTACCTTTGCTGATATTTCGAAGGTGTCGATGTGTTGCAGTGGTTTCCCCTCACCTGTCCGTCCTGTTCCTCTCAGGTAACCCTCTGTCCCTGGTGGACTTGGTGCCTTTGCTCCAGAAGACGCTGAAGGATGAATCCTCTGTCACCTGCAAGATGGCTTGCTCTGCAGTGAGGGTAAGAAGGATCTGTATGTATGTGGCTTAAGCTGGCCGTGCACCTGATGACTTTTCAAGCAATTTCAATTTCTGACAAAATCAGACCTGTTTAAAATTACAAGTTTTTAGCCTTGGCTCATGCAAAAAGTCATGTGAACATTTTCAACAACCAACAGATGCACTTTCTCCAGCATCAAGCAGGAAGCAGCACATTTTAGAAATGTTCTACCTGATGGCAGGTGTTTGATGTAATCGGAAATATAACAACAGCATCCAGTTTGGCATGTGTTCTGTCTGTAGTGATGTTAGTGCAGCAGACTGGTGATGAACAAACTGTAATTTACTCACGGATATATAAGCGTGCTCTGTTTTGCTCCGTTTTGTTCTGCCTTAAATCATTAAAGTAGTTTTAGCACCACCTACAGGTAGGACGGTTGGTCATTTAAACACCTTGTTACACTCCACTATTGTTTACTTTTCTTCTGTTGGAGTAAGAGCCCAGACCTCAAATAAATATGGCAAACTCTGAATTTATTTCACTAAATCTCAAATCTGCTGATCTAGATTCTTACTGTTATGTGGAGATCAAGCTTAAATTCTCTCATAAAACAAAGACTCAAAAAACAAACATAACTCATAAGGAATCTTGTAATTAGTGGCCCTTGAAGATTCCCAGTGTTCAGTCACTCACCCAGTCACTCTGTGAATTATGACATATTGTCTTTTAATATGAGAGGGGTTCACACTTAAGTCTAGTGTATGATAGGCATTAGTGTTTGCGTATTGTGCATGTTTGTGAGTCTGACCTATGCGTTTGTGTGTTTTAGCACTGCATCATGACTGTCTGCAGCAGCACCCTGAGTGAGCTCGGCCTGCAGTTGGTGATAGACCTGCTGGCTCTCAGGGACTCTTCATATTGGCTCGTTCGCACTGAGCTGTTAGAGACCATGGCTGAGATGGACTTTCGGTAACATTGTTATATTTTCTTTTTTTTTTCTTTCTACCAACTGTTTGTAGGAGCACTCACTTGCATGTGCCAGTTTTCATTTGAGATTTACTCTTTGCTGTCTCTTAGGTTAATTAATTTCCTGGAGAGGAAAACCGAGGCTTTGCACAAAGGAGATCATCACTACACTGGGGTAAATTCTTCTGCTTTACCTTACTGTTAGTGTTTAATACAAGCAGAGTTTATCTTTTCCAGTTTCTTTTCTTTAATTTGTTTTCTCCTTATTGCTTCATGCAGCGGTTGGAGCTGCAAGAGAGGGTCCTACATGATGTAGTAATCTGCCTTTTGGGAGACGATGACCCTAGAGTCCGACATGTGGCAGCCTCTGCTGTCAGCAGGTATACTGTCTCTTCACCTAAGCTGGACATTTCAAGAAATGTCAATATTGCAGACAAATTTCCAATGGGTTTAGATGGCGTTGAGGCACACTTCCATGAACTCAGTAGTTTGACGTGAGGTGGTCCTAAAACTTAGTCCGACATGTCCCTTTTTATGTCTTGACATTCAGACCACATCAAACCTGTTAAATATTATCATAACTCTCAAGCAGTCACATGAACATTGTCAACAACAAATAGATGAGCTCTCTCCAGAGTGATATAAGCAGAAATTTAGCAGCAGAATCCAGGTTGTGTGTGTTCTGGCTGCAGAGATGTGATAGAAGTGGTGGAAACTGATGATGATGAACAGACAGTAGTTTACTCATGGATGTATGAGCCTGTTTTGCTCTTCTTCCTGTGCAGATTCAGTCTGTAATATTTAGTGACTTCTAGTTGTGACCTATTGGGGCTTCAAGAAAGACAGAAGTCCCTCCTTAGAGCCACTTTTTGTTTTGTCCGTTCTGGGCTTTTTAGTAAAGGTGATAATAACTGTCGTCCACACTCAAACATGGTAGGTGATGTTGGACGGCACTGGCTATAAATTCGAGAATAGATGAAGAGAAGGAAGTCCTTTCTGAGCTACTGTGCAAACATCACTGTGCAAAATGTCAGATTCACTCATTCTGTAGATAAAAATGGAGCAGTTCATATTTTCAGGTGATTATACACTAATGAAAATGCAATTATGAATGATACATACAACATCTGCAGTTAGATCCCCTTAAACCTTAGACACTGGACCTTTAAAACTACTGAAGTAGTTTTAGCACCCCTACAGTGAGAACTGTTGGGTCATGTAAATACCTTGTTACATTGCCACTATTTTTTACTTATCTTCTCTGGAGTTAAGAGCCCATACTTCACACGAATACGCAACAAGCTATAAATTTTATTCACTAAATCCTATAATCTGATCATCTATCCTGATCCTTAGTGTTAAGTGGAGATCAAGTTTAAACTTGCACAAAAAGACTCTAAAGGAATCTACTTGTAGTCTTGTAAGCCTTCTTGTGCATGGTAGGCATAAGTCACATTACTTTTTGCAGGCTGTACTCATGTCTGGTCATTTTTAGACTTTAACCTCTGATATCTTTCAGTATACTAATGAAAATGAAAAAGGCATTTCTAATTACCCTCTCTGTGCATGCCCCCCCCCCCTTAGGCTGGTTCCCAGGTTGTTCTATGACTGTGACCAGGGCCAGGTGGACCCAGTGGTGGCTGTTGCTCGGGACCAGAGTTCAGTGTATCTGCAGCTGCTGATGCATGAGACACAGCCTCCCTCTCAGTTCACTGTCAGCACAATCACAAGGTATCTACATACACACAATCACCAGAGATGTAATGTAGATAAACACACACACTTATTTTTTGGTGTCGTATCTCATACAATCCTGATGCTGTAATTATTCTAAGAGCATTAGTCTATTTGGCCTGTTATGAAACAAGCTCATGATGAAAACACTGAGCATAATCATTCAGGGTGTCATCTCTGCTCTTTTTCCTGTCAGGACATACAGAGGCTACAACCTGTCCAACGTTGTGTCCGATGTCACATTGGAGAACAACTTGTCCAGAGTCATAACTGCCGTCTCACATGCTTTCACCTCGTCTACCTCCAGAGCCCTAACGGTGAGCTTTCAGTACAATCACACTTATCTCATTGCCTGGTGTACACACGTTTATGGAATAAACACCATCCCTTTTATCTGTCTGTAGTTTGGCTGCTGTGAAGCATTGTGCCTCCTGGCTTCAAACTTTCCCGTTTGCACTTGGAGCACAGGCTGGCACTGTGGCTATGTTAGCTCTGGTAGCAGTTTTGCTTCACGATCAAGCCTCAACCGCACCAGGGGCAGAGCCCTCAGGTTTGTGTACCCTTTCCAAAAATCCAGAGATGCATATCCTGTACCTGCCAGACTATGAACCTGCCATTGTAGCTTCATAGTCTGGCACACGCTTTCTCACCTGGCAGCATAAGATTTGAGTATTTCTTCCTGTATAAACACCTGCTCTGCTCTGTTTTTCTGTTGCACAGTCTGTCCCAACCCAGCAATACTCCTGCCTCTTCATCCAACACCACATCTGCACCAGACTCTGAACGTAGAACTCTGACAGTGGGAATGGCCAACATGGTTCTCTCGTTACTCTCCTCTGCCTGGTTCCCACTGGACCTCTCTTCACACCAGGATGCACTGTTGCTTTGTGGCAATTTGCTTGCTGGTGTGTAATGCATACGATTTTTTTGCATGATCCTGTTGTAATGTGGCCTGAACTTACATCTAGAAATGAATTCAACCTATGCTCAAACAAAGCTTTAAATAAAATGACACCCTCTTGTTGATATAATCTATCTTCATAATGCTATCCCTAGCTGTAGCTCCTAAATGCATGCGCAACCCCTGGGCTGGAGAGGAGGAGAGCGGTAGTGGGAGCGGGAGCGCAAACACCAGCACAGGGCCGAGTAAGTTGGAGGAACCCTGGGCAGCGTTGTCAGAGCGATCCCTTGTGGGCATGGTGGAGCAGCTGTTCTCTCACCTACTGAAAATACTCAACATCTGTGCACATGTGTTGGATGACACTCCACCTGGACCAGCTGTAAAGGTAACCGTTTCATAGAGGCATTATGTCAGTAAGAAAATAGTGAATTGTCATGGATCCTGTTTAATTTATTACCTGAGGACCTTATGTGAGATAGAAATTAAAATTGAATTACATTTAATTTCTAATTGCCAGCACAGCCTCTGTAATTCGAGGGAAAAAAAGAATAAAAGCACAAAGAAAACTAAAAACATTGATTGAGATGTTGACTCACACTGGGCTAATATTACCACAGGGTTTGGTGAAACAGGATAGGCAATTTTCAGGGGTATTTTTAATTTACAAATTCCGAAATGGAAGATTTACACACGATTAAGGTCACAGACGACCTAAGCGATTATTTCAAATTACCAGAGGTTTCACAGGTAATACTAATCCAAATCACATCCACCTTCCAATGATGACGGATATCTGATTTTATTCTGGTTCTTCCTTAGGCCACCCTCCCCTCCCTGACCAACACGCCCTCCCTCAGTCCCATCCGTCGGAAAGGGAAGGAGAAGGATGCTGCAGAGACCAGTACAGCACCGATGAGTCCGAAGAAAAGTAATGAGGTCAACACAGGTACGTACCTGACCACCCACTAACACAGCACAAATCCTCTCTGAATGTCTTGAAGACTAAATGAAGTTTTTTTTTTTTTAAATGAGCAGGCAGACCTGCAGACAGTACAGGATCAACAGCCGTCAATAAATCCACCACTCTTGGTAACTTCTACCACCTGCCGCCCTACCTCAAGCTCTATGATGTCCTAAAAGCCACACATGCAAACTACAAGGTCAGACCATGTGTTCGATTTTCATTTACTTGCAGTAAAGCAGAAGAGTGTCCTTCAAAATTTAAAATTCTATATGGTGTTAATGGGCGTTGGTCTTTTCTGTTTCTTAGGTGACACTAGACCTCCACAGTAGCCAGGAAAAGTTTGGATGTTTCCTTCGTGCCACTCTAGATGTTCTGTCACAGCTGCTGGAGCTGGCTACACTGCATGACATTGGCAAGGTAATGATTAGAAATCAGATACTGAAGTGTTTTACATTATTGAAAAAGGAGTGTTTAATAAGATATATGTTCATTGGTGTATGAATGGAATGAAATTGTTACCTTAGTGAAAACAAATGATAAATTTGTATTGACTGGTGTTGATTAGTACATAGTAGTAACATATTATATTTTCTATCAGTGCGTGGAGGAAATTTTGGGCTATCTCAAGTCCTGCTTCTCCAGAGAACCAACCATGGCTACTGTTTGTGTACAGCAGGTCAGTAATTGTATTTTTATGTGTATGTCTCTTATCATAGCTGTGCTTTTTGTGTGGCAGTCTCTTGTGGTTCCAGCACTGAGCAGTGTGCTGCAACTGGTGCAACTCCACACAGAGTGAGGCTGGTTCCTGCCGACAGGGCCTGTAAAGACATTGGCTCCCCTGTGCGATGGTTCCATACATCTACATACACGCATAGTAATGTAGTTGCATAACAAATTGTACATCCAACAAAGGTGGACAAGATCAACAGTATAGATTATGATACGTGAAGACTGAACTCTGCATTACAGAACCATTACAATGTAAAGAAATATTTTGCACTAGCCAGTCAGTCTGTCTATTATTGGAATTAAATAAGTAGGTTATATCTCGTGTAGCCATTACTGCAGAGACATGAGCCCTCACAGTGCCCAGAGGCCAGTGTCAGTGGATTAAAAGGACAAGATTTAACCAATAAATTTTCAGGATTGGAAAATGTTGTGGCACTAAAAGAAGCATTAAGTTATCTTACATAATTGTCACCTTGGAACTTAATAAACTGCAATAAATGCAGCTTTGTAGGATATGGTTAAACTAATCAACTGATTTTTTTTCTAGTTATTGAAGATATTTTTAATTTTCTTCAGCTCTTGAAGACCCTGTTTGGCACCAACCTAGCCTCCCAGTACGAGGGTGTTCTGAGTGGACCCAGCCGTTCCCAAGGCAAGGCTCTCCGACTGGGTTCCTCCAGCCTTCGGCCAGGCCTGTACCATTACTGCTTCATGGCGCCATACACACACTTCACCCAGGCTCTGGCCGATGCGAGTCTCCGTAACATGGTGCAGGCTGAACAGGAACAGGACACCTCTGGGTGTGTAGCTGCTGCACTCAGTCAAGAGCAGCGACTCACATTTGTGTGCATGAGTTAATTAATGTGCATCCACATAAATACACAGAGAAAATCTATATTAAGTGATGCTAACAGTGTCTTCCTCTTTTCTACCATGTCAGGTGGTTCGATGTGATGCAGAAAGCATCAAACCAGCTGAGGTCCAACATCGCAAATGCAACACGCCACAGGGGGGACAAGGTTGGTCTGGCACTTCTTCAAATTGATATTCTTTGTTAACCACAGACAATATTTAAGTCACAGATCGAGAGACTGTGTGTGTGTGTGTGTGTGTGTGTGTGTTTTTTGTTTTAGGATAATTTCATAAGTGTTTATTTGCATAACTGAGGTGTTTGTTGGTTTCCACAGAATGCCATCCACAACCACATTCGGCTGTTTGAGCCACTGGTGATAAAAGCTTTGAAGCAGTACACTACCAGCACCTCAGTGGCCCTGCAGAGACAAGTCCTTGACTTGCTAGCCCAGCTTGTGCAGCTCAGAGTCAACTACTGCCTGTTGGACTCAGATCAGGTTAAACATACAGACACACACATCTTTCATGCATTTCCCTTCAAGATCTAGAATGTGGCTCACTCAGGAAGACATTTTCTGTGTTTCAGGTGTTCATAGGTTTTGTCTTAAAGCAGTTTGAGTACATTGAAGTTGGACAGTTCAGGTAAGTTTACATCTCCTGTGTTATTACTAAACATTGTCAAAAGCCTATCTGTCTATATAGTGTTTCTGTAAGGGATACTTGCTTCCCCTTACTGCTGATTAGCTACCATATTAAGCCTTACATGAGTTAAATATGAAGTGCTATTTCCTTACAGGGATTCGGAGGCCATCATTCCCAACATCTTTTTCTTCCTCGTGTTGCTGTCTTATGAGCGTTACCACTCCAAGCAGATAATCAGCATCCCCAAGATCATCCAGTTGTGTGATGGCATCATGGCGAGCGGCAGAAAAGCTGTGACCCACGGTGAGGAAAAAACACAAGCAAAACATATACCATACAAAGCTTCTTGTACGTACCGAACTGAAATTCCCAACTGCATCTATCCCCCCTAATGTATTATATTCATGTTAATACCTTTTCTCCACAGCCATCCCTGCCTTACAGCCAATAGTCCATGATCTTTTTGTGCTGAGGGGCTCCAACAAAGCAGATGCAGGCAAAGAGCTGGATACACAGAAAGAAGTGGTAGTTTCCATGCTGCTCAGGCTCATACAGTACCACCAGGTACAATGGTGCGCACACACATCCCTAAATACTAGCTAGTCCGAGCCTTCCCTAACAAGCATCTTTATGTGTATATTGTAGGTGCTGGAGATGTTTATACTTGTGCTACAACAGTGTCACAAGGAGAATGAGGACAAGTGGAAGAGATTGTCCAGACAGATTGCTGATGTCATTCTTCCTATGATTGCAAAGCAGCAGGTAGGAGTGTGTGAGTCATTGACACTGTACCCTGTGTTATTAAACACCCTTGGGTAAAGCGGTAAAGTTATGTATGCTGTCCGCCAACATATCTATGATTCATGTCCCCACAGATGCATTTGGACTCTCCTGAGGCGTTGGGAGTATTGAATACTCTCTTTGAGACTGTGGCACCCTCCTCTCTGAGGCCTGTGGACATGCTGCTCAAGAGTATGTTCACCACTCCTGCCACCATGGTGAGATACAGACTTTTTCTAAGCTTATGACTGTTGGCGTTACACAAAGGCCATGCGTCCTGAGTGATCACATCACAAGTGGGCAGCTCTAAGCACACATGGTATTAGAATGCTTCCCACATGTGTCTCAAGTGATTGCTTGTGATCAGATCTCACTTACCCGTTACATGCAAATAAACAAGCTCATCTACAGCCTGAAACATGGCTTAAGCTTTCATTTCAAGGTTCACAGGCTGGATTTTCTAATGGATGTTTCTTTTCAGATTTAATTAAGTGTACTGCTGCCAGCTTTTTAGGTGGAATGTTTTCTTACCCATTAGGGCATGAGTTGATGCTGTGAATCTAAGGTTTCCCATTAATGATAAAGACTGAGGCATCCTGCCATAGTCTATTTGGTTCCACCATAGTTTTATAATGCACTGAAAATCTTGTAGTGAGAATAGTCTCACTTTACAATGTAGCTAAAGATGTAAATTCATTATTGGATGATTTTGATGTGCTGTTACCGTTACGATGCACAGCGAACAGCGAACCGCACATTACAATATACACGCATGTGCAGGCACATCACCGTTTAGATGGTCACATATACAACAAAATACAGTACACACTATACTATACTGCTGGTTCAGAGCCAGACCCTGAACCAGCAGCCTGTGCAACCACGAACTTACTTTAACTTAGTTTGAGTCCGCTCAGTGCAAATAGATGACATTGATAGAATATAATACATCCATGAGATGAAGCAGAACAGCGCATGCGCACAAAAGTGAAAGTTAATTAATCACACTGCTGCAGAATGTGGACACCCAGACCACCTCCGATTGTTGTCTGAGTGATTGGATCTCAATATGTCTCGAGTGCATTCACACTTGTGATCGGATCACTCAGGATGCATGTCAATGCCAGGTCTGAACAGGACCATTGCCTACTACTTAAATGTATGTGAAATCAAAATATTAAGCTTTAAAGTTTAACTGGAAGTTCCCTCTGCTCCTCCAGGCATCAGTAGCTACAGTCCAGCTTTGGGTGTCTGGTATCCTGGCAGTCCTCAGGGTTCTTGTCTCCCAGTCCACCGAAGACATTGTCCTCTCACGGGTCCATGAGCTCTCCCTTTCTCCACATCTCCTATCCTGCCAAACAATCCGTCGCCTCCATCAGCAGAGTTCCTCCCCTAATGACCCACCTGCTGAGACACTTGGTAGCCAGGAGCCAAATGGTGAGGCCCAAAAAGCCCAGCCTGAAGAAACCTTTGCCAGGTTAGTTAATGCAGTCATTCAAGAATTTAAGAACTGAGTGGTATTTCAACTCCAGCTTTGATTTTTGGGTCATTCTGTACCAACTCACCTAGCCCTCCTACTTCATGTCATGGATTTTACTGGAGAAAAAAAAATCATGTGAAAAGTTCAGGGGACCTTGCAGAATCATAAAGCTCCACTTGAAATACTTTTCTAATCGCCCTCAATTTCATCAAATGAAAGATTCTCTATTCAGGTAACCAATTTGATTTCAGCTAACCATTTGCATGAATATATATTTTCAAATGTTCCTTAGGATTTCACTACAATATTCAGTACAAATTTCAACCCAGTGCAGTGGAAAGTAAGCAATCGGCTAGGGCTGCAATACACATACTAATGAGGTTTAGCTTCAAGGGCCAAACTTCAAATTCAAAAAAGAACTGGGAGGAACTAACTTAGTGAATTGGTACAAAATGATCCTTCTTGCAACCAAAACTTTGTCTCCATATATCTGACTCTCCGTCCCCCCTCTCATTCATTTAAACTTTGCCCTCTCCATTACCTGCATCCAGGTTCCTACTCCAGCTGGTTGGAGTGTTGCTGGATGACATTTCCTCCAGACAGGTTAAAGTAGACATCACCGAGCAGCAACACACCTTCTACTGCCAACAGCTGGGCACACTGCTCATGTGTCTCATACATGTCTTCAAAAGTGGTGGGCACATACCCTTTTCTGTGTTCATTGTGTTTCTTCAGTAATGTTGTATGATGAGTGACTATTTTTTAATATATGCTGATCCTCTATTTTTCTTCTAGGAATGTTCCGCAGGATCACAGCTGCAGCCAGCCGCCTCCTAAAGGGTGAGGGTGGACAGACTTGCCCCGAGGCTGGCCAGTTCTACCCTTTAGAGGGTTTGAACAGCATGGTGCAGTGCCTCACTACCACCCACCCCTCCTTAGTGCTGCTCTGGTGCCAGGTCCTCCTTATCATCAACTACACCAACTACTCCTGGTGGGCTGAGGTGCACCAGACACCCAGGTAAGAGAAGGTAGTATGAATGTCTTGTGGAAAGTTTTGGAAAATCAACATCTGCGTCATAATTTAAGCACATCACTGTCCTCTGTTGGACATGCCATTTCTCCATCGTCCTCTTTATTTCCACAGGGGACACAGCCTCTCCTGCACAAAGCTGCTTAGCCCTCACTCCTCAGGGGAAGGTGAAGAGGACAAGCCTGAGTCTCGGTTAGCTATGGTCAACAGAGAGATTGTACGCAGGGGAGCCCTAATCCTCTTCTGTGACTATGTGGTGAGAATGTTGATTACACAAAGTATTTACGTATTGTTGAAACAAATCACAAACAATGATACTGTTCGTTATTCGTAGTTATGTGAACTGCAGCATCAAATGCACAATAACATTGTTTTCCCTCTTCTCTTCAGTGTCAGAATCTCCACGACTCAGAACATCTAACCTGGCTGATAGTCAATCACGTGCGAGACCTTATCAGCCTTTCCCATGAACCTCCAGTACAGGACTTTATCAGTGCTGTGCACCGCAACTCCGCTGCCAGCGGCCTCTTTATCCAGGCCATCCAGTCCCGCTGTGACAACCTCACTACTGTAAGATTACACTGTTTTATTTATGTCTTTTGATTGATTTTTATTTAGGGATTATAACACAAAAAATCCAGAGTCTAACATAGTTGAGTGAAAATACTTATTTCAACATATGTCTGTGGTCCAATTATCATTATTTTTTTCATGATTTAAAAAATGTCAGGATTTTCTTTGTTACTCTACCAGCCCCATAAATTCTGCTTATCAGAACATATTACCATCTGTTTCTTACTTTATTGCTACTATAACATTTATACTTCTTTCTTCCCTTCTCCCTTTTTTCTCTCTCTCTCGCTCTCTCTCGCTCGCTCCATCCCTCTTTTCCTCTGGATAATATTCTTTACAGCCTACCATGTTGAAGAAGACGCTGCAGTGTTTGGAAGGCATCCACTTGAGTCAGTCTGGCTCCCTGCTGATGCTGTATGTGGACAAGCTGCTCAGTACCCCATTCCGGGTTCTGGCTCGCATGGTAGACACACTGGCCTGTCGCAGGGTAGAGATGCTGCTAGCTGAAACACTACAGGTACACAAAGTTGAACACGTGTAGACTGTATTTTAGTGTCATTTATGGTGATGAAAACGCTGGGTAGAATCCGGGCGGACGTGTTCACTATTAGCAATTTACACTGTATATGATACAGTCATGGTAGATATTTTACATGTAAACGTTTCAATTTCTGCAAGACCTCTATTCATTTTAACGAAAAAGTTTTCATTCTACATTTGTGTAGTTTTTATTTTCCTGAGGTTATTATTGAATGCATGGTCTGTTCTTACACCTTCCAGAACAGTATAGCCCAGCTGCCTGTGGAGGAGCTAGACAGGATCCAGGAATACCTCCAGAACAGTGGCCTGGCTCAGAGGTAACTCATCTGTACCGCCTCAGGTTTTCCACATCAACCCTTACCTGCGATCACATTTACTGTAATTTAGCACTCATTTAATTTTGTGTGGTTGTGAAGCAAAGAATTTAATGTCCAGTGTTATGTCCTCTGTCCTTGTTTCCTGTCTCAGGCATCAGAGGTTCTACTCCCTGCTGGACAGGTTCCGAGCCACTGTTGCTGACACCACCAGCCCCACTCCACCTGTGACATCTCACCCATTGGATGGAGACCCACCCCCTGCCCCTGAACTGGTCATTCCAGATAAGGTGAGGGATTGGATAACTGGTGTGTGAATGTGTGTGGTAGGGCTGACTGGCACTAGCATCTTTGTTCAAACAGTATGCAAAGAAAAATGTTTAGAAATGGAAGGCTAATTTTTGTGCATAATTTTATTTTGTTGTAGGAGTGGTACGTTGCTTTGGTGAGGTCCCAGTGCTGTCTTCGTGGAGATGTTTCTTTGTTGGAGACAACAGAACTTCTTACCAAACTACCTCCAGCTGATCTCTTCAGTATAATGAGCTGCAAGGTAACAGACTCACACACCTTTTAGGATGCATACTGACTCAGTTGTTTAATAATAATTCTTCTAATGCGAAGTCCCTTGAAGTTTTGGATGAACATTCATAATTAATTCATTCACTCATACTTATCTATATGCTTATCTATCTCCTGGTTTTCTCCTCTTTAATGTTGTTGATATCTTTGTTTACTGTTGCGCATAGTGTTTTGCTGTTATTAACAATATCAACACAAACCTAAACTTCTGTCATCTTTTTTTCCCCCAGGAGTTCAACCTAAGTCTGTTGTGTCCATGTCTGAGTATGGGGGTGCAGCGTTTAGCACGGGGTCAGGGGTCGCTCTTGTTGGAGACTGCTTTGCAGGTGACCATAGAGCAACTTGCAGGCGTCACCCAGTCGCTTCCTGTCCCACATCAGTCCTTCCTGCCACCTTCCCAGCCGCAGCCTTACTGGAAACAATTGGCTGATGTTTATGGTGAGAGGTTTGACATGTTGTAAAGAGAAAACACTGATGAGTTTTGTCATTTCTTAGGCTTACCAGACTTTTAAGGGCTGCTATTTAAGCATTTTTTTCCCTTATTGTTTCAGATGAGCCAGGATTCTTCCCCAGGGTTTTGTCACTTTGCAGAGCTCTGTCCCAGTACCTGCTGAGTGTGAGTCAGCTGCCTTCCTCACTACATATCCCCTCTGACAAGGAGCACCTCATCACCGCTTTCACCTGCACTGCCACTGAGGTAAAACACCTCACATTCAACTCTTCTGGACTAGAGGCCTGATTCTAATGTTACAGATACATAAAAGTAAACGATTTGAAAACTGAAGTACTGTGTAGTGGTAAAGTAGTGCATGATTTCCCCATCCCTCTTAAGTCAGACACCATTTGAATTTCAATTTATTTCATATGGGTGATATGTAACATAGTTCCAATACAGAGCATGAAACTAATATGCTGCACAAAGAGTTTATAGCTAGCTATGGCTTTTACATACACAGCATAATTAAAATATACAGTTGTAGTTAGTTGATGAAGTTATATTAATAAATGAATATACAGAAACAGAGTTGATTGTGTAGTTGTTTTTCATCTGTTGTCTTTATGTATTTGAACTATTTAATTCTTATTCTGTGTGCATTTGTCGTGTGTGTGTGTGTGTGTGGGACTCTTTGTTTGCCTAGGTTATTGTTTGGCGTCTGCTTCATGACCAGTTGCCTCTGAGTGTGGACCTCCAGTGGGCTCTGTCCTGCCTGTGTCTGGCGCTGCAGCAGCCCTGTGTCTGGAACAAGCTTTCTACCGCTGAATACACCACACACACCTGCTCCCTCATCTACTGCCTGCGCCTCGTCATTGTTGCAGGTAAATGCTGCTAGAACATCTTATTCTTTCCCTATGATTAAGTACAGTTACTTGCAGGACCTATGTATTACTGAACCCTTAACAGTGAGTGCTGATAACAGTCATCTTGGCTTTTCAGTGTCTGTGAGTCCTGGTGACCACCTTCTTTATCCTGAGAAGAAGCGGACGAAGGCAGACAGAGAGGCTGATGGAGATGAGGTGGATTCACCACATGCTGCCCGTGAGCATTCACTTTTATTAACATTTCTGAATTGTCTCGCATTTAGTATTTCAGGGCTTTACCTCGTCAATCTACTTAAGGTGCTACCACTTTGCTACTGTGGTAGATTCCAGGTACGTTTTAGCAAATATATGATGGAAAAATACCCTTTGTTTTGCAGACATGTGTGAATGGCAAGCTTGTGAGATTATGGCGGAACTGGTGGAAGGACTGCAGAACATCCTTGCCCTGGGTCACCATAGAAACAGCACAATCCCTGCTTTTCTTACACCAACTCTGCGCAACATTGTCATCAGTCTGTCCCGACTGCCCCTGGTCAACAGCTACACCCGAGTACCTCCACTGGTCAGTATGTGGGGGAGAAAAGCCATTGGCATGTGTACCAAAGACGATGAAGCGGTCCTCTTATCTGATGCCTTCTAATTGGTTTTCTAGGTTTGGAAACTGGGCTGGTCCCCTCAGCCAGGAGGAGAGTTTGGCACTACACTGCCAGAGATTCCGGTGGACTTCCTGCAGGAAAAGGATGTCTTCAGAGAGTTTCTCTACCGTATCAACACACTGGGTACAAAAACAGAAATGCACAGATAGCCATGTACTGTGATTGTATCCCGCCACTGATGCCACTTCACTTTAAAAATGTCACTCCTTCTAATTCTTCTATATAATATTTTTCTGTTCTAATATTTCTTCACATATAAATATTCTCTTTCTGCGTGGATCTGTTGCTTTGTTTAGGCTGGAGCAGCAGGACTCAGTTTGAAGAGACCTGGGCCACTCTACTAGGGGTGCTGGTCACCCAACCCATCACTATGGATCAGGAGGAGGAGACACAGCAGGAGGTATAGACATTACAGCAAATGTTCATATCACACAACATGTTGTGTTGTTAGTAAGCTTTGCAACTACTGAACTCATCACACCCCTGTACTTGAACATGTCTTGCTTTTTCATGCAAGATTAATTAAGCACTGATTTAAGAAATTAACCTCCGTTTCATACCTGTTATTTTGTCACAGCTCAGATTTTCTTTTTCATTCTCTTGTGTCTAGGAGGATCTGGAGCGTACCCAGTTGAATGTGTTAGCAGTACAGGCCATCACCAGCCTGGTGCTGAGTGCCATGACCCTGCCTACTGCTGGAAACCCTGCAGTCAGCTGTCTGGAACAGCAGCCCCGCAACAAGAGCCTCAAAGCACTAGAAACCCGGTAAATAAGCTGCTATTTTCTGTTAATAATGTAGTAGGGTTGCACGGTGTGGTGAAAGTCATAATGCAGTCATTGTGGACAACATTGCAGTTTACATTTAGAGTGTACTTCCTTGGTTATCAAGGAAAATGCACAGATTACTGATAATTTTGAGTGTGTTTTTTTTTTTTTTTTTTTTCTTCAACTCACATTTGAACTCATATAGAAACATTTATTTTGCATGTTTTTTGCGCAGTACCTTTCATCATACACAGACTGGACTTATAAATTGCAGCCTTTTGCGATTGTATAATTGTACAGATTGACAATGTGACTGATTTGATAAATTGTGCAGACCTACAATGTAGTTACTCTAAAATAATTATATAATATGAATATGGCAATACTGATACTTTATTTACTTTACTAATACTTTGTATTTTTAAGGTTTGGAAGAAAACTTGCAGTGATCAGAGGTGAAGTGGAGAGAGAGATTCAGGCTCTTGTGTCGAAAAGAGACAACGTTCACACACACCACCCTTACCACGCTTGGGACCCTGTGCCCTCCCTCTCGGCAGCATCTGCTGGTAAAATAAAACACACTTCCACAAACTCCATCTGCAGCTCCTGTATAGACACGACTCTAAATGCTGGTTTAATTTTGCTTCAGCAGGCACGCTGATCAGCCATGAGAAACTGCTGCTTCAGATCAACACGGAGAGGGAGATGGGCAACATGGACTACAAACTGGGACAGGTAAGGCAGGCATTTTTTAAAAAGTGAGAGATTAAAACTAAGCACGAGGAATATTGCATGAGTTATTTATTTATGGAATTAGATTTTCAGCAGTACAATGCCAAATGCATTTTTACCTGACCTCTCTCTCTTCAGGTCTCGATCCATTCAGTGTGGCTAGGTAACAACATCACTCCATTGAGAGAGGAAGAATGGGGTGAAGATGAAGAAGATGAAGCAGACACTCCTGCGCCTACATCCCCACCCTTGTCTCCTATCAACTCAAGGTCAGAAAAAGAATATGGCTGTACCTGTATTTTTGTTTGCAGTGTTGGCACATAAATACCCAAACAAGTATGCGTGATTACTGTTGTGTGTTTGCTTTCAGGAAGCACCGTGCAGGTGTGGATATTCATTCATGTTCCCAGTTTCTTCTGGAGCTTTACAGCCAGTGGCTGATCCCTGGTTCCCCAAGCAACAGGAGGACCCCGACCATATTGATCAGTGAAGTGGTCCGATCGGTGAGCTACACCTATCATGCTCATTTTTCATATCACATGTTCATATGTATCTGTGAATGCTCATGTGGTGAATAATGACCAGTATACCAACAGTATACCACTATAAACAGTTTTAGTCAAACACACTAATATCCCCCACCCTCGTATCCAGACACACCTTGTAAATACAACAAAATGAGCTTGTTTGAAAAAACATTCTTCTCCTCTCACCTTGTACTTCCTCATGTTTCTTGTAGCTGCTGGCAGTGTCGGACCTCTTCACGGAGAGAAATCAGTTTGACATGATGTTCTCCACCCTGATGGAACTGCAGAAGCTCCATCCACCAGAAGATGAGATCCTCAATCAGTACCTGGTGCCTGCCATCTGCAAGGCTGCTGCTGTGTTAGGCATGGTAAGTCCGGCCATATGTAGTTGCAGGACCGAAGGGTGGAAATTATATTGTACTCCATAATTTATGTTACTGTGTATCAACATTGGGGAAACAATTCAGATCCTTCACTTAAGTAAAAGTGCCACAGTGGAAAAACTACAACTAAATGTTCTAAATGCAGAACCTTACTAAAGTATGTCAGTATTACCAGCAAAATGCTTCAAGTATGAAAAGTAAAAGTAGTCATTGTGCAGTAAACAGACCCTGTCAGTGTTTTACTGTTATATATGCTGGTTCTCTGACACTCTGCAGCAATGCATCATATTCTATAAGATCATCACATTCCTACTAAGTTAACTTTTCATGAGCTCAGGAAAACAGCTATTTCCAGGTAATCCAAGAGGGGT
The DNA here is from genome assembly GCA_037367275.1 of Coranthus polyacanthus. Taxonomy (NCBI): domain Eukaryota; kingdom Metazoa; phylum Chordata; class Actinopteri; order Kurtiformes; family Apogonidae; genus Coranthus; species Coranthus polyacanthus. The sequence goes on from JAPQRN010000001.1 coordinate 27,515,813, forward strand.
TTTAAAGTGTTTATTTAGAATTTTCTTTACACATAATGGAAAACTTAATCCCTCAGCATAATTGGGGATATGTGGTTTTCACTGGACAGGAAGGGAATGGAAAAACTGTAATCTGAACGGTAACTAAAGCTGTTAGATGTAGTGGAGGAAAATGTGCAACACATGCCTCTAAGATGTAGTGGAGTGCAAGTATAAAGTAGCATAAAATGGAAAAGTACCTCAAAATTCTAGTACTTGTAGAAGTATAGTACTTGTGTAGAAGTACTTGGTTAGTGCTATTTATTAAATCTCTGAATGTACATTTCCAGGACAAAGCAATAGCGGAGCCGGTGTGTCGCCTGTTGGAGACGACCCTACGCAGCACCCACCTGCCCAGCCGAATGGGAGCTCTGCACGGAGTTTTGTACGTGTTAGAGTGTGACCTACTGGATGATACGGCCAAGCAGCTCATCCCCACCGTGTCAGAGTACCTGTTGTCCAACCTCAGGGCTATTGCTCAGTGAGTATCTCTCTCATTCTGTTTGAAAAACCCACACAGACACCGCTGACCTCATTTGATCAGCTTAAGTAATGATGAAAGAGCCTCAGGGAGCCAATGTGGTTAATGTCAGCATGTGACCCCCTGCTCTGTAAGTGGATCTTGAATTCAATTACATTCATCCCCCTTAATTAGTAGATTGGAACAGTGCATGGCCGCTCACTGCCACTAGGTGCTGCCCTTCACATTTACTAGCTCTCTTTCTTTTCTTTCTTTACCCAGTGTGTCTAAGTTGTATGAATATGTCTGTTATGTTTATCCTGCAGCTGTGTGAACCTGCATAACCAGCAGCATGTGTTGGTGATGTGCGCAGTGGCCTTCTACATGATGGAGAACTACCCTCTGGATGTAGGAGCAGAGTTTATGGCTGGAGTCATACAGGTTAGTACAGTAATCTCCATGTGTTTTCTCTTTGTAAAAATCCTACTTTCTCGTCCAGTGTTTCCGTAGGTCCTTTTGCATGTGCTCGTGTGCTTACATGAAGTTTGTGTTCTGCTGGGAGCCGGACGTCTGACATTAGCTGACATTTCACACTGTTGCTGCTCGAGAGAGAGGATTTTTGTGGCCTTTGACACCTTTTTAAAATGTCTGATGCTTATGATTTGTGTCTGTCTTATGTCTTAAAAACTGATTGGACTATAAAGTTAATGTTTCATTAACTTCAGTTTCACTTTAAATGTGTTTTTTGGTAAAAAAAAAAATGTATTGAACACCCTGTAAAAAAAACAAACAAACATTGACCTCATAACCAAAAATGAGTGTGCAGCCCAGTCAGAATTTATCAGAGCACACTCAGCAACTGTGTCGTGATGTGGAGTGTGGGCTACTGTGGTATCTCCTCATCAACTTCTAGAAATAAGTTTAAATTGTTCTTGTTAATTTTACTTTCACATAATGAGTAAGTTCAACAAGAGCTGGCTTGAGAGCAGCACATTTATTTCTTGATTAGGAACTTCAGATATATACAGGAATTGGTCACATAGGAAGCCAGAAAAAACACAAAGCTGCCATAAAAAGCCACCACCGAATTTTCTGTATGAGAGCACCAGACTCTGATTTTCCTTTGCACATTTTGTGGGGCAATGTTGGTGTGAAATGGGTCTTAAATTTTATTGAATGGTCTTAAAAAGGTCTAAAAAGTCTTGCATTGGACTTGTTGTAACCTGCAGAAACCCTGCCTTCTGTCTCCGTGTTTTCTAGCTGTGTGGTGTGATGGTCTCAGCCAGCGAGGACTCCACTCCCTCCGTGATCTATCATTGTGTTCTGCGTGGCCTGGAGCGCCTCCTGCTGTCAGAGCAGTTGTCTCGAGTGGATGGCGAAGCGCTGGTCAAGCTCAGTGTGGACCGGGTGAACATGCCGTCGCCACACAGAGCCATGGCCGCCCTGGGGCTCATGCTCACCTGCATGTACACTGGTAAGCAAGGCGCTAACCCGACTAAATATCCACCACATTGTAGAGTGTCCTGCATGCTGCCCAAATCACCAGCTGGTACCACATTACAAGTGGAGCTACCATTAATAATGCCTCTGACTCTCTGAGTTCACTAACTCACTAAGACATTACAGTAGCTGTTACACATAACATGGCTGGTCAATCATCACTTCACCATACTTAAGTTAATGCATCACTGATATTAGTTCAGCATGCAAACCTGAAAGTTTAACAATTAAAAAATTCCACTTAGTAATGCTTTGTCCCATTTCACTCTTGTGTAACCCGCTAGACCCCTACTTCCAAACTGCATGTAACACAGGGTATCTGCAGGTCCTTAATGCAAAAATTGTAGGCTCTAAAATGTCTTTAAATACAATTTTAACAAGACTTAAATTTAATTGGATTTACAAAGCCACTATACAACTCCATCACCCAATATTGCTCTGTATTAACATTGGGAGCATCACTTAAAAATTACATCCATAATGGCCTTTAAAAGGCCTTAAATTTAAGTTGTTGAAACCTGCAGAAACCCTGATGTAAAATGCAGTGGTGACCCATCCACCTCTCCCTACTGAGGATTTATTCCCACGACTTGAATGCATCACAAGTATAGATGTGATCTGCTCTCTAACGGTAGAAATGCTAATTATTGCACAGCCTCATTGTTGGTCACTATTTGTGGTTGTATTTCTTGACCTCTGATGTGGATGACTCCAGCGTCACTACTATGGCTGTGTGGACAGCCTTCAAAGGTAGACTGAAACAAAGGGAGGGCTTAACCAGGAAAAAGCTCAAGAATATCTTTAGGTAGATTGTGTTAATCTCCTGTTAATCTTACTGTGAAGCCGACTGCCTGAATGTGTACCACTGTGGCATCTGGTAGACAAATGAAATGAAATATAGAGCAAATGAAACATCAATTCCGATGTATGGAAAGCAAATAGTATGAAAATCTGCACCGACTCCTGAGACATCAAAACTGCTGTACTTTAAGTATTATTAGCCCTCAAGTATTGCTACAAGGAGCAGTAATGGCTATGCATGGCTAGAATACAATAACTAAATATGTTGTTTAATGTTTAATTGTAGAGAAAGAAATCCGTAATAATATGCAGCTTCTTTTGTCTAATTTACACATCAGCCCTCAGTAACAACTACTCTGTGTGAACCATATCATGGCCAGTATCAGTCATTTGCAATCACTCACACTGTCCTTACAGAGTTAAGGGCCATCCACACCAAGAACTATAACAATAACATTGTGAGCGTCCACACTGCTGAATGATGACGTTCTGTAAACAGCGATACCAAGCACATGCTGCGCTCCAGCTCTGTCAGAACCCCAAAATGAATACTGCTCATCTGTTGGACATAAACTGGGTACAGAATGCAAACTTAAGTCAACATGTTTCTTACCTTTTTATCCACAAAGCACATGCCATAGAGAAAGTAAAAAAGGGGATTATTAATCCACTTAACCTCATACAAAAACGTGTTACACAAAATATTTCAGCAGAAAACGTTGCCGTCCGTGCTGACGCTCCACTTTGCCCTCACTGCTGCTGTCTTATTAATCATATTCTTATTAATAAATAAATGTAATGTGCAGTGCCAATTTGATATGTTGAATATGACGCCCTATAAATTCAGATGTATTCTAATTGGCTGCGAGTGGAAGTGATCCCAACAATATTGTTCACTGTGGTCATTGTCATTGTTGTGGACTCTGAAGCATTTAAAAAAAAAAAAAGTTATTGTTATAGGTGTGGATGACCCTTAACACAACTGACCCTTTCAGTATGACTCCGATGGCATTGAATGCCTGCTCGCTTGCTGCATGTAATACATGTTATGTGTGTATATATATATACCTGATATACCCTACCTCTAACCCCTGCGTCAGCTCCTACTAACTGTAGCAGCTCTTAGCATGCTGTTGTACTTATACTGACGGGCTCAGTAACACCCCTTTGTTTGAATTTGCAAGAGCCGGGCTTTATGCAAAGAATTTGCTGGCTCGCTCTTGGCAACAGACTATTCTTCATACCTCTTTACAGCGGTGCAAGCTGAAGCACATTTAGGTCAGGAGAGGCTAATCTAGTATGTAATGTACCCAGGAAATAATGGTATTTTAAATCTTTCTAATACTTTAAGCACCAGTTATTTACAGAAAAAATGCATCACAGTCACTAGACTAGATGTAGCTCCCAGACTTCCACCACTTTTCTGTTCAGGGCGATTCTCGTCTTAATCTTGTGATATATCAGTTCCCTACTCCCACTCTAATCTCTCCTCCACTGGTTCGGCCGGTGCCACCCCCCCTCTCGTCTTCTCAGCGGTGCTTGCGTCGGGTTCAGAAGTGACAGGGGTTAGAGGTCAGGTTGACTCTGGCTCTGCCGTAGCGGAGGCGGTGGGCGTCACGGCGGGTCATGTTGGTTTCTCCTCAGGCAAGGAGAAAGCCAGTCCTGCCAGTCGCCCCGCCCACTCTGACCCTCAGGCCCCGGACAGCGAGTCCATCATTGTTGCCATGGAGAGGGTCTCTGTGCTCTTTGACAGGTACACACACAAACACACTCTAAAATACAAAAATCATTGCACGTAGGATTTTTAACACAAAAATATACACGGTGGTCTTCTTTTGCAGCATTACGCCCTTTGACCTCTGTAGGTTTGTAGTGTCCAAAAATAAGCTGCGACTTTTTGACAGTAATTCCACTCACGTTTGTTTCCCCATCAATGTTTGCTCTTCTGGGGTTTCCTGTTTGCAGAATCCGGAAGGGTTTACCCAGCGAGGCACGGGTGGTGTCCAGGATTCTGCCCCAGTTTCTGGATGACTTCTTCCCACCGCAGGATGTCATGAACAAGGTCATCGGAGAGTTCCTGTCCAATCAGCAGCCCTACCCTCAATTCATGGCCACTGTCGTCTACAAGGTCAGCAACAGGACAACAGTATATGGGTCAAAAATCAAGCTCTTTTCCCTCCTGTGCATTTTATGCCAGATCACATAGACATTTAAGACCAATTTGGATCTGATTATTTAATTTTTGCTGTCAGATCCCAGTTTTGCTCTGAAGCATTAAAGAAAATTTTAGCAATGGCTAGTTGTAGTAAAGTTATTGGTGGCTCTGTTTTGAATTTTTTAGTCCGGTCACCTACTATGTTTGAGTGTGGACCAGAGTTAATATCATCCTAACTAAAAACCCCAGAACGGACGAAACAAACACCGGCTCTAAAGAGGGCATCTGTGTTTTTTGAGGCCAGCGTGGGTGGGGGTGTTCAGTTGATTGTAATCTGCAATTCCACCGCTAGATGTTACTAAGTATCACACATTGAACTTTTAAATGTTGGTTCTTGCAGTGCTCTGTTCTTGGCTGTATGGAGAACAACCAGAGAAGCACAAACCCACGTTTCCACCCAGAATACTTGGAACTTTTAGTCACGTAAATAAATGGTTCCTTCACATCATCGGTTGTTCCACTGTGGTCTACAGACCTGTGAAGATTAGGCAAATTAGGCCACTGAGGTTTTTGAAGTATAACAAAGTAATACCCCCTCTGAAGAAAGGGATTTTTTAAAATTATTTTTCAAAATAAATTCCCCTGAACTAAATATAGACCCTGGACCTTGGGGTATGCATGGAAATGCAGTTATAGTTCCTGGGGATAGTCGTGCACTGGACACAGGGTTCAATAGAGTTGGACTAGTCTGTAAACTGTGGAGAGGTTTTGATGATTGTGTGATTGTCCTGTAACTTAAGTTGGATGATAGAAAGCGTTCCATTTTAAACATAATGGTGCGTGACAGACCTTTTTCTTTTTTTTTTCTTTCATTCTTTCTTTATAAAGAATGCATTTAAAAAATGCCCACCTCTATCCTAGATGTTGTACATTTAAAATTAAGAATTTCTGCCTCAAACTGATTCCCGACACGTCATTTTTTAAAAATTGAAATATTCTCTAACACTATTTTTCAGTGCCTGATTGGCTTCTCTGATTCAAATCCATCCCTCTGACTTTCACACTTGCCCAGGTTTTCCAGACACTCCATGCAACAGGGCAGTCGTCCATGGTGCGAGACTGGGTGCTGCTGTCCTTGTCTAACTTCACCCAGAGGACACCAGTGGCCATGGCCATGTGGAGCCTCTCCTGTTTCTTCGTCTCTGCTTCCACCTCCCAGTGGATTTCAGCTCTGTATCCTTACATGTCAAAGACCGAGGCAGTGACAGGGTTGTTAGAATAAAGTAAATGTAAGAAGTTTTCTCTATTAACCTTAACCGCCCCGTTCTTTACCAGACTGCCCCACGTCATCAGCCGAATGGGCTCCAGCGAGGTTGTCGACATCAACCTGTTCTGCCTGGTGGCTATGGACTTCTACCGGCACCAGATTGACGAGGAGCTGGACCGGAGGGCTTTCCAGTCGGTCTTTGAGACCGTGGCCTCACCAGGCAGCCCCTATTACCAGCTGCTGGGCTGTCTGCAGTCAATTCACCAAGACACGTCACTCTGAGGACCAGGGAAGGACACGGAGGCCCAGAGGGAGGCTGGGGGGGGGGGACGAACCATGTCGAGAAAAGTGGATTAGAGTGAAATGTGGCAGGGCGAGAAATGAGATCTCCACCTTCACTTGACTGTCAAGCTGAGATGATGGGGAAGAACAGAATGTGTACTTAAAGTAATCTACTGTAGCCTTGTCTGTTTCACTCCTTTTCACTGATCTGAAATGAGTAAAACTACTGAAGTGTCAAATGAGTTAGTGTAAGACTTTAAAAAAGAGGGGAGACTTTAATCTGACAGTTTTAGGGTCAGTGTTAAATGTAAAAGGACTGTCCCTGAATACAAAGACACTGACTCCCCCTGTGTTTCCACTGAATTTAAAGCAAACTTTTGAAAAGTCGCATAAACAAAAACGTGAATTATGTGCTTTTC
>JAPQRN010000001.1:27522814-27538494 GCA_037367275.1 Coranthus polyacanthus
ACCGACCATTCCACGAGACGAGCAGCACCTTGAACACTTCTCCTACCCAGCACCTTGATAAAACACATAAAGAACCTTAATCAAACACAAAATTGGATTTGTTTATTTTCCTGTGCGGACTTGCTTGAGTATTGTGACGTCAGTAAAGTAAAATAGGAAAAAAAAAAAATAGCAAATGCAAAAGTATTAACTATATTTAAAGTTTCAATGCATCTATTTTTCAGTGCGTTTTTGTTGAGAGTGATTTAAGGTGTGGTTAGGAATCTGACACAGAAGACGTAGGGTCAGAAATGCCTGCTTAATGTTGTCAGTAATTAATATCTTTGAAGACCTTTTTATATTTACGTTACTTGTGGTCATTCTCTGACACACACGAAGGAGTGAGTTGAATAGTGAAATATTTTATGTGCAAGAATGATCACTAATAGCCATAGCCATTTTTTTTCTTTTCACGATGAGACGCAGTGGGACACAGAAGGGGTAGCTTGTTGACACTCATTTCAGCAGGTTGCTGCCATTCCTGTCTCAGTTCAGTGCAACAAAGGAGGAGAGGAGAGGAGCACGTTTTACAGGAATTCTTTTAAAAAAAAAAAGGAAAAAAAAGTCTTCAGTTTCTATAATTCTACACATTTTAACAGTTTAAGTCCCCCTACAATGACACTTATAAATAGAAAAATACCAAAACTGCAGTGATGTATTGTTTTTAAATCAGTAGCAGGGGAAACTGCATTTCTTCTTTGATTTTATTTTATTTTTTTTAAATAGCATTCAAATCTTGTATGCTCCCACTGCACCTGAATGATTTTGCCTGGCCATTTCCTGTCTTTTTTTTTTTTCGTTTTTTTTTTTTTTTAAATTCTCAGGATGTAAAATGTGACTTGTTGTCGGAGGTAATTTACAGTCATCTCTAAATGGAGTATAATGTAAAATACTTGTAAAGAAAAATATGAAAGCCATGGTGCATGATATAAAGATGGTGTAAAGATGAAAGATCTAGACGGTAAGATGATGCTTTTTTTTTTTCTGTCTTGTAACACACAAACTGAAAAGTCAGCGAATCAGAAGACCTCAGAATGCAGAAAGCAACAACGTTAGTGTTTATTGAAGACTTGAGCCGCCCGGGACTGAGCCGGGCCTCGTCACTCTGTACATACACTTGCCTTAGATAAAGACTGAATATATGTATGTCCTGTACACTGAAAGCTTGAAAGCATGCCTAGCATTACTGCTATTCTCTTGCATAGTCCTTAATACTGTATTTCCATGGGTACGGTTGCCATGACTGTGATGCAACACAATCCAAAGGGAGCCTTGTAACCTTAGCGACCAACAGCAGCTTTGACAAATCAACAGACGAGGAAGCGTAGCGTAGGGATGCCACGTGACAGCAGGAGTCTTCTGTTCTTGTTGAGCTTTAAATATTTTGACTCAGTTAAATATTGGTAAATATTCCATCGTTCATTGTCTGTGTGCAGAATATTAAACCTCTAGCACTTGAAGTTTTTTTCATGTTGGTGTTAGATGCTTTCTTAATATGCAATGTCTGACATAAAAGCAAAACAGCTATTTGTACGCTAAAATGTTACCACTTTCCAACTTTAAAGACAAGACTGGTTTCTGTTGTGTTTAAAATAATGAATTCACACAACACAGTGTCCTCTGCTGCTTGGCAGGCTGCAGCAGCTATTGGAATTCTGCTGCGACGACTCCCTGAAGCAGATTAAATAATCCTAAATGAGTCCTATCTTTCTCAGTTGGAAGATCTACAGCCTCTAAAGAGAACTGGATGAATTTATTGGCTCAAAACAGGATAAAGCAAATGCTTTTTACTCTTCACATACCATTTTCAGACCGAGGGGCAGAAAGACAGACTGGGGACCCCTGTGGGGGAGTAATAAGATTACTACAATCTTTTGTGGTTTTGGAAGGTAGAGTAGAGGTCATGGACAAAGGATTCAGGTTTGATTTATCATGCTTCCTTTTAAGGCTTTATTTTACCTTCCATTTGATGGACTCAAGATGCAGTAGTATGCTATTTAGTTTTTACCTTTGGTGTAGTGAAAAACATTTTCTTTACATGTCCCATAAAGTCAGCCGTTTCTGAAATTAGCAAGAAAGAGCTTGACTTAAAAATGATCCCTCTTTTAGCCCTTTATAGAAAATTTGCAGTTTGGTGACCGTGTGCCACATTTTGATTCATCCAGTGGTCCTCCTCGTCTGGAGGCTGTGAAAGAAGCACAGAAAGAGAATAATCTGATCCCTTAAATTACAGGCTTTTTTCCCCATTTGGATCCCCAACAGCACCCTGAAGTCTCCTTCACATCTTTTTGTTACAGTTGCGTGTAAAAGAATATGAATGAAAGAGACTGTGTATTTCATTTAAATGTAAGATTTTGCAGAGATTAATCACTGCATATGGTCTGTTGTAGAGATGAATAAATTATTTAAAGACGTTATCTTGTGTAATGTTTTGTGATTATATTACATGAGCATATTGATTAAGCTTGACGATAGTAAATAGTTACGAGAGGATGTTCATGTCCTTTCAGGTAAAGATTTCAGCAAACGGGGCTTCTCTGCATCGAATCACACTGTGTACAACATTTCCTTTTCTCAACCGGGCTGTAATTCCCTTTTATAAGATACACAAACTCCTGGTTTTACAGCACCCATTAGGATGGGTGCTTGATGATTAAAAGGTATTAACAGGATTACTGAGCAGATGCCATATGGTTCATGAGCTAAAATCATGCTGCCATAGGTAGGGAGCTACTGTATACAGTAAACACTTGTCCTAAAACCAAAAGTAAATCAGCAGGTTTGCGTATGTGCCGTGCTATATTCCCTCAGCGATTCTTTTAAGTTTAAGTAAGCAGCTCGAATACATATTTAAAGGCTAGTTTTTGAGGGTTCAGACATGCAGGCCTCCTGTTTAAATGAGCTGCTCTGCCGTTAAAGGTTCAGTGTGTTATATTTAGTTTTTAATCTAGTGGCGAAGTTGCAGATTGTAGCCAACTGAACACCCTTCACCTCACCTGCTCCTATGGTCCTTAGAGCCCGCGCTCGTCTCGTCCATCCCGGGTTTTTCAGTTAATGAGATATTGACTCTACAAAAATAGTAGGCGACAGTAATGTACCTTAATGAAGGATGCCGCCTACTATAATACACTAAAAGGAAGACAAGTCTGTTCAGAGCTACTGTAGAAACAATGGCGCCCCACTCCCTCTGTAGACACAGCGAAACGACTCATTCTAAAAGGTAATGAAAAGGACAATTCTCACGTCCACGACTTCATGCACTAATAAATACATTTTTTTTTTTAAAAACTATTATGAATATTATGTTCCACGTGTGCAATGAGTTCCTCCTAAATCTTACACACTGGACCTTTAAAGGTGGAACACAAATATAAGTATGACAGCTGTTTTTCTCGTTAAACTACATAAACGTGCCTCTGACACATTATTATTGGTGATAACGTTGCCTGTATTCAGTTAGGGAACTTCTGCATTTATTTTCTTGGATTATCCCAGCATTTAGACCCCCCCCCCCTTGGTACACCCCCCTCCACTGCCCTCTCTAAACACACCTCCCTCCCTCTCCTCCAGTCGTCCTCCTCTTAAGGCTACTTCGCCAGATGGTGCAGCCTTTTCTTTTGTTTACCCATCGCCTCTGAGTTTACCTTACTAACCTTAGCTACAAAACTATGGAAACTGCCCGAGCGACATCACCGCCGGATGCTGACAAGTAAGTCGCTTTTAAATGTCGCCGGATATTCCCGCTAGACTAAACAGCTTTGTCGGAACATGAAGAGAAAAAAAAGAAAAGAAAAAAGACCTGCATCCACCTTTTACTTAGCAATCCCTGCTTTACAACTCAGTCGCATTCTTGCCAGCTGTTCTTTCTGTCTGTCCGTCTTTCCCGCTACGTGCTGGTAAAAGACTTCCCGATACATATGATCTGCTCCCAGTATTACTGCTATTTGCTTTAAAACAGCCAACGCACACGACCACTGTCACGATGCTGAGTTTTGACACCTGTGGAATACGCGACTGATGATACTTTTTATTTGTGATTTCTCAAGCTAACTTTTGCCAATTTATCCACATAACTGTTCGGAGTCTGACCGACAACTCCGTGAGCCAATGATAGGATATAAAAGTCTGTGTACACTTTCGTTGCCATAGCTACAGACCGACATTCCAAAGATCTGGAAATCGGGGGGCGGGACTACAGTTTAAGCATGGATGGTTGCACTTTTCGACAGCAAGTCATGGCAAGAAAAACTTTTAAAACTCGCGCAAAGTAAGACAATAAGAGAGGTACTTTTCATTTTGAGACAAACGGATGGTTGTGTTAAAACGACCAGTAGGAAATCCGTGCTAACTTTGCTTGCTGGTTACAGCTAACTTGCTAGCGGTAGCCGCTAGATGTAAGGCGACAGCTCGACTTAGCTAACTTTACTAACTTTTTATCCGTAACTGCGATGGCCTGAATTGAAAACTGGTTTTTCAAAACGAACGAACACTAATAGTCAATTGATAAAAAGCAAAAAGTGTAAGATAAGAGCCTGTAAAACCGTAACGCGACTGTCGTAGGTTAGGTCCGTTTAATTTTACCTGCATGACATCCAGGTGTGAAGAGCGCTTCTGGGTTGAAAACATACTCCCAGTAGGACACACCTGCTCTGACTCCACCTGCCCAGGTGTGACCCTACGTTTAGTCTCCTCCCCTCAGTGCTCAGTGCGGTTTGTTAACTTGCCCTTTTTTTTTCTCTACCCGATCATAATTTTATTTTTACAGAAGTGTGGACGGCTGGGCGATATGGCAGCACAACAACACAGTGCTGTTAAATGTCGCCCCAAATGTCAATAAAAACTATTATTGTGCGTCATTAGTTGCAGTATCAATAGTTAATGAGGCAAACGCTCTCATTAATGACTGTTTTGTCTTGCTGTGTTGCAGTTTAACTTAGCCTGTCAACTTGGAGAGAGTGACACCAGGATGGGAGTGCTAACACGGCTGTGCAAGAACTGAGGCCAAACTTTCATCCCTCTGCTGCATTTTGAACTGCTCCTCATTTTTTTCATAGCAGCTTGACAGCAGAGCTGTTTGACAAGGAGATAAGCATTGGATATGACCTGCGTTCCTGCTTAGAGCTTTAGGACAAATAATGACTCCGTGAAACTGAATCAATGGACAAAAGAAACTTACCTGGCACAATGTTTAGGCAAATGGATGCATCATCCAAGAGACGCCCTTATGTTGGAAGTGGGCTTAACCTGCCCCATCCTCCTCCTCCTCCTTCCTCTTCCACCCAGCAAGGCCGAATCCGGGCAGTGGAGGTGGCAAGAGGGAGAACAGGGTATGGCTTTACGCTGTCAGGTCAAAGTCCATGTGTCCTTAGCTGCATCCTGAAAGGGAGCCCTGCAGACTATGTGGGGTTGCGTTCAGGAGACTACATCCTGTCCGTCAATGACATCAACGTCTCAAAGGCATCGCACGAAGATGTAGTCAAACTAATTGGACGTTGTTCCGGTGTTTTGAAACTGGTTATCGCTGAGGGAGAGCGCCACAGAAGACACCATCATCACCAGCGTAATGCTGGTAGTCGTCACCATAGCAGCAACACCATGGCAGCATCTTTCCTGGACTCCTGCTCTAGTGATGATGAGTTGGATGGTTTCTATGACAACAGTGTTAATAACAATAATAACAGCAGGTCAGGAGCTCGTGGGGGGTGGTGCAAACCCAAACTGGATTCTAAACAGCTGGGCATAAACAGAGCAGAGAAAGTTGTGGCTGAGCTGCAGTCTGGAGGAATTTTTAACATGATTTTTGAGAACTCCAGCCATTCCTCCAGCAGCTCAGACAAAGACAGGCCTGGGGTCACATCTGCGTCCAAGCCACGTCCGCTTTCTGATCCAGAGTTTCCCCCTTATCGGACCTCCTCCCATTCCCAGAGCAACCCTAACTTACTATCTGAGGAGGAGATGGCTCAAGTTCTAAATGATGATTCAGTTTTTCTTGACTCAGACTTCCGTCATCTACACCTTCACCACCACGATGAGCATGAGGGGGACGTAGGAGATGGGGCTGACTTGGGCCTAGAGCCCAGTGAAGGCATCCTCAATGTGGGGATGATTGTTGGCTATCTGGGCTCCATTGAACTGGCATCCACAGGGGCAAGCCTAGAAAATGACAGCTTACAAGCCATCAGAGGAAGCATGAGACGCCTACGAGCTGAGCAAAAGATCCATTCGTTGGTCCTTATGAAGGTTTGATTCAATGAGAACAGTAACTTTTTGACTATGTGTTTAATTTAATAAAACTCAATAGTGGCTTAAAAGTAACAGAAAATTTCCATGAAGCTTGATAACTTTATGCTGTTGACCACAAAGCCCCCTGTGATTGTTTCCCTTTGTATTCAGTTGTAATGTGCACCAACTTTATTTTCATAGGTCATGCATGACAGTGTGCGTCTGTGCAGTGACAGAGGTCAGGTCTTGGCCACCTATCCTGCAGAGAAACTCGCCTTCAGTGCCTGTTGTCCGGATGACCGGCGATTCTTCGGACTGGTCACGATGCAGGCCACAGATGACCATGACGAACGCCACTTCAGCAATGGACGAGATGAAGAGAGCGGTTTGAGGACGTCCTGCCATGTGTTCATAGTGGACCCAGACCTCTGTCACCACCAGGTATGAACAGGGACATAATGATATAAAAAAAAAAAAAAAAAATAAAGAGAGGAGCACAGGCATGAATACATATAATACATATAATCAAAACCTTTGTAATTCTGTTTATATGTATGTATTCCTATGTTTTTTTTTATATTTATATTTATTTTGATCTATTTTTTATGTGAGGAAATATCCCGTCAAAGAGTAAGTTAGAGCAGGCATAAGATGAACCAAATATTGCGTAATTTAGTAAGACTAAGGCTCAAAATAAGTATAATATACAGTCAAGGAAACAGAATGTCTTCAATAAAACTCATGCCACATAAATTCTGAAAGGTGAGTTTCATAGTCAAACATTTCAGTTTTTCCTGATGCAAAAATGGACTGTACTGTAAATCCACATTTTAAAGATATTTTAACAATTTTCTTCACAGGGAGCATGCATCCGGACCTCCTTATAGCGTGTGCATCTTTGTCACCTTTTTCACCCCCGATGAGTTTGCACCCCTAAATTGTGTCGGTCATGAAATTTATAAAACAAGAGAGCAAACCTGTCAGATTTCTACAAGGACACTGAAGACAAATATAAAAAATGAGTCAGGGTTTTCCTTAGAGGCCTTGGGTCCTGGGATGAATTTTTATTGTTGTTATTTGACTAAAAGCAAAGCATTTTTGCATCATTTACATAATTAATAATTACATATTTACAAGCCTTAGAAAATGTCTCATTACCTTACTAGTTTCTCTGAATATTTGACAGAATGAAAAAGGTTGCTCTTTTAATTTTCATACATTAATGAGCTAAAGTCCACTCCTGTTCGTGTACTTCAATTCTGTTCATGGTCCTTAAGAAGTCATGGAAAACTTTTGAAATTTTGTTAACTACAATAATCCAGCTACAGTTGAAATAAAAGTCCACAGGTTTTTATCATGGAGAAAAATAAACATACAGTATATGTTAACACAGTCTACACACGGACTCTCACTCCCTGTTTTTTTTGACAGGTCCATTTAGGTGTTGCCCGGAGGTTTGGCTTCGAGTGTACCCCAGACCCAGACACAGGAGGATGTCTGGAATTCCCGCCCAGCTCTCAGCCTCTCCTTCAGTTTGTCTCTGTCCTCTACCGAGACATGGGGGACAACATTGAAGGGGTCAGGGCACGGGCCTTCCACGATCCAGACAACGATGCCCAACAGAACCACAGCACCAGCAGCAACAGCGACAGTGGGATTGGCAACTTTTTACCAGAGGAGAAGAGCAACAGAGTGCTTTTAGTTGACCTCGGAGGTCCTCCCAACCACAACCACGTCCCTGGAGCACGCCACTGGGACAGCCCACCTTCGTCACAGCAGGCCTGGAGCCCCACCCTGGGAGCTGCAGCCTCACACCCGCCACCTCCTCCACCGGCTTTGCGAAATGGTCACTATCGTCACGAACCGCACCTTGCTGACCTCCCTCACCCTCTCCCGTTGTCTCACCCTGATGTCTCTAGCAGGCACCCTCGAGGGGTCCACCCACACCACTACTCACAGGGGAAGCGGGGAGGAGGAGCAGTGGGAGGAGGGGAAAAGAGAGGGGCTGGAGGAGGAGGAGGGGTGGAGCCACAGAGGTGGCTGCCAGTCCATGTGCTAAGAGACTGGCGTCAGCAGCACCACCACCACGGACACCTCCAGGGCCTGAGCAGCGATCAGGAGTCCTACGCCGAATCCACCGACGGGTGGTCGTCAGCTAACTGCAGCACCTTGCCCCCACCCATGAACAAGATCCCAGCCGACCGTTACCGGGCCCCGCTGGCCCCAGGAGACCACCTGCCGCCACATGGAGGGAGCCAGCCTCCTCCTCCTCCTTCACATCCCCACTCCCACACCCACCGACTGGCTGTTCAGAAAGATGAGTGGGCTAAAAAGCTGTTCGGTGCCGGTGACCGGGAGAGAGCTGCAGCAGAGAGAGGCGAAAGAGAGAAGAAGCGAGGGAACACCAAGGAGGGAGAGAAAAAGGTGAGTTCCACATGAGTATGGTAGAAAAGTCATAAAGACAAATATTTGCACTACGGATATGTTCACTTATGTATTTTCTCTTTTAGTTTCCATGCTTATCCCTTTCTTATTAATGTCTAATTCTTATTATCACATCTTTGAACATGAACGTAGTCAGCGTCTCTATAATAGTGGATTCTATGGCGTGTTATACCGAGCCAGTTTGTGGGCTGTGGGCTTTTGGGAGAGTTGTGTTAAAAGTGACTATGAGATGAGAAGCCCGGGCAGAAGATAGCATCCCCCATCACACACCCCTGCTGTGGAAATTTACTCCGACTACAGTGTGTCCAAGACTACGGTTTATTGGAGCTATAAATCCATGTGTGTTTGTCCCAGTGCTTTCAGTTGCGCTCTCTCACTCTCTCCTTCTCACCGCCTACCGTTTACCTATTTCAGCTTGGTTTTGGAATGAAACACGTTCACCCTACTAAGCATGCTTCTGTTATATTGAATAACTAGAGGCCCACAGTTGGCTCTCCCAGACTTGGTGGAAGTAGATAAGTTATTCATCCCTGCTGCTCCAGTATCAGATCATGCATTATGCACCAGCCAGGCATCTGCCACCACCTGAAAACCACCTGTTTCCCACCTTAAACAGCCAGCAGAGCAGCTTTTCAACTAGTTTTACTGAAGTCAATGTGTACTTGATTATTTTAACGAAGCTTTTTTGCATAATTGTTATTTCTATAGAAATGTAAGAAGTTAAGATCAAGACACAATTAAATATAGAGGCTGTATGTGACCATTGATCTGTTTTGGGATGGTTACTTTTGAAATGTAAAACGTTACAGATTACTAGTTACTAGTTGTTAACTACATAAGCAATGGCACTATTTTAATTACTTTATCAAAGTAATGTTACTTATTACATTTGATCACATTTCAGTTACTTTCCTAACAAATATTTTAAACTGAGCAATAAAGCTGAAGAGTCCTGAAAACATACATTAAACCAACACTGTACGTTAATATCGGAACCCTTTTCTGATTTCACAAGGAAACTGAAAGGCGACTTGTCCGACTACATGGCCATCCGCCTTAGCATGGTCCTGTGTTATATTCTGAGCAAAAGCTTTTCACTGACAAGAATATTTGGACGTAACCACTTTGAATCACCAACATTTTTAAAGTGATAGCATCACAGTGCAGGTCATTTTGAGTGGGGCACAGGCACCCACAATAGCTAATCCTACTCTGTAACTTACCATCTAGCTGGCATATAGAGTGGAGATGGGTATGTGGGTCTGTTTAGGTGCTAGCCGCTTCATCGTGGCTTCTGGGAGTCTGGTCCTCAGAGGCCTAGCTCATGGCTACTGGCTGCTAACAAGAGAGGGATTTATTTTTGTATGATTTATATCCAGGTATGAATTTTGTTAACAATTAACCACCCTTTCACACAAGAACTCATACAGCAGCAGTATATTTCAATTCAGTCCATTTAATCATAATTTCCAATAACTCATGTGCTTAGCCATCATCCAGGCACTTACCTGTATCATCTCAGACTGGCACAAGAGGGACAATCTACCTGGTTTTAATAGCTGGAGATGGCCAGAAGGAACCATCTGGGGTGGGCAGCATGGGGGGAGGTTGCTGGGAACAATTACAAGAACAATTAAATTGTCTTTACAGGCACATATTATGGCTGTTTTGATATTGTGTATATTTTGAGCATGTGGTGTTGTGTCTAATGTTGTTTGATGTGTCAAGTATAGTTTTATGTCTCAAATGGATAGTTTGGAAGAGTGGTTTAACCATGGGTGGAGCTACTGGCTATATAAGCTAGCTATATAAGCCAAACCAGCATAGAAGCTCCTAGAGAGTTGTTGTTGTTGTTGTTGTGGAGTGAAGAGAGAAGAGGTCAAGTGGAGGGGAATGGAGAAACCCTTTTGTCTAGAGCCTAAATAGCCATTGGGCCTAACCGGAACCTTTTAGTTTTTCTCTGTTTTTCATTTATTTATATTTCATTATTATTTTTGTTTGTTTTTGTAAATAATTTTAACGTGCACCTAATTTTGGGGGGTTTTGGACTGTTTTATCTCCACGATAATTCACTACTGTTCTGTCTCTAAATGTTGGTTAGGCCCACCTCTACAGATACTAAACACTAAGTCATGTGTTTTAAGCTGTGAACTGACTTACTGTATATGACTTAATTGTGATGAAACACACCAATACTGGTGAAAATACACTTAAAAATTTGACAAATATCTAAAAATCTGCATTTTCTGTTTTAAAATCTTCTCCGATGGGGGCAGCGATTTTGCCTGCTGACTCGATCAGTTAATTTGTTTATTGGTTTGAATCTGAAATAACATATTAAAACACCACAATGACACAACCACACGGATTGCAGAATCACGCTGTTGTTGTGGAACTCTGGTAGGTTTAAGAGGCTTCAGGGCTTCAGTCCCCTGTGGGAAAGGACCATGTGATGGCGGGAAAAAAAAAAAACAGCAAAAATATTGTAAATATAGCTCACACTTTAACAGATGTTGATTTTTTTTTGTTTTTTGTGGCCATTTCTTAAGTGGTAAAGCCAGTATAAAAGCTCCAACAAACCCTTCAGAGCCCCACATAGGGGTCTGTGATTCTCTGTCCTATGGATGTCCCTGAACTACTCACACACACACTAATCACCACCGTCTCAGCCTCTTTCCCAGTTTGTAGCACTTTTCAGAATCAGTGAGTGAAGTTAGACTCAGAACACTGTTAAAGTTACACTTAAACAAAAACTGTAATTTAATTAGACTTTTTTTTTCTCAGTAACTGTAACTGTTTAGAATTACAGAACATCCATTACATGAGACTAGTCACTCCCCGACCCTTTAGTAATCTGTATCTGTCATCTCTTTTGACCTTTAAATTCAGACAGTTTCCAGATCCTTTAATACTTAAAGGGGCTGGTGTTTCCTCTAGTAAATCTTTTGGTGGACATGGGCCCAGGGTCTCCATGGGACAGTCAGAGGAAGTACTTACAAGCTTAGGGGGATTCACAGTGTCTTTCACAGCTACATTAATATTCTTTTTTTCTTAAGTATTTGCACTGTTTTACATAGTTTGTACCACATGGCAGCGCTGTTTCTCTATCTAAACCTCTGTAACTTTCCTCTCTGTAACTCACTCCCTTCATTCCCCATGGGAAACAAATTTCAGTGAACGACCTATATATATCATTTCTGGACGACACAAATCTTCTGCACATGTCACTATGGAAACAAAGATTGTGCATATGAATATACTAAATGAACAGTCAAACAAGCAGTATTGACATTTGATAAATGTGTTTCAGTGATTATTAAGATTCTCTGTATATTTAAAATTAAAAGCTTACGTGTCTCAGTGAGTAGGTCACAGCCATATTGATGCAGCTGTTGTTGTAAACAGGAAGGATGTGTGTTTTCTATGGCATTGGTCGCGCACGTGTGTGTGTGTGTGAGAGAGAGAGAGTGAGGTACCAAGAGAAGGGTTGGGTTTGAGGGATCAAGATCAAATGCACAGATAAGAGCTGTAAATTCTTCCACTAAAATGTTGTCTTAGGATATTCATTAAGCTCCTGTGCAGCCACACCCACAACAACTCTTGAGTCACATCGGTGGTTTGGAGTTGAGACTCAGACTCACTCCCATCTGTTACTTTTAAAGAAAAGAAAACTCATTGCTAGTAGGAATAAGATGTCTAACCCAGCAGGTTAAACATAGGTCACGTGGGTCTTGTGTCCGCACATATAATCAAGCGCTCACATCTGTATTATCTGACTCACTCACACTCGTGCATACAACCACATCCACACATTCACAGGGTTGAGTCAGTATCCAGGCAACACCACTGGTGAAACGCCGACAAGACCTGCTCTTAATCAGCCACTCAGATTCAACATATGTCACAGTTTGGCCTCAGGAGTCTCTGTCAGCGTTGATTAATTAGTCAGTAGTGAGCCAGGCTCCACTGACGTATCTGCGACAGAAAGTAGCAGAATATTTCAGTTGTTCTCTAAAGATTACAAAAATGGACAGTTGTAAAAAGGCTATTTGTAGACCTGTGACAGCCACTCAGACAGAACTGGGCTGCTCTTCCTGTTTGCTTTACAGCATCGCTCACTGTGGTTACATCATGGTCAGATGGCCGTGGACAATAAATCTTGATGACCCAGTGACTAATTTTTTTCATGTGGTCATTTTAGGCACGAGCATATGGCATCATGTAACAGCTGGGTAGTTTTAAGTTCAGCCACCACAGTTAGTTGGTTTCCACTGGAGACAGACCAGTTAGTTTGATGTTCAGTTCTGCATTTATTGATTAATTACTTGGAATTCAGTGATTCAGATTTATTTATTTAGATATTTATTTCTTTGATTTAGATTCATTTCAACTGTTACCTGGTTTAGATAGTTGATTTCAGACTTGCATAATGTGTTTTCAGTGTCAAAGTTGTTGGGAGAGAAGAGGATGGATGATTGGCTATCGCCTTTTCCTACTCCAAACTGTCCTATTACAAATCCACTATCAGTCGATCTCTAGTTTCCACTGCATGAAATCTTGCAAGTTATGATATAAATACTGGCGGGAATATTAATCACGTTATTAAATGGTAACACATGGAGTCGAAAAAAAGAAACTACCTGAACAGTATTAACTACTTTTAAAGGTACAGCTGCGTTGCTGTTATCGTGCCTAACCCTTGTTTTTGTGTGTCAGTGTCAGTGTGAGTCTGTGGCTGTGGCTTCGGGGTTGGCTAAAAGTACAATCCGGCGCTGTAGGCAGAAATCACAGGACTGTACATGCCTGCGTCTAACATGTGGAATTTAACATTTAAGTGGAGAAAAGAAACGCATCTTGAATAGGTGTGTGTGTAACCGACTTGCTTCAGGCAGGGTAAACGACGCAGCGATGTGTTCATGTCAGCCAAAAACAAAAAAATCTATGTTCTAGCTGCATTTACCTGACAGACATATGGAAAGAAAGAAAGAACATGTTAGTTGTTTACTCCAGTCACATCCAGTTCTACATATTTAAAGCTTTCCAATGGAGTGTGTGTTTTAGCTGTCAGCCACTGATCAGTTTTAAGTAGAAGGGAATGGTTTTGCCACCTTTTCTGGTGCAACAAGTGGGAACCTAAGTTCACGTTAGCCATGTTGTTAAATGGAACGTGTGTATGTGTTTTTTCCTCAGGGTGGTCGGTTTCGTGGTCTGACCATGGGTTTTCCTCCTCTCCCCCAGCGCTCCTCAGCCCGGCGCTCGTTCGGACGCTCCAAACGGCTCAGCCTGGCCCGTTCCCTGGACGACCTGGAGGTAGGCGTGTGTGCATGTACTCGCGCTAACACAAACACACACACACCTACGGAGGGCACATACCCACCGTTTAAGGCTTGTTACTACAAGACTCAGGCTCACTCTGACCAGTGTGTTATTGTCACATTTCGAGCCACACATGCACCATCCATCTCTAAAAATAGCAGCTCGTGAGTATAATACATCCGCATGACACGTCAAGCCCCCTTCTCACATCACCGTGGCAACATACACAAAGCCCTGGGCAGAGCTACTGTATAGAAGGAGCCGAGAGACACTCAGTAGCTCGGATTTCAGTGGTAAAGTTTTGCCATCTCGCTCAGAGTTAAGTAATTAACAATTAATGTACTTACTGTTTTCACACACTTAGCTGTGGAAGTCCTACATTTTCTGCTGAATGGGCATGCTATGGCTACATTTTTATTATAATGCTTTTTTTTGCTGCAAGAAATGACCTGGTATCAAGTCATTTGAGAGACATGAGTTTTGCCTAACAATGCGCCTATTTAGTTCTGCTTTACAGCATTTTATAAAGAGGTAGTCTGCTGTAGTAGAAAATAATAGATTGCTATCATGGCTATAATGCTGTAAATGCCCTTGAAGCAAGGCCTAGGTTTGCACAACTTTATATTAAAGTTAAATGTGTTGGGATTTAAATACACCTCGAGCTCCAGCTTCTATTTTCATCAGCTGTTCTTTCTGCGTGTTAATGTAAGTGAACCTACATGATATTTACCAACAGCATAATAATCTACATTGGAGACTGAACTGGAACACATTGCGTTTTGTTCTCGGCACACAAACACGATATGTGTGTGTGCATTTTGGGAAGAGCAAAGTGCACTCTTGATATCTGAGTGTGATTCAAAACAGTAGCTTCATTCCTCTCTGTTCTCCTACGATAGAGATCAGAGGAAACCCAAACATTTCCGCTCTTTCGTGGCTACTGGGGCACAGTGGGAGCAGATAAGTAGATTCAAACCGTGGTTTTAGCAGTGATGGGGTTTTTTTCTATACATTTTTGGCATTTTTCCTTAATTGAACTGCACAGCGGAGAGCAACAAAATGCAGAGAGGGAGACACTATGTATGACACACCGCAAAGACAGACTACTTTCAGACAAGCAAACTGTGCTGACGTCTTAAATCACTGAGCCAAAAATCTATTTTGTTAATAGAGTTTAAGCTGCTGTCAAGTTTTTACAATGAACGAAATTCTGAACAAATCTTAAAGGGATGATCAAGTTGTAGATGGAGCTCTCAAGTATCTTCTTTTCTCACACATATCCATTGATTATTATTTCACTTCAAATTATAATTATTACCTCGGCCAAGCATGGTGTGTTTTTAGCCATGTTTGTCTGTTGGTTTGCTTGTCTGCCTGGTTGCAGTGTAGCGTCCACAATTTCTAGGTCTAGGTCAAAGGTTAAGGTCAGGAATGAACGTAATGGCTAACTTGCGCTTAATTAGCTTAAACTTCGATCACGTGTATCACTGCCAGCCAATTGTATCAGGTCCCTGACGTCACCGAACCTTCTCCTAATGTTTACGACAGTTCGTCTTGTGGTTCAGAGTGGATTTCTTAGCCGTGATGGGAGAGATTAGTGACATGTTTGGTGAGTTTGGTCATTTTTTACCTTTTTGAAGATATAAAGAATTAAAGAG
>JAPQRN010000001.1:27556212-27567514 GCA_037367275.1 Coranthus polyacanthus
TGTGTGTGTGTGTGTGTGTGTCTTCGAGAGAATGGAACTTCGCCGTCAGTCCGTCAGCCCTGTGTGTGGAGGAGTGTGTGTACGTGCGTGTGTGTGTGTGAGAGAGAGAGAGAGAGAGAGAGAGTCAAAAGAGAGAAAGAGAGGTATAGAATGTAGCAGGAGACAAATATCATGTTAGCAGTAGTTCTTACAGCTTAAGCAGAGGGCTGGAGCTAATTTGAAGGTGTCTGTGTGTATGTGTGTGTGTGACAGATGTGCTGAGGCATGGATCTATCCAAGTCAGCTGTCTCCATGGGTCTCCTGCACTAGTAGCTTATAAAGAAGCTGTGTCAGTGTCAGCACGCACATATGTGTGTGTGTTTTCGTGCGTGAATGTTGATGTACTGCGTGTTGTGTACGCTAGATAATGTAGATTGAGGAATCAGTAGGTTTCCTCCTCTGTGAGAGGAGAGCAGGATGAGCCTGAGGAAGAGGCTCTCCTTCAAGCGGGTCTGGAACTTCAATACAGTGAGTAGTACACACGCACATTTACTTCATTACATTGAGGAATGTAATTTTAGTGGCCGGATGTGTATGGAAGGAAAGATTTGACTGTTTTGTCACTTCATCATCTACTTAATTATCTATTTATATACTGAGAAGCCAAGAAAACTGCTGGTGGATTTAAATATTCAAACATTTATAAGCCAAAAGAGGTTTTAATAAGAAACCAAAGTCTGGGTGTTAGGCAGGTACAAGTGGAAAAACTTCGCATCCACAACAAAAATTTCAGCAGCACTTTTCCTTGTTGGCAGGAGCTTAATGTTGTACCCGAGCTTTAACTCTAAAGGAGAGAGAAAAGTGAAAAGAGAATGTCATTCAGCACTGCCTCCTGGACATACATACCGGTGTTGTTTTGGTCGCTGTAAGTCATAGGAGACGGGGACAGATGGGAGAAAGAAAATTGCACAGAGAGACAGAGGAATTCATTACCTTTGCTTCCTACGAGTGAGAAAACACAAGGGTGGGGAGGCGGCGTAGACATAGAGATGAAATGAAAGACAAAATAAAGCGGTGCTCTGGGGAAAGAAGCAAAACTGTTTTAATAAATGAGGAATTGGATGGTGACATGAGTGGGACGTGAAAGGGAGACAGAATAGGAAGGGGTTTGAGACGTCTCCAGGCTGTTTCCTTCTTCATGAATTATGTGTTTTGGGTCAGAGCAGGAGACGGAGAGAGAGAGAGAGAGAGAGAGAGAGGAAGAGAGACAGGGCCAGAGACTGAGAAAAAAGCATCAGTGCGTTTTTAAGGAGGAGGAGAAAACTGCTGTCTGACAATGGAAAGACGAGCGGTACTTGGCTCTCTTACTTCTTGTGAAGTTCACTTAATTTAGCGTGTCGACCGAGTGTGTGTGCGGGCGCTTAGACAGAGCTATTCGATCAAAATGTATTGTGTTTACGTCTGGTCCCTCTTCTGTCTGTACCACGGTGATGCATTTAGGGCGAGAAGCCAAGTAAAACAGACATTTATCAGCGAAGCAGCCTCTGAGTCACATCTCCTGTGTGGCTCTATTGTAGGGAAACAAACATTATCTGCATTCCTTCCCTTCGTAGAGAGTGGATATTGATTTCTGAATGCATAGCAGGGATTTAGACATGATCCCAGAGTTCTAGAGAAGGTCACAGAGGATTACACTTTGGAATAAGAAATGTAGTTTTTGACATTTTTGTGCGGTTGCTGTTGAGATGGTGAACACAAAGCTCCACTGAGTTTGCTAATAGGTGTATGTTCTTTTATCTATCGATTTAGTCAATTATGTCTTTTAAAAAAACACTATTAACCATATACCATTAACTAGTTTCTTATTACCATACATAAAAATTGAATATTTGCCCTAATTTTGATGCCTTATTCTGCATGACCATATTCGACAACTACTAGGCCATTAACAGTTTTCCCTCAATAACTTCCTAATAACTGTTTTTAACTTTCGGTCCATACTGAGTAAAGCATATTAAGATTGTAATGCATGTACATATCTTCCTTACTTACTAAAATCAGTTATTAGGAGGTTACTGAGGGAAAAATATAGAATACATTCATGCCAAATAAGGCATTGATAAGTGCGTCATAAGGACTAATAAAGAGCCATTATGCTACTTAGATGTTTGATATTAAGGAACCAAAATATTCTTCCTAAAAATCAGTTTGGATCACATTTGGGATTTATGCAACCCCACCTCAGAAACCATCATTACTTGTGTTGACACCTGCATAGCCTCATTTGACTCACTTTTGGATTATTAGAACCTCATCAGCCTGTTTGCCTCATCCTGCCGTCTCACAGTTAAGCTTCGCTAAAGCTAAAGCAGGTCCTGGCAGAGTAACTCTGGCCTCCTCAATGGCAGCCACTATTCACCTCATATTCAAAAGTAAACATACAGGCACGCACACACTGAGTCGGTTGGCTTCCTCCGCAGCTGGAAGTGTGTGTGTGTGTGTGTGTGTGTGTGTGTGCAGTTGGCAAACCTGTGTTGTGAATTCTTAGTCACCTTTTAAGGACAGCGTGTGTGTGCCAGTTGTTCAGTTTTAGGTGTGGTCTCCTGTAGTAATGCAAGTGTTTACAGACACGTGAATACACACAGAAGATATGTTCATGATTCTTCTGTACTTCAGCATATTCAGTCATCTTACTCACTAATACATAAAAGGAGAATCTCATTCCTTACCAAAGGTGGCAGTTAGAGCTCCGGTGATGGAGCCAGGAATAGGTTCCTGTGGTACAAACAGTGTTGTCTTTGTGCGTATGAGTGTGTGTGTGTGTGTGTGTGTGTGTGAGAGTGTATGCTATCCCTGACAGTTTTTCCCACAGATAGACATTTTTTATTTGCCCTGTTGAGTGTTACTGGCTGCTCTGTGTCTCATCCTATAAAACAAAATGTCTTTTTCCAGGAATCAACGTCTAGTCCACCTAGACCCTTACATACACACACACGGAAACTTGAGATGGCTCGAGGAGACTTTTATGGCTTTTAAACTCTTAATATTATGATAACCGTGAGAACATGCGGCTGTAAATTGTACCATGTGTTTAGCCAGAATTTGAACCTGGCATCCGGGCTTCATAACAAGTGATGTAAGCCACCCTGTTCCCTCTTGTCACAGCTAATAAAGCACTTGGGACCTCCACACACAGTGTGACGTGCCCTTCCCTACATGCACATGTACACAAACCTCACATTAACGGGCAACACATGTGACTAGTGATATTTTATGTTCAGGGAGGCAAAAACGGGAGGTAAACAAGCATGTTGATTTTGGCCATTCATGACTGATCAACAATACAGCAGTACAACACCCTCTCACTGAGACCAATACTGGACCATTAAACCTAGAGACGCACTTCCAAGAAAAATGACCAGTGATGTTTCATTCAGATCAGTGTGTGTAACCAATGAGAGTTATTATGATTCATCTGTCTTATCTTTTGGTAAAGAGGGTGTGAGAGCATAGACTCAGTTCTGTGCAACAGTGATGTGTGCTCATTGCATAACTGCCCACAGGACTTGTTTCTATCTTCCTTGTATCACTGATCAGAAAACCTTAAAAAATTTCAAATGCACTTAGAATGTACTTCATAGACTACATTTGTTTTGTTTTACACCACTCCATGAGTCACAGGTTGTGACTGCTGATTCACATCCACTTAGTACCTAGAACGGCAGAGATTTGACAGTGTAGATTGGTGTATATCTATACAGCAACTGTAACTTTTTTTAATACATTTTTGCAGCAAAGGGCTTCGCTGCGGCCTGGATTTGATGGCCAATTATTCTTCATCAGTGGTTTCTAGCAAATGTGATGGTTTGACTTATGTAATTATAAATTAAAATATCTTTGGGTTTTGGACTGTTGATTGGTCAAAATAAGCAATTTAAAGATGTCACCGAGACTCAGCCTCATCATGTTATTTGTTGCCATGAACGCGATTGGACGATACATGTGCCGAAACTTCATAAAATCAGATCCCCAAATGTCAACTGTCACACCTAAAGAGTTAGGTATACTGCTATTGTTTTGGGTCTGGTGCTTTTCTATCGTGGAGATTATTATGAAGATGTCCTTTGTTTCAGCCCTTAAGTTTAATTTACTAGGTCTGTAGACAGGAATGTAAAATAAAGCACTGTTTGAAATGGTAACGAGTAATTAATCTGTGGACAGGATAAGACGAACCCATCAGTTTAAATTCACATCGTTCATAACTGTTCACATTCTGAGGTTTTACTTGGAACTTTTTTTCTTCTCACAAAGCCCCCCCCCCCTAATCATGAGTCATGTGCTGCTGTGTGTTTTTTTTCTGCTTATTTGTGCACTTACTCATTATGGAGACATAAAAGCACCATTAATATCTGTAGGAATCGGCATCAAAAGACGATAACCTCACAAGATATTGGAGCTACGACAAAGCACTGAATCCCCACCTCCAGTGCCACAGAAATCTAAGGTTTGAAAGTAGTGCAGGCTGAGAGCAGCACATGTGGAGACTCTGATGTGGCAGTATTTTTAGGTTCAGTTCATATATATATTGTGCATTATAAATCTTTCTATAAGTTTTCCAGCTGCATGCATCTACACGGATATGGCTTTTGGGAGAGTAGCTTGTGGAGGGAAAGTCTGGAAAACCCCAGTCATTCCCTGTGGGCTGTCAGGAATGACCAGGATCTGCCAGGAGAGGAGGAGGGAACACCGCTGGAATCACTGGGAAAGGGTTTAAATGAGGCGGGGGAGCGGAGGAAAGAATCTATGAAGGAAGAGCGGTAGGAGAAGATTGGTGATCGGGGACAGAAGAAGAAAGAGCGGAATGATCATAAAGGGGGAAACGAACTAACAAAAGGATGGAAAGAGGTTAGAAAGGAGTTAGGACGGGGAAGAAAGAGGAGAGGGGACTTGGGGCCTCGACTAGGGGCCAAACCACAACACCACAAAGTACGTCTGGAAGCGATCACACTGGGGCTTAATGGGGATGGGGGGGTTAACTCGCACACACATTCACAAATGCAAAAGAATGCACCCACCATACAAAAGACATCCCTAACAGATGTCGACCATATGCATACATTGGCTAAACCCATATGAAATACACACATCAGACACAGACAGAGCACACGCTGTGGAAATGTGTGAAGGGTGAAATGTGAAATGTGTAAAGCTCTAATCAGCCTGTGGATCGGATAACCAGTTTCCACTGGTGAGGTTTGTGCCTCTATCATTAAGTCTTGTCCTCTGCAGTGGTTCGACCACAATCAACTGCTATAAAGTCACATCAAATCTCTTTTCACACTCTGGTGCCAACCTCTACTCTTCCAGGGACAGTCTGAAATAGATAATCCCAGTGATTAGTCCGGCCGTTCCATCTGGCCAGGACGGCACATGAATCTCACCAGCATATACGCTGTACCAAGTAGAGTTACTTAGTTTCAGAGAGTACGGTGGAACCAGATCCGAGTCCGCATATTTCAGGCTTGATATGTGATCCAGTTTTAGAATGAAAAGTTTTTACATCAAGCTGGGGTTCTTTGGTCACGTCATCACTGAGTAAACAGTGGCTTTATTTACGTGCACGTGAGAAACCAGGTTAGTGCAAGAAATGAGGTTATGGCAGGAAATCTCAGAAGAGTTTTGCATACACTGAGGTGACTGGGCTCCCATTAAACCAGCACACTGTTCAACCTAAGATGAATTTATTTTTGGTGTATTAGTACTATGGGATACTGCTTCTTGAAGATTTTTGAAAGACAAACCAGAGAAAAACAGTTTTCCCCATAGTGTGAATGAGTCTGAATTTTACAGTGCGGCATTTAGCTTTGGGAAATATTATCATTTTGACTACTAGAAGCATCTATTTTCAGTTTCAGTGTTGATAGTTGTATTGTTTTTGAAGAGCAAGACACACTCCTACCGAAATGGTCTCTTCTCTCATCCTGCAGACTGTTGTCACAGAAATACTACCTGTCTGTATTCTCACAAAACCTGGCCACACATTGACTGCATGGCCAAGAAACCAAATTTCTTCAGCAAGAATCCACCTATAAACTATTCTATGCTCTTTACAGACTGATTATAAGAAGTCAGGTTACTGTAGAAAGCTGACAGTAACCTGGTTTACTTAAGCTCGTGTTCATCTTCAGATATGCTAAAACGTGAGAATAATGGTCACTGTGCTAAATGTTTTTCAATATACCAAACTACAGTTAAAAGTACTTGATCTCTCAGAAGCGTTGAAACATTTATATCTGCTGTGGTCATAACACAGTCCAATAGAAACAGCAGGTCGTCCAGGAGACCTTCATCCCTGTGAGACAAGTCACCATTGCACATTCATCTTAAAACACTCAAAACTACTTTCCCATACAGCTTCTTAACAGCCAACTTTTTTAGCTAAAGAAGCACAAGCCCTATTTACTCATCTTTCTCTCTCTTCTGTCTCGTATATTCTTTTTGGCAAACTGTTCTGTCTTTAATTTCTGGTAACCCCCTCCTCTCTTTTCTTCTCTCTTTCCCTTTTCTCCCTTTTGTCTACTCCTCTTCTTTTTCTTTCTGAGTCACTGAGCATTTGAACTATGTTCCAGAGTTAGCTACATTACTGCTGTCTGCGTTGAATGATCTCATCCCTGCTCAGCATGTCTGGGATAAAATTCCCTGTACTGTGTGCTCTGTGTGTGTTTTCCATCTGTGTTAGGACTGAAAGAATCGGATTGAATTTGTGAGGATATTTGTCTGTAAGTGAAAAATGGAGTTAACAAGAGGCAGTTACGGTCATTTAATAAAGAGTGTGATAAGCTTTGTGTATTCGCACAAGGATTGTTGATTGTGATATATGCACTTTGTTGTCAAATGGGAACATAAGGTAGGCCAAAAGTTCCCATCTTGACACACAAGCCACACCCCTCTGAGGAGGTTTCTTGCCGAGCCAGCACAGCCAGTTCGCAAACGATTCCTCACACACACACACAAGACAATGAGTGTAGGCGCTAACTTGACTGTAGCCTGATGTGAAAGTGTGTGATAATTGCCAGGTCTTATGGGAAACACTAGTGTGTGTGCGTGTCGGCGTGTCTCCATGCGGCTTAAAACTACATGTCCGTGCAGCTGCCTGTTAGGCCACATGTACCATGCCATCTGATTGATGAGAGAAGAACCTAACCCATGTCTCTCTGTGCTTTTTTACAGTCTGCTGCAGTCTCCGATGGAGGTGAGTTGATTTCAGCATCTCCATTTGCCAACACCACCTTTTTTCTCCCATTTCTGCTGTCTTTTTTTACAAATGTTTCTCACTTTGACCATTGTCTACTGACTTCTCTCATCATGATTTATGAAGCATGATGTAGAAATTAACGATAGGTAATAAATCTCTTGTTGTGTTGAGCCAGTTGTCCTGTTCCCATTGTGTAGGCTCATGGCCTCGCTCATGGCGGACACCCTATTAATATCTGACTGCTTTCATAAATTCACACAGACAGACAGTCTGGTTTGACCTGCTCAACCTCTGCCCCGCCCCTGGCTGCTTGGCTGCCGGCAGGCGAACAGATTGAGTCCCAAATTTGTAAAAAGGTTTAAGTGCAGATTTGGAAGTAACAGAGGCAGGCCATCGATCCATTAGTCTCATGACAATGCTGTGTTTTTGCATTTACTTTAGTATTTAAGTGGTTAGTGCAGTTGTGGCTGTGTGAACTTTGATTACAGTTGAGTGACATTGACAAGATTGACATTTTCACAAAGTTACTGATTAAAAGATAAAGCAGACAGTTTTTTAGCTAGTTCTAGCTGAATCCAACGCAGCCATTACAACAGCCCTGCGCTAAAAACTAGCATTCAAAGTGTAGATTCATCTTTACACTTTCCTTGATATAAATTGTATTAATTCTGTAGATTTATTGTTGCAAAGTGTTTGGGCCCGGGATTTCATTCTTGTCGTGCTGTGTTGAAATCAGCCGTACTTCCAAGTAAATTGCTGTGACTTGTCCATTTAGCACACGCTTACAATAACAAAAGCTCTCAACGATACCTTTAACACCTCCAGACGCAGATAAAAGCCACCAATTACAGCAGACAGAAGGTAAAATGTGGAAGAGGAGGTGAGAAACAGGACAAAAGGACTATAGAACTAACGACAGACATGTTTACACTCAGCTCTAAAGTGTTTATAGCCACTTCTTCACACCACGTGTCTGAGGGAATGCGTTGGATAGGATTGCAGTGGAAAACTCGCTCTTGTTGCAACTTCACGTATATGTGTTGTAGGAAGGGCGAGAGCGTGTCACTGAATTTGTGTTTTCTATTGTTTCCTTGTCATGTAGGAGTATAGGTTACTGCAGGTGCACACAGCGAGCAACTTACCTTTTGCAGATGGCGACGGCATCTTTGCATCAGTGTTAGTCCGGTAGAAATCATAGAATCTAAATGTAATTTCCATATACAAATGCTAATGCGTTGTTCCTGTAGTCTTTAAGTGTCGTTTACAACACGCGTGGTCTGGAAGTACACATTGTCAGTGCTGATACTGATAACACGGGTGCTGTCACAAAGCCCGTCTAGCATTATCATGTGCTTCATAGCTAGATTCTGCATAAGATAGGACCCTACTCCTGTCTGCTGGGCATTGTTGGAGCTATATTTAAAATCCATTTCTCCCTCTGCAATATTTCAGACTGACAGGCCGGCGAAAAGATCTGTTTCCACCATATATCGAGCTCAAAATTAGCCCTTAGTAAGCAAGCTCCAACTCCATCATGTTCTTCAAATTGAAGCTTCTCATTAACTGACATTTGACAAGCTGGCATTTGAATTTGATGCATATAACTGACTGGCATCATAAATCCAAGCTTTCCCATTCATGCCTATGCATCATCAATGCTAAGGCTTCACACTGCATGTTAAATTGACCTGGATTTATTCAGTTTTATAGAGACGTTTTGAATAATAATTTGGTGAACTGGTGAGCTGTGACTTTGTGCCTCCTCTCCAGCATTCTAGGTACTGTAGCATGAATAAATACATAAATAAATATGTTTGTGGACGTTTTGTTTTTTTTTGGCACCACTTGGCAAAAAAATCCATAATTACCTTTCAACATATTGTAATTCAAGTGGTCTGAGAGGAAACAAGACTTCCGCACCTCCTCTTGACTCTGTTTACAGACTGCAGAAAATCTACCCTGTGACACAAGATGTAGGCCGATCATGTGTGTTTTCAGAGAGGTAGGGGATTAAATATGTGATTGACACATTTAATTACAGATCGCTATTAAGGTTCCGTCAGACGTGACTCTACTGCTCTACTCTGTGGCTGGTCACAGAAGCAACATGGCAGCTTCCCTAAAACAGCATCAGGCCATCTATCTTAATATGAAGTCTTTTTGATTTGGGCAGAGAGGAGAGAGCCGCAGAGGGAAGGTGTGTGTACTGTACTGTAGGTCGACTGGCAGTGGACTTTTAAAGGCCAATTTAATGACAGTAGTTTACAGGGACAGGTGACAGGGAAAAGCCGATTCTGACACTGAAAAGTCATTGTCAAATCAAATTAACTATCTAAACCAGATAACTGTTGAACTGAACATCCAACTCAAAGTAATGAATAAATGTGAACATGAACATCAAACTAAAAATCTAGCTGGGATTTTTAATTTACTTTTTGAGCTATTTTCTTCCCCTCAAAGTCAGTATTTCCAGTTTAGAAGCCTCTAGTGTGTATTTTGAAACTCTGGTTCTTTTTCCCCTGATTTCTGGCTCCCTTCAGCTTCAGTAGTCAACTGTGCCATATTGAATACCTGTTTCACAAATTTCTATCATGTTTTGATCTGTAGGGAAAGTCAAGAGTAAGATACAGTCACACACGTTCTCCGTGTGTGCATGTGTACTATACGGGGGGGCTGCAGGCCTCATTAGTCTCAGTACTGGCCTTCCTTTAACAAGCTCCTCATCAATACTGCAGTGTGTGTGTGTATGTGTGTACTCATGTGTATGTGTGTGTGCTCTGCCGTTTCTAGTTCCCTCCTCCCTGGACTCTAAATAATTCATCATCTCATGGCCTGTGTGCACTTGTATCACTTACCTTCCTGCAGATTCATAGGTGTGTGTGTGTGTGTGTGTGTGTGTGTGTGTGTGTGATTGTACATGCAGGTGCGTGTGCATGTTGCGACCTGACTCTCTGTACTCTCTCAGGTTGTCAGCCAGGTTCCTCTCCACCAACACTCCTTCAGTCTCCCTCTCCTTTTCCTTCCAGTTTTCCCTCTCTCTCCCTCCCTCTGATACTGTCACCTGTGTGTTTTGCACATGTGTGTGTGTGTGTGTGTGTGTCTGTGCGCGCTCTGTCGGGTGAGTTTAAGTAGCTGAGGGGGCCCTGATAGGGTGAGTATGGATGGAGGGGCTTGGTTACCCCTCAGGATTCGCTACCTGCCCCGTTGGCACCACACGGGCTCCTACCAACTCTATCCAGGTGAGAAGACTTCCACAGCAACTAAAGAAAGGCAGATTTGAGCCACAGAATACTAAATATGTCACAAGATGTAGATGTGGTTGTGCAGCTACCAGTGTCATGGGTCACTGTGGAACAGATGAGCTAATATAAATGTGATAGAGCAGCTTTTACGTTTATAAAGGTTGTCACTAGTCTGCATGATTATGATTTAAGTGTTGTGGTTTACATTTTCCAGAGGCCTGTACCTCTACTGTTTGTCAACTCTATTATAGCGTATCAGTGAACTGAGTCGGGAGTGAGGCAGTAATGCTGTCTGCGGACAGACCTGTAAAATAAGAAAGTCATTATTTTCCCTCTTATTACATTTACCAGTGTTGTGGCAGTGTAACTTTACTCACTGAGCTCTCCTCAAATAGACAATTTCCTTTTAGATGGGTTTTCTGAAGACATTGAAATTAACTTTAATCAGTCAATAATCTTGTGTGCAGTATGTAAATATTTTCAGCTTTCAGTAATACATGAGGCAGAAATGATGATGCGTTTATTATTATTTTCACATCCTTTTTGTATTACACTTGCCTTGTTTGGATTGTTTGTTTGACTACTCTAGATGAGGAGTCAAAGTCAGGATTATTGGCTGTTAATTAAGTGCTTTTGGCGAGGAATATGTTTAGTTTAGAGAAGCAAAAACATAGCTGGACAAGCCCACTCTCAGCTCTGAATGTTTTCTATTTGTATGTGTTTTCTTTTGACTAAACACAAGCGCTTTCGTCTTTGGTTTTTAGAGATGAGATGCGATTCATTTGACCTGTCTCTGTAACAGACCGACTTGGGAGTTGGATGGATG
>JAPQRN010000001.1:27579038-27592244 GCA_037367275.1 Coranthus polyacanthus
ACCCTCCTGTAGTATTTCTGTCTCAGTCGATTCACTCAGTGTTTCCTCAAGTAGTTGATAGTTCGTCCCTTCGCTGTTGCGGTGTGTGTTGGTGATTGTACAGTGTTGGACATTCGGTTGTCTGAATGGAACATCCTGCCTGCTATTAATTAGAATTTATCAAAGAATGTCATTGATTATTAGTGACAATCATTTGTGATCGTGTTTAAATGTCACTTCTGCCCCTATCGTTGAAACATGTGCCCCATCAAAATGTTCTCATTGATAATTTGTCACCCTCCTTACCACCGGTAGCACCAGCTACTGTCATTACTTGTGCCCATACTTGCACCATCATGACTCATCAGGGCTCTTATGCCCCGCTCCGCTCTCCTTGTGGCCCCCAGGGGGAGGACAGGCCATCAGGGAAAGCCGGTTCAGCCCATTCCCATGGGGAAAATGGCAAGGCTGGGCCCAGCCCTGACACAAGCAGCCAGCCTTTCCCCAACCACTCTGTCTCTGTCCATAAGGCTCCGGAGAAAAGAAAGCAGAAAAAGATTAATATAGACGAAGCTGAAGGTAAAGACTGAACGACCTCCGTCTCTCTCTTGTGATCTCTCGTTCCTGTAGCTGTTGCTAACTAACCCTTTTGCCTATCTGCAGTATTGCAGAAGCAGCAATGCTTTCAGAGCTAGCTAGCTATATGTAGCACAGTCACCTCAGCTTACACTGAATGTAGCTTTGACTTGTCTAACTGATTAATACACACCCCCTGCTGCATGTTTTTTGAATTACAGTGTGTTTTAATGTTAGTGAAGAAGTTATGTTGGTCATTTATTCACATGTGTGTGTGTATGTGTGCACTCTGTGTGTTTTGTTTTTCTTTCTGTTCTGTGTGTGTGCCTGCAGAGTTCTTCGACCTCATATCCAAAGCTCAGAGCAACCGAGCAGACGACCAGCGAGGCCTGCTAAACAAAAGCGACCTGCAGCTCCCAGAATTTCTGCGCCTATCGCCAATGGCAACCAACCAGGCTGTGCCTCCTCCCTACAACCCTGAGCCCAGTTGCTCCACCCCTAATTCCCGTAACCCCAACAACGGCAGCTTCCCTAGCAGCGGTCGCCGGGGCAATAAGGCGAACAGCAACGACAAGGGAGGAGGTGGAACCCACTTGCTCAACGCGAGCCATCAATCCCAGAGCTTGGACTCAGCACTGGGCAGTGAGAGCGGAGGGGGGAGGAAAGCCAGACCACCTCCTCCATTTCCTGGCACCCTCTCTCCTATCCAGCCATCACAGGGCACCCAGCGTGGTCTCCTCCAGGACTCTAACAGGGGAGAATCGGTCCAGATGCTGGAGGAGGACACCCTGTCTGATCTGACTCTAGTAGGAGAGGGGGACATTAACAGCCCCAGCCTCAACTACGTCACCCCCTCAGCCTTACCGTGCAAAGCCCACTCCCGACCCCAACATCAAGTACAGGACGGTAGGCCTAGCTCAGGTACTTCCCCCGTGTGAACGTTTTTAAAGTGTTCAAGTTTCACCTCTTTCTTCTCCTGACTGAGTGGGACCCACTAAAGTCAGTTTGAAGCTTAATTTTCAGGTCAGACCTTGAGGAGGTCTGAGGCTGAATGGCCCACAATGCATCCAGATCTTCTCCCTTCCTTCTTTGAACTAGTATAGACCATCTATTTTTCTAAATCACTTTCTAAAGTACAGAAGCATTTACTCTCAGATCCCAGTGTAAAATAGAGTAACTACTGTAAGAATGGAGCTGAGACCCTCACCACATGCAACAGAAATCAGAGTGCACAAACTCACCGTAAATATGTTGTTGATGTAGTGATTATCTGTATCTACTGTACGCCGACAAGAGCCTTAAAATGAAATAGGTCAGGCACATGAAGAGAGGAAGAATGGATGCATTAGGCTTAGTCTGCATTAGCAGACAGAATTTCCTGGAACTTTCCTGCGTGGTGTGTATCTGTGTGAACCTGTGAGCAGACTTGCTGTGGATTTTTTTTCTCTGGACATGTAAGCTCGAGGACGAGCTCAGGATGAATTGGTGCCAAACTCCCTCCTCCTAGCCCCCCTCCCCCAGTGTACAGATCTCACAATGCACTTTAGCCAGTGACAAACAAGACTTTACACATCTTTAGTCCATCTTATTTTTGTATTCGAACATAGAGGATGTCTAGTATTTCATACTCCAGGTGGTTGAGCTGCCACAGGTTAGGAACATAGGTAAACAACTGACGATATCTGTAACAGTCACTAGCTGCTCCATATTCAGAGTCGTATGGAAGCTACACGAATGCACTTCAAACTGGAACATGTCTTATTTTGCATTTATTACATACTTTGCAACACATCGCATGCTGACATTGCAGGCCTGACCCCATAAATACTGACATATGCCACAATCACCGTGAACACGACTGTATCGACTTGAGCACAGTACGTCCTGTGTCTCCACCACTGTCCTCTCACCTCAGGCATTTCTCGTGTCACTCACGAAAACAGACTGTAGTGAGTGTTCACACATGCAATCCCACTCTCTGACACCGTTATCCAGAACTTTCTGCACCAACTGTACATGAGTTGTTGTTTTTTTTTAAATTTTCATCTCTGTTCGCTCTCTTTGCACTACATCACACAATAGCATCTGTTTATAATTTTTTTAACCTTAAATGCGTTTCCACACTTTAGCAATTCAACAATGTTTGGAGCTGCAGAGTCTTAGCTGGAAAAAAAAAACTATCAAAACTTTGTAAAGGTTTTACTCTAACTTTATCCTGTACTATATTCTCAAAAAGACTTTAATTTATCCCACATCCTTTTCATTTTTACTATGTATCAAATAAAAGTATTAATTTGTATATAGTCAACTTTGTGAAATCGCCATATTGCTGTAGTCATTGTTGAATTGCATTCAGTTGTGTCTCAGTAGAATTCAGTTCCCCTCTGTTCTGTTCGGTTGACTGTACTGTCTGTAAATAGATCAAATAAATTGTTTTAGAGGTTGAACTCTCTCTGTGGAGCCTCATGTGAGCTGCCTCCTTTCTTTTCTTACAATATCCAATTTGTTCTATTCTCCTCGCTTTGTTTGTCATGTGTGTACGTGTCACACAATGGCCCTCAGCAGTTCTCTGCATGGACGTATGAAAGAATGAAGTATTTATACGCATCTTAATACCCTGAATGCAAATGTCAAACCCAGATAATGATCATGGGAATAATCAGATTAGAATAACTACTTATTTTAGGATAATTTCAGGTTAGTGTACTCATTCTGTCAAACACTCCTCTAGTACTTGACTTACTTGATATTCCTTACCTCTGTCTTTTGCTCCTTCTGTCTTTTATACATATATGCTTGTGTGTGAGTGTGTGTTTGTCTGCAGGACAGCGCTTTTGTTTCACCCTACAAAGGCTTTTGGGGGGACTGGGCTATTAGTTATGCATGGGTTCCCCTCTGCTCAACGCCTTGTTAGACAAGCTTTGTCATTGCTGGGCCCTTTGGTAGCCCACAAACAAAACTGGGTTCTGTTTCTTCCTCGTCGTCGCACACGTACGTTCACACGCATTCACAGAAACACACGCGCAGATAGACATTTCTACTTCATACTTAACCGGTATATGCTTGTGCTTGCGTGTTAACACAGATCGTCTCCATCTGTATTTGTGGCACAACGGTCTTATTTTGTGCCTGGAATGTGACAACAGCAGTAACTGATTGTATTGAGCCAGTCCACAGAATTAAGCAAAACAGATTTGTGCAGAACCAGATAAAATATCCTTGCCAGAGCTCATTTTTCTCCTCTCTGACTGTTATGTATGAGTCTGGAATTTTTCAAGTGTTTACCGGAGGACTCTCTCAGGGACAACGATGAAAAAAATAGAGTGAAGAGGACATTTTTCTGGGAAGAGACATGATCTTGAGGTTGTTTCCTTTTTATCATTCTGAACTTAACAGAAGAGGATTTCAAAAGAAATTATTTTGAGTCTCCAAAATGTAGAGGTTTTAACCGCATGGGAAAATTGCGGTTTTATTTGGTCCAACACAATACAAGGGGAAAAAAGCCAAAATGTGTAATTTGAGGTAGAAGACATCCTAAGATTTCTTCAAAGTAAATTAATCTTTGAGTGTCATTCTTGTTTCTATACGTCAGAACAACATGAGTTGTCTTTTGTTGCTATGAATGCATGGGAAAACCTAGTTCACACAAGCTGTTATATGAATACACTTTTGACTCAATTCACTTGCTCCTGCTGGGACCAGTGCCCGTCTCTGCTGGCCAACAAAATAATTGCCTCCTTGTGCATTAGAACAATTTATCCCTTCTATCTAAATGGCGCCATCTGCTGGCGGAAAATTAACAAGCAAGCATATGCACAATGAAGAGGAGGGAAAGGAAATCGTCTTCTTTTTAGGGCTGCACTATGGCAAGGGATTCCATTTTATTATACGATATCTCTGAGTGATTTGAAATGTAGTTGCTTTAGTACACTATTAAACAATTCTGATTTCACTCTAAGTATTTCACTAACTGTTTTTGGAGGGGAGTGAACAGTTACAAAGCAGTATAGAGTCGCAATTTTATGATGCGAACATTAATGGCTCACCTACATGTACTATGCACATAGAAGTATATCCCCCAATAAAAAAATTAATAAAAAGGGTTAAAGAAACATCCTATAATGTATAACTCGTGTATGTCCTGTTCATCCGTCACAGTTGGAACAAAAATAGCAAAAAGAAAATGGTGACGCACAGCAATGAGAACATCACCATCTTTTCTGTGTCGCAGCAGCTGCATCCAGACAAGGAAAGAACATTTTAAACTCCTCACATTAATGATGGCTGTTGAGTAACTCACAATACGATACTGTCTTCATGCATTGCCCACGATAACGATGCATCCCTATACAGCGATTCCGTGACATTTGATACATCACCAGAAAAAAAAATTAGAAAAGAAGTCATAACATCACAAGAATAATTTTCTTTTTTTAATTACTGTATTGCAATGATTCCATCAAGATTCTTTTAACAATTCATGTACTTACAAATCCATTGCATCTTTTTGAATTTTGTTCAATTAAATAAAAAAGAAGAAAACGGACCTATAGCTTACAATTTACATTTTACAACACTTCAGCCAGAACAATAGGGGAAACAAACAAAGAAACAAAACAGTATTTTAATTTATGAAGTTTCTCTCTGGGTTGATGTTCTCTAAATTTAAATAATACATTTCCCATTTCCAAAATGTGTTCTGTTGTTGACAGTCACGGGTTTAGGTTTGGAGAGTTTGGCTGTTTCCATGACCTTGTCAGTTGCTTCATGGCCGACAGAAGTAAATGATTTCATGCAAACAACATAATTAACTTGGGGCTCTGTATGACTTCACTTCAACAGCTATCCAATATCTAATAAATATACAAGAAAAAAGTTGGCAATGAAGAAAAGTCATAGGAAAAACGTATTATAATTAACTCATAATATTACTAGAGTTGTCAAATTTACCAGTCCAGTAGCTGCTGTTTGTATTTAGTTAGGGTTGATTTAATAACAGGCTTACTGAGGTTACATTATCTGATGCTACATGATTTGAAGTTTCATACAGATAAAATTACAACTTTATTCTTGTAATATTATGACATATCATCCATCCATCCATCCCTCCCTCCCTCTGGGGGAAACCAAGGGGTTCCCAGGCCAGCCAAGAGAGATATATTCCCTCCCTGGGTCTGCCCGGGGTCTCCTCCCAGTTGGACATGCCCGGAACACCTCACCAGGGAGGCGTCCTAACCAGATGTCTGAGCCACCTCAACTGGCTCCTCTCCTCACCCTGTCTCTAAGGGAGAGCCCAGCCACCCGGCGGAGGAAACTCATTTCTGCCGCTTGTATCCGCGATCTTGTTCTTTTGGTCACTACCCAAAGCTCGTGACCGTAGAGCTTGGTTCGCATTACCGGCAGTAAGTCAGACTCATTCTTGTTGAGGGTTGGACTCTGCCATGGCTGCCCTTTGTCGTGATGTCATGATGTGTTTGTAACTACAGAAGAAAAAAATACCTCTAAAAGGCAAAATGCAGGAACTGTGATTATACTCACTGCACTGCGGTGTCAGTTTCTCCAGTTTCACCGTGTACAAAAACGTGCATAGTCTTAGCTTATTGCCTCTTTAAAGGTTCAGTGTGTAATCTTCAGTGACATCTAGTGGTGAAGGTGCAGATTGCACCGCTCTGCCCTCAAACCAACCTTGCCCTACGGTGGCCGCAAAAAACACAAAAGTCTCTCATTACAGTCAGTGTTTGTTTGTGCCATTTCTGGGCCTTTAAGTTAAGGCGGTATTAACTCTGGTCCACATTCAAATATAGTAGGTGATGTAATGTATCTTAACACTGGATGCCACCTGATATAAAATAGAAAAAGGGAGAAGAGGAAGTCCATTCTGAGCTACAGTAGAAACATGTTGGACTCTGTGAACAGCATCCCACTCCCTCTGTATATATAAACGACAATGACAGTCAAACACAATGATTCATATTTTCAGGTGATTGTACACTAATGAAATGTCCCTGTAAATCTTACACAGCGGACCTTTAACAAACACATTGGCCAGTAGTGATTCTAGTAAGTCCACTTGGCACCAGTGTATCAATAACACATTGAACGAGGAAGTAATAGGATATATTCCTGTATTTATATTTTTCCCCACAGTATTCTGCATTTACAGTCACGTGTTAACTTAAAACCACGGAGCTGAAGAAAAGTCAGAGGAGAGCGTATGGCTGTCTTTCTGTTTGTGGCCAGTAGATGGCAGCAGTCTGTATTAAGACAGGACATGCTGGTCTCTCATCTTTAACAGACAGAGACAAGCATCCACACACTGTACAGACCATCATCTAAACCTCTTTCCCATGATGCCACAGCCAAGAGGCAGCATGGGAACATCTGTCACATCCATTTAGGTTACTGCTGCCACCCAGCTGTGAGTGTGTGTTGAGTGAGTGTTGGTGTATCCAGCAGCTGGCTGTCACAGTGTGATAACTGACTGACAGAATGTGAATTAGGTTACATTTCTCACCATCTTTTTCACATAAACATGAGGCAAATGAAGATATCTCGTAGGTGCTGTTGTTTTTGTTTGTTTTGTTGGGTTTTTTTTTTTTTTTGCTTTTCCCCTCACTGCTCTTTACCAACGAATGTAGAACATCCTCATTTTGTGTTTTCTGCGTGCGCTCTTTGCATGTTTGCTGTGCTCTTTTCTTCCCCTCCTCCGTCTGCCTCTTTTGTCGTCTCTCTGTTAAAGCAGCCTGTTTTTCCTCAGGTAAAGACAGAGACAGGTGGAGAGGGGGTGAAAGAGGAGTCGGGGGTTTCAAAATGCCCGGCAGGAGAACAGCATCCTCCAAACCCAGCCCTCCCTCTCCCTCTCCTCCGCCTGCTCCTCCGCCTCGGCCTCCTCTCCGCTCACGCCGCAAATCCAAGTCGCCTTCATCCCGCTCCAACAACCACGCCGCCGCACCTAAACGAGCCTTGGATCTGGACAAAATCGGGGCCAGCTCCGACCCGGAAGACGCCAGGCAAACTCGCAGAGGATCCCGAATTTCCCAGGATTCAGAGCTGGATAGGAAGTGGGAGGGTGTGGCCTTGGAGCTGCGTTGCCGCGGCAGCAGGATGAGGTCAGCAGTGTATCAGACTTCAGAGCTGCCATCCATGGTCAAAGCCAAGAGACAGCTGGAGCAGAGTGAGGGCAAAGGGCAGATAGACCGCAGTAAACTGAAAGCAACTTTTGTCTGAGGAGGCTGATGTGTAGCTGACTCACAGACGGTCTGTGACTCAGACCACATTAACTGTCTCTGCAGCAGCTCTAACATTCTCTGTTTCAAGTTGAGGCTAAGGGCCCGATGTCAACAACTGTGCAGCTGCTCCCCAGCCTGCCCTCAGAGGGCGGCTATTAAGAAGATATTAATCCAAGTCTGTGTCACCGTTTCACATTACATACTCTTTGTAAGCTGGGTTTGGTATGTGGTGTGTTCACACCGGAGAAGAAGTGACAGTATTAACTACATTCAACAAAGTCAGTACGCACACACAGACAGAAAAAAAGTCAAAGGAACGCTTGATTTCTGAAAACGTTACTGAACGGTGTGCTGCAGAAGAAATCCAGATGCTGCTCAAAGATGCAAATAAATAAAAAATAATTCAAACTTACTGATATATGGTTATATATATAGATATTTTTGCTGCATGCTTATAAAGTTTCTTTGGCATTAGAGTCTGTTTACTCACATTTTGCAAACATTTTGATAAAAATATCTTGCCTTATTTTATACTAACTGTATCTGTGACAATGGACATACATGTAGTACCTACTGTATGCAAATAGTAATAATATTAAAACCTTTTCACAGCAAACCTTATGATGTGTAAAAGCAGGCCAAGTACAGGTGTAAAGGGTACGTTCCATTTAGTTTCCCCCAGGAGGCCATTCGAGCAAAGCAACATGCACGATTCAAAGGCCAGAAAGTGATCCACCTAAATGGGATGCAGCCATTTTAATGATACCAGTTACACGTGAGCATTTCCTGCCTTAAGTCAAAGGGCTGCTGTGAAACCGGTCTATAATCCTTCCCTAAAGTTTTTAGCTGTCTTCATCACTACCTCTTGTGCCTACGCACAAGTCTGTAATTTAAAGAGGCAGTTATATGAATGTACAGTGAGCTGTAGCAGTATTAGTAAAGTTATTTTAAAGTTAGCATTTTGGACTACATGTCAAGGATCTCAATGAGGATCCGTATCGGTAGTTGTCTTTCTCTAGAGTTTATCCCACCAACTATTTTATTCTATTCACCAGCATTCATTATGGGAAGTGGCAAAAGACAATCCCAAGACATCCAGTAACACAAATATGTTGACTTTGTTTTTTTACTTATTTATTTTCAAAAATCAAGAAACACGTGTGACAAATTAAACCGACGGCTGAGCTGAGCTGAATATTACGGAGTCATCATTAATGTAATCATTACTTACACCTGTGCCTTCCCTGCTCTGTCTTCACACTCCCCGTAAAGGTTCAGTGTGCGTAGTATTAAAGCAATATCACAAGAGAGGGAGCACTGTTTTAATTCATATCATCATGTGAGTGATTCAACAAAGTGGCCTCGTACCAAAGATAATCCCTGCCAGCGCTGACATTCACCACAACAGCACGACCTTGAGTGTGATGTTACTATTATACGACGGTTCTACAAGCGCCGTTTTTTTAGTTAGTGGTGATGAGCGGTCAAAGGTTTTTATGCTTGGGAGAGGTACAAAGGTCGGAGTACCGTTAAAAGGTGAATGCGAATAAGTGCAATGGAAACAGATTTAGTGAATAACTGTGTCTCTGCGTGTGTGGACCAGGAAACCACAACAGTCACTTGAATTAATACAAGAAACAGAAATACCATATTAGATGGAAAACAGCAATGTCAGCATGTAGCCTATGAAAAACTGCAGAAAGAAATGTTAGACAATGGCTCTGAGTTCGAAGCAATGTTATATGATTCAGACCAGGGGTTTGGTTCTGAAAGTAGACGGACATTATGTCTAATCAACAGCTTAGTATGTGCATATGTACAACAATATACATACACGATGACAATAAACAACCTCTTAATATTTGCGTAACAGTAGTGGATAAATACATACATTCACATCTATGTATTTATCTTTTGCCAAATCTCGTTTGGGTAAAATCTGCGAAACATTTGGATGCAAACCCGCATAGTGTTACCTTCATTTCTGCTCTTCTCTAATTTCTAGGTCAGCTGATATCAAATGAATACATCTGGAGGTTTGCGTTGAAGTATGCAGTTTTCTTTCCAGCCCCTCGTCGTCCTCTGGGGACCATTCACAGCTGAACTCAAATGTTCTTTGTGGAAATTCGTCCATCTTTGTAACGTTTATAACAATGTAGGATATAGGCTGGCGACTGTTAATGTAGGCCTAATTAATAGTTAATAGAGAACTCCTGTGAAGTGGACCGGTACATGTGTAGTTCTAAGGCCCAGTGCTGTTACACTGTATATCAGCACTCATGGAATGTCTCTTGTCCAATTGGTCAGAACCAGCTGTTGTATAATTAGTGACATCTAGATGAATTTGCAGATTGCAACCAATTCAGTGTTGCCACATGTATCTGTACCATTCACAATACTTTTCCCTCCGTAGGATGAACAATCAACAATGCCAAATCTATTTGTGACACAGCATTAGTAGTTGTAATCAGTCTGGGTAATGTCATTTTAATTCATTTCTTGACAAGATGAGGGTAGTCACTATAGAATCCTACATCCGTGAACGCGTCTCTTCTACGCGTCTTTCCAGCCAATCACGCCATGACCGTGACTCACAACAAGCGAGGCCATCCTTAACTTAGCCTTAAATTATCTTTACAACTGCCTTTTGCTTTGTCCATCTGGGCTTTTTACTTAAGGGGATATTAACTTTGGTCCACACTCTGACATAGTGGGTGACAGTAATTTACCTTAGTGTTGGATGCCATCCGCCATAAAACAGCAGAAGAGGAAGACGTTAGCGGAGCGTCTGTAAAAACATGGCGGCGCAACATGGCGGACTCCGTGAGCAGACCCGCTCCCCCTGTAAATATATGCGGCTCAATTTAAGGTAACAAAACACAACAATTCTCATTTGCGTGTGATTATACACTAATGAAAACATCATTTTGAATATTATATTCCACTTCTGCGGTTATAGAGCCCCATAAATCTTACACACTGAACAGTGACCCGCCTGTAAAATGCTGTTTCTCTATG
This sequence comes from Coranthus polyacanthus, assembly GCA_037367275.1. Taxonomy (NCBI): domain Eukaryota; kingdom Metazoa; phylum Chordata; class Actinopteri; order Kurtiformes; family Apogonidae; genus Coranthus; species Coranthus polyacanthus. The sequence goes on from JAPQRN010000001.1 coordinate 27,589,841, forward strand.
CAAAGTAGTCAACGCTAATGCAATAAAAAAATACGTTGTTGAATAGTTTCCTTTGCATATTTCTTCAACTGCAGCTAATTTGGTGATTTTCCATGTCCAAACTGGCATTATTCTCCAGCCAACTTTTTTACACATTAAAGAGGCTTTCCACAGACAGAGCTGAGCTCCTCTGATTAGCATTAAGGCAGCATGAATCCCCGTCTAACACCCGGCTCAGTGCCAGTTTTACGAGTTAAGTGAAAGCTACGCAAGTTATGCAGTTTTAATTGAATTAGCGTCGTTGTAAACAATATAGCCTAAGCACTTGACGCAGGATGACAACTGTACTAACTTGGCATAGGCCGACGGGGAGGGAGGGGGGGGGGGCGGGCTGCCTGTACCCGCCTCGGCGTCTTGCTCGTCGGGGAGAGAGTACAGTCTGACGGCGGGGCCCAGGGGCTGTAAAGGCTATTTTGAAAAGTGACCCCCCTCCCCTCACTCACCCGTCCTCACCCTGCTGTCTGTGGACGGGGGGAGGCAAACACACTCACACACACAGCTGCTCGGAACCATGACAGAAGATGACGGATACAGTTGTCGCGGAGGGACAAGTCAAGTTTAGAGATGGAAAAAAGGTTCATTCCACCTATTTCTTTCCTAATTTAGATTTTTTTTCCCCCCAATGTCTTTCTGCACTTTGAGGACAACCAGAGGAATATACTCAGTTGTTTATTGTTTCTTAACAAACTTCTCCACAGTGGAAGACGCGGTGGGTCGTGCTTCGGAAGCCCTCTCCGGTCGCAGGTATGTGGCAAACTCTATTTTTATAATCGGCCCCTAGTCTTATTATTATTATTATCCCCGTCAACACACGTAAAGTAAGAGTCTCGTAAAATATCCTTCAGTGGCATTTACATCTGATTTTCACTAGTGCCAACTTGTCAAATCCGCGTCCACACATGGACCTGAACTGATTGATTGTATTCATTAATTTCTACCAAAAGAAACACCTCTAAAGCCTTCAGAAAAAAAAACCACAGGCATTTTCATGTCCCCTTCGATTTAAGAGTCAGGATATTAAACCCCGAGGGCCTTCTGGTGCCAGCTGGATTTCAGGTTAATGATTTGAAATCCTTCCAACTAAAAACAAATTGTGACACCGCCGAGTTTGCCATAAGAAAGCGAAGCGGCACGTCATAAAAAACTGAGTTGGGAGTTTCATTTGAGATTCTGTGTGAGGACGGACACAGAGCCCCTCGGCACACGTGAACATACGGCTCGAGCTGTAAGCTGCTGTGTCCTTGAGGAAACCTGCGGAAGTGGAGGGAGTGATGTAAGCTGTGCTGTGTGTGTTCATATGGAGTGGAAACCTGAATGCACAGGTGTAGACCACATAACAAATGCGGATACTTCCACACCGATGCACTGCATGGTAATTGAGCAATCACCCAAGCATGCTTTGTGGCATGGATAAACATGCTTAGCAGACCCAGCTGATTCTTATTTTGGATCAAGATGACAAGAGAAAAAGATCCCTGTGACTTTGAAAGAGGGTTTATTGTCGGAGCTTCGGTCGCAAAGACTGAGCTCAACTGGCTGGGAACAGTGAGTAAAGTGACATCTGCACAGAGACGTATGGGAGAGACATTAGTAAACACTATTGGAAATTGTTGTTGACAGCACACATTTGAGGAACACGATTCTTGTGCATTGGTGCGACATGTAAGGAAAAACAGAGGAGCAGCTCTTCCTCAGGTGACGGAGAATGTCAGTGCGGGATGTGATCAAACTGTCAGCGCGAGCAGAGGGATATATAACTCCACATTTGAGAGTTCAGTGATGAAAAAATCTTTCAGCACTGGTCTACAGCGGGCGTTCTCAGTCTTTTGTAACTTGAGGCCCACTTCTGATTAGTAAAACATTTCTGAGACAATAATTTGTCACCTGTCTGTCTTCCAAAACGAATGACCAAAAATACATAACGTGACAAAAAAAAAAAAAAAAAAAAAGAACAAAATGGGCTGCAAACATGTGCTGTGCCTCCATCAGCTGTAATGACCGAAATGAATTTTGTGCTCGTCAAATTATGAATACCATTTTAATGCACTCAGCTTCACATTTCCTCACCACACACTGTGGAGCTTCTACTGGTGCAAGGTTGTCTCTCACATCACTTTTTTCCAAAATCCAATCCAATTTTGTGTCACTGCATCTGAGGGAACATTAGCTGGTTAACGGCGGCAAAAACCCATCTGTCTGTACCTGATGATGTGTCATAACCGGCGCGGTGATGTTCAATGTAAGTAGTCACTGAGATTTCGCCTTTTCATTTGAAGTTTTTTTACTTATCTGATTTTTTGAGTAAAATTAGTTACAAAAATATCTCGCTTCGCCCATTTGGGTGGGGGGGGGGGGGGGGGGGGGG
>JAPQRN010000001.1:27599469-27609470 GCA_037367275.1 Coranthus polyacanthus
TGAGTCCCAGTGTAAATATGATAGGGCTGCACAATGTATCGTTTGAACATCACCATCAATGTGTGCAGTGTGCAGTAAGCAAATGAACTCAAACACATCATGCATGGGCATCAACTTTTTTGCTGCTTGATACATAAGAGGAAACTTGCACAGTTCTCATTTAACAGAAGTCTGTCTGATGGAACATGATGTATTCTGATGTAAGGTTTCTTGGACACATAGAGTAATTCATTCTTTCCAATTAGAGCTATTCAGATCATCTGATGAATATATTTAGCAGAAAACAATTTTAATTATTGTGCAGCCCTAAAATAGGTTATTTCACAGAGAGCATTACGCCAGCGTTGCATTTTTGTGTCTCTGACGAAATACAGTCATGATGGGGGGAAAAAAAAATAAGAGCATCTTCCAACATCTTTACAGAGAGAATGTCTGTCAGACAACCAAAAATGACAGCTGTAACAGGAGCTGAGCTCAGAAAGATGATGCAAAGATGGCTGACTGTCAAAATGACTCTGAGACATCTGACCATACAGTGTTTACTTCATCAACAAGCAGAACAGCTTGTTGTAATAGCTTTTCTAGCTATTATCTAAATATTGCAACAAGCACTGTTATGAGCATTAATATGGAGGTGAATCTCCTTTGTCCTGTAGGTATGACAACCTCCACTCTTGTCGGAGGATATCCATACAATTCCACTACAGTGTATCTGTGGGCAGTTCTTGATTATGCAGTGGACATGGATGAAACACCTGAATTCATTAATTAAGAGGTGTGTTCCTGTACTTTTGTCCATACAGTATAGTGTATCTGACATCTGTCTGTTTGGGCATGTGTGTACGCAAACAAGCAGACTCATGACTCCTACAGGAATAACTATGAGCCCTGAGGCTCTGATTTCAGTGTTCTCACAAGCAACTATTAATACCAGCTTCCTCGGTAGTGCTCACTCAGCCAATCACGTCAGTGCCCCCTGGCAATATGGCCAATCGTAGAATTCATCTTTAAGTTATTTACATACATATTACCCAGCAGCCACAGGGGGAGTTGAGAGAGGCCCTCTTGGCATGAGTGCTGAAAAAGAAGTAATACAAAGACAGAGATGCACGAATCAAATCGACAAGTGACATTCCTTGCGTGATTGCAAGGTAAAGCAGAGTGTTGGTTTACATTTTAACATGTTTATTTGTATTTGGAGAGCACATGTGACACATGCCTTTCCTTACAGAGTGGCAGCAATGATGTTACCCAGGCTGACTCTCTTAAGGACTTTATGCAATAACTTGTCTGCTTGAAGTCAACCTCTGATTTGTTTCAAATTTGTGTACTTAATAGCCTGATGCTGCCCAGTAAAGTCTGTTGTGGCGTTGCTTTTCAGAGTGCAAATTTACAAAACGCAGATGCACACATACAGCTGATTATCAGTGCGAAGCGGTGCAAACTAGTGCAGAATAAACACAAAACATAAACATAAACAATTAAAACATATGGTTCTTCATCTGTTTGCACTTTTAAGAGCATGATTGTTTTAAAACATATCTTTTTTTAAACCTCTGAGCACTATAATTTCCCTCTAGGCTTTTATGCTCGAGCAAATCAGTAAGCGGGTCTCGGTTGTCTAATGCTGCTGTATAAAAATATTTTACCCTTGACTGCCACGGTGCTCTCTGCTGCAGCTGCACTTTGAAAGTCCGCTGTGCCTAGGGCGATACGATTTCTGGCCTCAGAGTTGAAGACTTTCCCCACAGTGACATGACAAACCTTTTTACTGCTGTGGACACACAAATACAGACACACACATTCTGACAGCCAACCAAACAGTCCTATTGTACAGTGGGCCGTTCTGCTGTGGAAAGCCTTTTATTAGGCAATAATCAGTTGAGCCGGGGCCTTCGTTGATGTCTGTGTTGTTGCACATTATCAAACACGCACATGTAAACATTGAATAGCATTGTGAGCCAGTACAGAGTGATATCAGTGCTTCAGCTGCCATTCGATGTGATAACGAGGCCACGTTGTTCTGTAATCGATGATGTTTGGAAGTGAGCCTGCGTCTTAGCTGGACGGATATTTTCTGGCTTATCAGGTCCACACACACACACACACACACAGTAATAAATGATCCCCTGCAGAGTTTGGATGGCCGTCAGGTCTTGTGATCTAGGTAAAAGCAATTTGAAGCTGACATTCTATGTCAGCAATCTTTCCATCTCCCCCAGCAGCCAAACACAGACACGCAAACGAACAAACATGCACACAGTTCATCTTGTAGTAGAGTAATACGCCCATGCACGTGTGAAATATCATCATAGTTTGGACAGAGCCTCAGTCATCCAGATCAGAGAATATGAAGAAGCCAAACGTGAACTCAGCAACTCTGAAGTCATGTGACATTAAGGTGTGAATGACCCACAGAGGTCACAGTGTATCTGACTCTGCATCTGTCATCACGAGTGATCAAACTCCTGGGACGACGAATATCCTCAAGACTTTGTGAGCTTTAGACTCACTACTTCTTTATATGTATCGTAATAAACACAGACTGTGTTGTTTATAGAGATTATCTGTTAACTCATTAACCTTTTTAAACCAGCGTATGGAAGCACAGGGTGAACTGTGGCTGTTAGTGGACAGTAATGAGAGTTCTCTCAGCACAATGTGACAAAAGCTGCTCTATGTGAATAAAAGCTTTATACTATAGTGGTTATTTACTGATTTAAAAAAAAAACGTTTTAATGAGGCTTCAGTGCAGCTGAACTCTGGTATATTTGTGAGAAAAATAAACGAGGACCAGATCCAACAAGAATCTCTGTTTAACATAACATATAAAAGAGAACGAATGCCAAAAATGCCTTCTGAGAAAATCACAGAAATGGGATAAACACTGTTTTAATTCCAACAGAGCCTAATCATTTTCCATCTAATGCAGAATATGTTGTTTAGATGAGCTGAGTTATGAAATACGTGTTTTCTATTACACTGCATGTAAATGTATGCATGTGATTCTCACACTCCCTTTTACGATTTTACGGTCAGCTGATACATTGTTTGCCCTTTAAATTGGACTGGAGAACGTGAAATCACTTTGAGCCAAAAGAAATAACTGTTAAGATGCACCGTCACATGAAAGACGGTGAATCATTGTAGAAATTCTGTTGATAGATGAGGCTTTTTCACATTTTCTAACATTCCCTCAACCAGTTCTTCAAACAGGGAATGACAGCACTTTCTCGTAGATAAAAATTTAAAAAGTAATGTACAGTGATGGCTCTGACATAAATTTATTAGCCGAAAGCCTTACAGCGATATTATCTGTGATTGCGTTTTCATAGTTCATCTCCCCCCATTAGGAAACTCTGAGCTAGGGAGTCGATAAGCAGGTTTAAGCATTTCCACTGATTCGAGAAAATACTATAAAATGCATAACGGCTAATGAAGCTAATAGGTTTCCATTACATTTAATGCTTAGTAATGATTCAAGCGAGAAACTCTTTTCAATTATTCAGCTGAAACTAAAGAGTGCATTGAAAGCATATTTTAATGGCATTCGATACAGACTTAATAAAAGTAAGTAAAGTAAAAAGTGAAGTCAGTAAAATGCAACAATTATAGTTTAACAGAAAGATTGAATATTACTGTAGCTCCATGGCTTTGTACCGTTTTATTAAAAGAGTAGATTTGTACATTTTGTTAAAGTAGCGTAATATGTTTTTGGTGACCTCTGGAATTTTCTTTGAAATTGCCTCAGAAACACTCACGTACTGAATCATAAATTAGAAACTGAGGCATTTTAAAACTTAATAAAACATTTTTTAAAATGCGGCTCAGAAATTACATTTCAGACACTGAATTCCTGCTGACATTCCTCAAGACTGCCTCTTATTTTATCATCCCAATACAATGTTCTGCTCTACGTTCTCAGCTGTTTTGCTTTTTTTTTTTATTAGTAGCAAACTGAGCCACAAGAACAAAGAGGATTTTTTTCCTCTGGACTGAAACACTGAGTAAGGGCTTACTTTGTGGCTGCCTTTTCAATTTCTTTGTGATGTGAGATTTTGATGTTTCATGATTTTTTTTTTTCTTTTTCTTTTTTCTTTTTTGCTTGTCTTGTGTTTTTTACAGACTCCTACGTCTGTGTGTGGGCCCCGAGAGGAGAGCGAGAACTGAATTGATAGACATTTTATGTAACCTTAGAAAGAAAGGCTTATTGCTGCCTCAAAGAATAGCCTTGCCCTTACAACAGCCGTCACAACCTCCGTGAATATTGTTTGGCCTTGGTCGCACATTAGATTTTATTCTATTTAAACCATTTACTACAACGTATTTTTTGCTTACCTCTTCTGTTTCACACTGGTTACCTATTTTAAACTGCATCATTAATTTCACAATGTTGTTTTTTTTCTCTAATTTCAGCCACTTTTGTGTGTTTCATGAATAATGGTTTTATCAATGTATCCTACAGGGGCTGGTGTTTTCTTCTTGTCTTGTTCAGAAGGGGAGCAGATCAGTTTCCTGTTTGACTGCATCGTCAGGGGCATCACCCCCAGCAGGACCCCGCATGGCCTGCAACCTGCCCTTCCAGGTGAAAACACACACACACACACACGTATTGATGTGCACACCCCATTTCGATGGGTTGTGACTCAACACTTTGTACCAAACTTCATGAGAGAATTGTCAATCGCTTCAAAGTGTCCCGACTTTTCTGGAAATGGGGATTTTACAAAAGAACCAATACGAACAGAATCACTCAACCATTAAAAAAAAAATCGTACAAAACCCCCTAAACCCCCTAAAACAATGGAGACTATGTGACTCTGTGACTTCCAATATAAAAGTTTACTGTCTGTTTAGTGTGCGTGTTTAGCATTTGTGTCAGGCGCCATGCTAACGGAAACAGCACATGCTTAATGTCCCCCGGGGTCACTGTGTGGATTATGGGGTCATGCCTTTGTGTGACTTCGTGTGCTGTTCTAACGTCCGGCTAATTTCACAGGCATTTCCAAGGCCACAAACATGCAGACAGAGGGTCTAGTGACAGGTGAAAAGAGGGAAGTTGTACAGAATACATGCCAAGGATGTGACAACTCTACAGGCTCTATAATAGCTCTAAATAGACACAGACACTACTGTAGTTTACAATGTACAGTGTACACTAATGTCAGGAGCTGTACTTTGAAAAAGGCAGCCAAAATGGTGACGAGTCCATGTTAAATCTGCATACAGATACAAGAGGACACTTTGACTCCTCCTGCCAATGTCAAACTGCATTAAGCATTTTCTTTTTTGCAGAGTCAGTTATGGTTTGAAATTATAATAGACCATCTTTGACTTCTGCCCAGTTCCTCATCCATTTCCATCGTACTAATGGAGTTTGACTTTCCTCTCATACAGCAAGTGTGTGAAGAGCTATTTTTAAGTTGATTGTCAGGTTGTGTTGTTCTTCATCTACTGCCGAGAGACTCCACAAACCTCACCAAAAAAGCATGTATACTGTGTCTTTTTCAGTACGTCGACTCTGTACGGAGGCCTGTTAGTGCCATTATACACTTATACACAAGATATAATATTAATCCACATACGTTTGTTAAGATTAACTAGGGCTAACTGGCGCTGGGCAGTATATTGAATGTACACTCCATGCACCGTGGAATCATCTTCAAGGACTAAAAATGTTCCCTTGCTGCCTACCGCTTCACCTGTCAGTGGTCATAATGTTATGGCTGATCGGCGGTATATTGCAATTAATGTTTTTTGTCCACATCCCCCAGTACTGTAACTAACTAAAGTTGAAAACCTTTTAACACCATGTTGCAGTTAAGAGTACATAAAAACTAATTAGCTAATGAGCAGAGTAGTTAGAACAGATATCAAAATGTACGTGTTTCATATAGCTAGCTAAAAGTAACAGATACATGCTAAAAGGGTTACATTAATGAACAAACAGGAGGTACACATGTTGTGAGCCACTGAATACATTTACATGCACACTAATATTCCACTATTATTCCGAGTATGACATTCTTATTATTCTTAATTTGACAGATATCATGTAAACAGCTTATTTCCTATCTATGGTCGCCCGAGGTAAAGACAAAGATCCTCTCTGGTAGAGATGGATGCTACAAAGAAAAGTCCATATTTCGGGTCAGAAGGAGAAATACTGACACTATGAAATATGATATCAACAGGTTTTGGATATGCATAAATATCTAAAAGCTGACCTGTCTTTTTCAGAATAAGGGCAAAACCTGGAATATTGGAATGTTTTGTGCATGTAAACATAGTCACAGTGTTGGATCACAGATGAACTGCAGTGGTGAACTGTTATTACAAAAGTCACATAGTACGTTAAGTGGACAGTCAAGAATACTGTACAGACAAGCAAAGTGAGAAGTAAGAGGTCTGAATCAATCACCCTGATTAAAAAGCAATCGGAAAATGTCTTGTACACATGTAGCCCACTGTGTCAGCGTGCCCCACTGTAACATTCAGTGCTGCTGTGAAGTAGCTATAATTAGCGTGAACTAGCAGCGTTAGCGAATGTTAGCTGACACCTCACATAGTGTAGTGAAGAAACTTGGCACCGCGCGTTAGCATTAGCTGCTGCCGTCCAGAGGCAGAGATCCAGGGGTTAGGTTATTGACGCCTATACACACAAACACCCTGACCCACTGCAACTCATAGTCAGCCCTCTGTACAGTATGCGTATATATAGTAGGCTTTAAATGTGAGAATTGGCAGGATTTTACACTAAATTGATGGTCTAACTGACAGTCCTGGTGCCTGTAAACTCCTCTGGGAGACATTAAATTTACAAGCTGGTGTAACAGTAGGAGAGAGACACACAGCAGGACAATGATGCGTACAGGAGCACTGAGAGTTCAGCCTCAGTAAAGATGAAAACTGTTCTCTGCTCTTCTCTGGGTTTGAGTTGTATGTTTCTAAAAGACATCCTTGCACACTGAAATACATTTTCAGAACCTTTCTATTTCTGATATTGACTTGACATTTGAGTTACATAAATAATGTAGTACTTGTTTTGCTGTGTATTTTTAGCATTGGTTATTACTTAGTGTGTCTGCCAGTCTCGTAGGTTTGGGTTTAGACAAATTCATAATTTCTTTAAATCATTTTATTTGTTTTTTGTGTATATTGAGGATTTCTGCCTTGGTAGAAGATGTCATTGCCTTGTGTTCTGTATAGAAGCATAATACACTCCCATTTTGTGCATATGCAGCTGCATTTGTCTCTGTAGTAAATTTAAAATACTGTTTGCCCAGTTGTATGACCTTAGTATGTCAATATAAACTGCATTTTCTCACTTCTTGATGTGTTTCATTTGAAATGTGACAAGGTGAATAACTATATAATAGTAATGTAAAATATATATTTTTTTTTTACCTTAAACTATGTGTTCATTTCTTTGCACACACACTTTGAGGACCTTATAAAGTTGGTGTGCTGTTTCTATATGCGTCATACATTCAGCAGATCCCAACGCTGACCCAGCTTCAACAGAGGAACGAATCAGCCAGGAGGCGTCTGAGCTGGAGAAAAGACTCAACAGGTTGTCCAACTGCAGCCTGGCAAGCAGCACAGGTAGATTACTCTATTATCTACACCTCAGGCATGTTTTGATAATCGTCAGGTAATGCATGAGCAGTCTGCAGCGTATCAGAGAGCTAATGCATCATCTTAGAGCCCTAAGATATTTATGCACTTTGTCGTGACTTTTTATTTGCTATAAATTGCGAAACTCTCACTGGCTGGCCTTCTGCCCTCAAAAAGACTTCATCACTGTTGTCAAAGGCCATTATGAATGTTTCTTGTTGCGATTGTGTATATTAATCAGAATTCTGAAGTTGTAGTCAGAGGTAGATATTGAAATTTGATTTGACGATTACTTGTCAATTGATTATGAAGAAGAGCCATTTATTGGCATAGAATTTTGGAACACATGCAATTAATTATATTTCTGTTCGCCTTTTGGTAGTAAAAAACGAAGATGACTTAATTATACACAGCTCATTGCTGAAAAAATATTGGAACAAGGTACAAAATCAAAACAAACCACCACTTCTCCATTGAAGTCATATCAGAAGAAGAATGAGATGGAACAAGATGATTTCATTAAAAGAGAAGCAGTCAAACCGTGAAAAACAATGGAAATAATGATAAAATATGTTATTTCTCCTGGTTTCACTAACTGTTATTTAAACTACGAGTGAATAGAGACAGTTATCACCATAATGCACAATAATCATGGTGAGCTCAAATAGTCACAGTGAGGTGATCACGTAGTAGTCGTGACAGGTCGAGTGAGTCCCACAACTCGTTTTGCTGACTGGCTGAAAAACTTTAAGCTCAAGAGTCTGTGCAAAGAACTTGCCTGATTTCTGCCTTCACTGCACAGAAAGCTCTGCAGAGGACCTGAAGTATAACAAATGAGAATAGTTAATTGAAAAAGGCTTTCACGGGGTGGCAGTATTTCGTAGCCCAAGCCAAATTAAAGACATGATTTACATATTAGTAATTAAATGTTGTGTACACAGCAGTTTTATGTCCCGTTGTTCTGTAAGAGAGAGTGCTTTTGTTTGTGTATGTGTGTCCATGCAGATTGGGTAATAAATCACTTGAGTGGGATCTAATAACTTTTCTCGCCCCCTTCAGCCTCCACGTACAGCTGCAGCACATCTGTCGCTGGAGACGACCACAGCAGCATCTCCAGCTCTTCCTCCAGCCAATCAGATACGAGCTACGGAAGCAGACTTCCATTTTGGGTGGAGCCATTAGCGAGGCCGCACCTCTCCAGTGAGACGGCCTCGAGCTGTTCCACGCTGAAGGCTTTGACCGGTTCAGATGACCGGCTCTATGCTGCAGTGATGGGAAACTCTCGTCCATCTTCTGCCCAGCTCCACCATCGCGGCCTCCACGCCAGCGGGCGGCAAAGCTCGCTGGACAGCGGCATAGGGATAGCGGCAGGCAGCCAGTCGTCTTACTCAGGGAGCTGCTCGTCGTATACAGGGAGTCTGGACACCGGCAGCCAGGGAGGAGGAGAGGAGTATGGCTCTCTGGCCAGCCTACCTGCTCCTCCTGCATCTGCACCTCCCCCTCCCCCCACTTCTCCGCCTCCCCCCTCTCCTTTTCAGTCCACCTCAGAGCTCAGTCCTGCTACCTCCTCCTCCTACTCGTCTTGCCCTTGTGCCTCCAGATCTAGCTCGGTTGCATCCCGCAGGCACAGTGAGGAGTACCAGATCCCGAGTGTTCTCAGACTGCGGTACGACACCCCGAGGAGTCTGCTCCAGACCCTGTCCCTGAGGGAGCCCTCCACCCTGGGAGCCCCCTCTGATCTGAGCAAGGACAGTAGAAACAGTGGGGATGTGGGACAGTGGTGGAGCCTCGGCCCTACAGGAGCCAGTGTGCAGTGTCAGGCCATGATGCAGCGCTCCCACTCTTGGGGCAGTGAGAGGGCGCCCTCTGTGGACAGTGAGGGAAGGTCCACACCCAGGCCGATGCTGGTACCTGGCTGCTTGGTTTGTGGAGAAACACAGGTAGTGGTCATCTCACAGTCCACCAATAAACCAGGCACACGCAACATAGCCAAAGTTAATATACATTAGGCCTGCATGATTTGGTGAAAAATTGCAATTATTGTGAACACATATAATTGCAATTTGAGTCTATTTGCTTGGTTATCGAGGAAAATGCACAGATTACTGATCATTTGGAAGTGAATTTATTTTATTATTAATTATTTTTTATTATCAACTCATACGCACAAACTTAAACTAATAGAAATAAATAATACAGTAACTTAAATAAACAAGAGCCATCATAGGATGGCATATTCCACCAGCCCCTAGTTTAGTTTCATTGACTTACTGTAGCCCACTGACAGCACAGGAGTTGAAGAGCTTCTGAAAATGGCTCCTTGAATCAGTCAACAACATATAGGAAACATAAATACCTCGAGAGCTGAAACCAAATATGACAGA
>JAPQRN010000001.1:27609570-27619629 GCA_037367275.1 Coranthus polyacanthus
GACAGATGGACAACAGATAGAATAGCAAAAAGGCACCACGTCAACACATAACTGAATAAATTGCAGCAAGTTTGGTGGAAAAACATTAAACGGTTTTCCAGTTATGTTCCAGAAACAAAATGACGCAGAAGAACAGACGGACATGCTGACTGCTATATGCTCTGGTATTATATGCCGGGGATAGAAAATGTAGCAACTTTTACTTTTCATGTTTTACACAGTGTCTCCCTCCGCTCAGTGTCACTGAATCCAAAATACACCCTGGACCTTTAAAATACAGCCTTGCGCGAGTCTATAATTGCACAGGCTGACACAACGTGATTGCCATTCGATTAATTGTGCAGATCTAGTCTACATTAATAAGTCATTCCTTTGAGTCCAACAAGGACCTAAAACTTTATATTAGTACTGAAGAGAATATGTGTTTTAAAGAAGTCTGATGAGACTTGGTTAATTGCATTCTAACATAGTCCAATACAAGTGTAAACACGCTTTCATCATTTTCTAATTGAAGCTCTTTACTTAGCAGAAAGTCTTACGCTTCAAGTTCTCATTGGGACTCTTCTGTCTGTGCTAATATATGCATTAAATATGAAGTCTGGGATGAAATGAATGGAAATGTTTGCAAATCATTAGCAAATCACTTACACCAGCTCTTGAGTTGCTCCCACAGATGCTAATCTCTCCTTAGTATAAGTGCTTGCATTATTAAACCCTCAGTGGTTTTCATTTTTAGTCTTGTGCTAATAAATGGGATCTCCTTTAACTGTCTGTTGCGGTAATAATCTTCGAGGCAGAAATATGGTTTGGGCGTTGGAGAATGAGGACAGAAGATGGAACTGATATCACAGAGGTTATCGCCAGCTGTCACAGGTAGTTAGGTGTGTAACAGTTGAAGCACCTCTGGGAGACACCGCTTCGCTTAGATTGCGGTTCATGATGAGCTCCTGAAGTATTTCAGTAAGCTCTCAATAAGCCACCAGGACTCGTACAGTAACAGGCAAACCTTTTACTTGTGAAACACGGGAAGATTTAGGAGGATGTAAGTGCAGAAATGGAATATAATATTCATAATTATGTTTTTATAATCACAGTTAGGTGCGTTACCGTCACCTACTATGTTTGAATGTGGAATGGAGTCACATCCCCTGAACTCAAAAACTCAGAACGGACAAAACAAACACTGCTCTAACAAGGGACTTTATATGTCACTAAATGTCACACGCTGAACCATTTAAAGCGAGTGTATGTTCAAAACAGATGAGTTTGAAGCGAGTCCGATCGCATTTGAATGCAAAAGTCCTTAGAGCTGGTCTGAAAATCATAAGGGCATTGGGTGGTATTATCATTTCTATGATTAAAATGTATCTGTAGCAGTAAAGTGTCCATGTCTTCATCTTTGGTTTGCTGTTGGGACAGTCTCAGTAAGGATGAAACTTGAAGAAAAAATGTGAAGTACCATTTATCTGAAATGGAACTTGCAGAGTATGTAAAAGAGAGGGCAAAAATCTAATTTGGTGATGCTTTTAAATGTAAATTTTTTAATCCATACTGTCAAGAGATGTTGGCGTAACCTGAAGGGTTTTTTGGAGGCCATAGGTTGTACTTTTTCGCAAATTGCCCATTAGGCGTCTTTCACTCAGACAGGGGACTCTACTTTGCTCTGACCTATGTAGTCATGCTGTCACTTTAACTTTTGCCCACGCCACGTTACATAATTTTGCAGTGTTTGCAGCTGAGGCTCCAGCAGCTCAAGCAGCAATTATGTGGCTTCTCATGATCCTGCTACTTGCTATTCATCCTAATGACTCACTTGGGTAGCCGCTTTTGTAATTGTGATTTACTGTAGCCAGTGCCTTAAAGGCTCTTATAGAAGTTGAATATACTGCAAAATGCCATGCGGTGCCTACAGTGGAAGTACTGTACAAAGAGAGGATAGAGGGCAGCTGAGCAGAACCACAACCACATATTATCTAAACTTAGAACTAAACACTTTCTCTAGAACCCACAGAATGCCTGACAACTGTGTAGCATTTGATAACTGGATTTTTATTCAGCTCGAACTGCCATGTAGTGAAGCGGCTGCCTCCTGAACTCACTGCATGTCTTCTCAGTCTCCATATGGACAGTTTAGTCTCTGGTCAAAGTGACTTTGCATGCCATTGTCCTCAGACAAACGGGGCATGGAAACATGGGGAGAAGACTTCAACACCAGTCAGAAGTGACAGCGAGTCAAACCCAGGCCCCTGTGACCGTGGTATTACCTGCTGCGCCACTCAACCATGTAAAAACAGTAATGAAAAATGAGGTGCGAGTTTCCATCAAAAATCCTGTCTAGAGCTGTTACTGTTGTCCCTTTAAGACTTTAAAACCTCAAAAGCCTTCAGAAGACACTTCTTCGCATGGCGTCTAATTAATTTTCTGATAGGTTGTGAAAAGCGCTTCCCCCTTGTAGTGCGCAAATTATCATCAGAGCAGGAGCGGAAGCAGCATGTCTTGTGATTTCTGACAGCTTGTGGAGGAGTGTGTGTGTTATTATACAGTATGTGTATGCTGGGGAGAGAGAGAGAGCAAAAGGGCACTGAGAAAGTTAATGGGAAGTGATGAAACTGAAAGAAACCCACATAGAGGAGACTCCTGTTGTATGGAGCACAAATGAGTTTTCTTTATTCATCATTTATCAGCTCTTGTGTGGTGTCAGCGGTCCAGAGTGGCAGAATATACGCCCTTCATGTTGGGTAATGAGATGATTCCTGATTCCACAAGTTATTGTTATGACTGGCGAAACAAACCGTACGACACCATATAGAGAATAGAGAATGGAACCTTTTTTGTGTGAGCCAACCAGCCAGCCTTTTTGTCTGGTGTCTGCCACCTCCACAGATGTCAGCTCTGTATCACCTTCCCTTTTTTCATCTAATGCCTCCACACTGTTCCTTCTGTCACCTTATCATCGTCATTTCCTTCTTTGTCCACTGCTTCTTCAAAGTTCTTCCATCTTCTCTAATTTCTCAAGACTTTTTTAAGAAGTTGACATCATCCCATAAACCCATAAAAATGTGAAATTTTTGCTGTAACAAATGATTGACCCCTCCTCACCTACAGTATGACTTCTCCTGTGTCCCCATCCAGTGCAGTCACGGTTCAGACAACTACATTACGCCGGAGCAGTGGCGGTCTGCCAGGAACAAATGCTTGACGCAGGTGAGATTATATCTGCCTATTTTAGCTTGTGAAGGGCAGGAGCCAGAAAAAAAGAGCTGCTGTAAATTTAAATTGAACAAGATGGAAATATGAAGCTGCTTATTTTGCATTTTAAAGCTTACTCCAGAGAGCGTTTTGATTCGTTTTGCAGGTTGCAAACGCTGCCTCGGGGCGGTCTCCTCCTGCATATGAACAAGGTGCGTTCGTGCATGCGCAGGTTTCTAATTGTTTGACTGCCGCTGTCTGAATAGAACAAGTATAATCATCTCATTTGTAAAACCGTTGTTTTCAGAGGTTCCTCTTTGTTTGACAGATGAACATGACGACCGTGGTGCTGTCGGGAATACGTCGACTCATCTGAAGACATCGCTGCCCTGTTTACCACCGCCTGCTCCTCCAGCTCTGCCCGTCAGGCCAACAACAGCTTGTGGTATGAACCTTTTTGATGACGGAATTACACCTACAGGGCTCCAAAAAAGTGGAACAATAGTTTTTTTTTTTTAAATATCAAGAAAAAGGTGTCACTTGTAAAAATCCAGATCTTTCAGTCACTGTGTGAACTCCCATCCATTTTGCAAATGCACACGAGTAGTGCTCCACCAATTTCTATTTCCAGTTTCACTTAAATGCTGACTTTTATTTTAACGTCGATCATATCCTGATGAAGAGCAACACATAGTCTTTAGCAGGCAAACAAAAGATTTTCATTCAACCGTAACATCACCTTTTATTTGACTGTAACTAATTCCTGAGCAAAGTGGAACAGGATGGAGGATGTCGCCCTGGGTTCTCTTCCTTGAAGCGCCTAATGGTTGCTTGTTTGCTTCCACTTTGATGAAAGGTCTTAAGTCTCTCTCTTGGCCTGTAAACTGCTGGCCAACCACGCTGCCGTGTGTCCTCTGACAGGTCAAACCTGATTCCGTACCCCATTTCAACCCTGGTTTTTTGGTCAACCTGGCAAGCACATTTTGTTTGATTGGTCCTTTTCAAACAACCTGTTCACCAATGCCTAGGTGTGGCACACTAACAACAGGATATTTTCAGTCCCTGCCCAATAAAATAGGAATGTTCTGGTTGAATGGTCTTCTTTTGTTTGCCTGATAATCAGTGTCTATTGCTCTATCAGGAAATGACAGATACCGTCATCCAAAAACATTGGAAATAGTAATTGGGTTATCGCTAGCTGAATGCATGTTGTTATATTTCTTGCTCTGCGGACCTCTTGAAATTAAAAAAACAAAACAAAAACAGTGTTCCATTTTTTTTTTATACGCCCCGTACATCAAAGGCCTAATATGTAACATTTACACATTTAAACTGCATTTATTTTGTTAACTTGTGCAGTTACATCATATCCAACAATGTTCAGATTCAGAGAAATTTTAGTCAATACAACGGCCCATTTCATTTGGTCACCTGTGAGTTGTTACTTGCGGCTGTTTGATGAGAATGAAAATACATGAGAATATATACTAAAAAACATTTTCTGATTTACTTTTATAGGCCAACGTTGCTCAAACAAAAGCACTGTTCCCGATTGTGTATGCCACAGCTCACAGACCTCTGTCCACAGACATGTACAGGTATATGCATGAGCAGAGTAATGAAATACCTGTACAATCTGTGAACTCATGATTAGTAAAGCCTTGTCACTCATATGGCAGCTGAATGATAATTATATTACTACAAAAACTTGTAAAAACACAATGTGAATAAAACTTAAATACACTTAATGTCTGAGTCACATCAGATTTCCATTGGTATCGGTGGTGAAAACAACCCATTATCCCACCGTACTGAGCGACGTGAAACTCACTCACTTCAGTTATTGATTTGGTTGAGAGACAGAAACTGCATACCATGCATGTAAAGAATGTGGTTTCTCTAACACAAACATATTATTATTGATTTGTATCCCATTAGATCTGGATTAGACATGCAAACACTTTAATAGGCTCCTTTTGGACATTTCCCTCAGGTATGTTCCAGAGCCACAGTGAAGCTTCCCGCTCTGCCTCCCTGGACACTGGGCTTCGTGCTGACAACACCGCTAATTATGTCAACATCCCCATTAGCCCCCTGCCGGCTAAAGCCGACAGAGAGCTCCTGTACACGGAGCTGGATCTGCAGGATCCCGGCTCAGCTCCAGTCTCCAGACCAGACAGCACTGTGAGAGGTAACGCTTGGCAGCTCTGCAGACCCAGTAAGAACACAGAAGAATCCTTTGTCCTGCTGCGTCTTTCTGTTCATCTCAGCCCTTTGCATGAAATGTCAGATCCTCTTGGTCACACATAACGTATTATAACTCGTACAGCATTTGACACATTGTGTACATGGATCGATGGGCGGTAACCAAAACACTTACACGCCTGTTGATTAACTTTGTTAATCACCTTGTGCCTAATAACCCTGTGTCCAGGTTCCTACATATGTTTCAGTTCTGTCCAGAAAAAGACAAAGTTTTGCTGCTTACATTGCTTTCGAAAATTCTAATGAAATGAAGATGTTTTGTATTAAGAGACAGACTTGCACACTTGCTGAATGTTAAAAAACAATTTATTTACGAGTAACACAAGGATTTTCATTTAGCTGCTACCGAGTGTGATTTGTAAGGCATAATGAGATTTTCAGACTGTGAAAATGAAGCAATTAAAAACAGTCACACTGTAATCTTCTGTACAGTTTCAATGCATTAAAATTCCCAGGTGTGAATTGGAAAACTGAAGGTCTTAATTTAAGGTAATTTTGAATACATTTTTAACATTGTAAATCTAATCAGTACTGTAAAGACTCATTTAGGACCCACCAGAAGAATGTGTTTTGTAAACCTAAATGATGACTTTTTTCTGTTTCCGTCCTTTTACCACTGATCTCCACCCAGAAGAGGACTCCATCGGGTACGCCCACCTCGACATCACTGCCATGGAAACAGCTCAGAGGGTGGGGGCGGAGCACGTTCAGGGCAGGCAGGACAGACTGAGTCAGCTGGAGAGCAGGCGACGAGGGCCACCAAACTGACTTTTCGATGCCTAACTCGATGACACTTCAAAATACTTTTCTGTGCCAATTCTGTCCTTCTCTCTAAATAAGCTAAACTGCTCAAATGGAGCTCAGCATCATAACCAATCACTGTCATACTTAACACCCACAGGTCTGCCAGGGTACAGAAATTCACACTAAACAATCCATTCCACTAAGAAGAGGAAAATAGAAAATCAGCTGCCAGCTTAAATGTGTTTTGTGTTAAAACGTTTGTTTTATGTGTGTACCGTTTCCTTCACCTGCACTCAGTTCTTCTTAAATGAGTTTGAGAATAATTCTTGTTAAATTAGTGTTGTCCTGTGTTACATGACTTTGTTTTGGCTGCATGGCACTAATGCTTACTGAGGGACAACCGGTTTATCCGAGGGACTGGCACCAAACAGCGTTTACTGTAGATAGCATAGATACACATACTGTATATTGTGAAGTCACATTTGTCATTTGTTAACCTGGATCTGCTTTTAAATGGCTATACTTACTCACTTTTGCTCTGCTTTTCTACTGGTTGACAAAGTTACAGCAAGAGGTCATGAACTGTCATTGGTAAATTCGATCAAGCCCCCTCATCACACTGATGTCTTCTAATCGACTGTAAGAGTCCCAGCTTGCTTGGCTATCATTCCACATCAGAGCTTAAAAGTGGTCGATTGATAAGCAGCTTAGAGTTATACCTCAGGTGCAAATTACATTAATCCAGCCCCATGTGGCTGAAGCAGGACATGACTGAGCCGGCAAGAAACATTATTCATCTCAGTAATCAGTGCTTCTGGTCGGTGAGAGGGCAGGAACCGATAAATAGAAAAGCACGGCGTGTGTTCCCATTTCTCACCTCTCTCTTCATATCATCAGGACAAATTGTCCAATATTTGACTCTAACTTATTTTTATGGTGGCTGCTCATCACTGGTGTGTCTGAGGAGGCAGCGAGGAGAAACAACTTTACCAAGAATAGTTGTTCAAATCAGTTTCAGGACTGCTTGTAAATAGTAACTGCTTTTATTTATGCCAATACATATGAATGAATGATATCTATATTTTTAAAAATATTAACCTTTGTATGTGGTTGGCACCTGTATGTTACTGAATATTAAAAGAAATTTAATATTAAATGTTCAGCTCACAGTGTTTCAGTGTTATTCTTTCACTGAATCTGTAAAGAGTTGGTTGCTCATCTACAGTAACGTGACTGTATCTCAGTTCCTATATTGGTAACAGCCTGTGTGGTATAGGATTCACAGCTAATGACAGATGGGCGTAGACAAATTGTCTGACCACTAATGTGCCAATAAGCCTACAAAAAGGACTCTGAGGATGCAGTTGGCTGGCTGTTCTTCAAGACCTGAACCAGCACTCAGCAGCCAAACCACATCATCTGCTGCTGGCCATCGCTCACCACCCACCCCCACACAGTTTGGATTTATTACAGAACCTCCATGTTGTCATTTTTTTTTTTTAAAACCACAGCTAGACATTTCTCTTACACTTGCCTGTCATTAGTTGTGCAGAAAATAAAGCAAATAAGTACCAGACTAATGTGTGACCTCGTGTCTCTTTAGCTGTTTGGATGGATGGATCCGTCATGGTACACATCATATATAGTTATCAAAACAACAACAATCTTGGCATCATCCAGAATACTCCGTACATGACTTTTTTGAGAAATCTCAAGTTCATAATACTTACAAATTACCATTCATTCATTCATTCAGTCATCAAATCAACTAATAATCCTAGAAAAGTAGAAAAGCTGCAATGGAAAACACTGATTCTTTTACAGTAGTAGGAATGGGGTACCTAGCGCAGGTTGTGTGTGGTTTTACTTCAGTTCATTCACTGATGTGATGCTCAGCCGAGCCTCTCACAGCTCATTGTGCTGGAGTCCCTGACGAGAGATCTTGTTGGTCAAGTCCTGCATATGTTTCTTCATCTGAAATGAAAACACGGCAGCCAGTGTTATTTACATTTTATTTTCTTTTTTGGGGGGAATTATAGCCATGTTTGATTCGTTGACCATTCTGTTAGCATTGCTAGTTTTATTAGCCTCTGGACAGTAGCTGCTTGGTGCTTGATGTCAAAGTCAACCTTTCATCCGTCCTCACCTTGTAGCCAATCTCTCGCGTCTTCTCTGCCAGTGTGTTGTACTTTTCTTGGTTCCTCTTGATGTGCTCTTTGTCTCCTGTAGCCTCCACATGTCGCAGCTTCTGGTGGGACAGCTCCAGCTGCTCCTGGTAATGGCTGTGCTTCTCCACCTTGGTCTCAAAATGACGGAGCTCCTCCTGTATGAATGAGAAAAGGAGGGCAGAAAACACGGAGGGGTGTAAGTTCAGCTCACCTCCAATTACATGCACAGCTGCACCAGGGAGCAGATGTGCATCTCAAGTAGTGACTACACAGGAAATGTTAGTGAGAAGTGGGGCTGAATGTTTCCCTCTGATACATGATCTTATCTTGAAGACTGATATCTTTAAAAAAATTTAAATTTAAATTGAGTTCACTGCAATCCTGTGCTGACAGGACAAAGGGTGAAAAGAGCACAATGAGAGATGGGAGAGTGGAATACTTTGGATTTAAATTGTGCAATGTATAAAATATGATCATAATAAGATGCACTCGTTGCTTTATTGCATACTGCCTCATACAAAAGTAGTACTTCTAAGTACACTACAAAAGTTAGTATGACTGTTGCCAAAAAGGCACTTGATGAAAAAGTTTCTAGAGTATGCGTTCTAGGAGTTTGACTGCCGGGACAAAGTGTTATTCGCATCAAATTTGTGAAAGCGAAAGTGCCCAAAACCTGTCCCATGAGAGATGTAAGAGCTACCTTGAGAGAGTCCAGCTCATCTTCACTGAGGTTGGCTCTTTTTGCAGCCTCCCACAGTTCAATCACACGAGGCTCCCGAAACTCTACGGAGGAAGATCAAACGGAAAGAAAGATGAAGCGATAAACAGTCCGAGGAGACTGTTTGGAGCCTCACCAGTGCACGCAGGCTCAACAGGGAGCGAACACTGAAGAGGAGCAGAAACAGCATCTGTTTTCTAAAGATATGATCACAACAACCGGCCACCCTGTTTGTCACTCATTTCAGATGTACACACACACAATATGACAGACAGAAAAACAATGTCTTCAAATCTCAGTTTGATGTGCTGTCACGGGTATATCTTCACAACTCCTAAAATGTCAAAATGCTACAACAGGAGATAGGTGTTAGGAAGGAAGGAGGTGAGGAAAGGATGAGAAGAGGCGGCTGAGTGAGAAACAACCTAGAGGGGAGAGAAAAGGGTGGAAGTATTTGGAGTCGGTATGAATCAGCAGAAGCAACATCACCTTCAACTAAACTCTCCCAACAGCCTCCCGAAGAAACCTGCACAACTGAGACTCCAGTCCACCCACTCTGCAATACACTCCACAAAGGACGGCAATGTATGTATGTGTGTGTGAGTGGCAGTGAAGCGATGAAAAGAGAAAATTCAATTGAGAGAGTAATGAATGTTTTCTTAAGTGAAATAGTACAAGGATCAGATGATTTACATCACTAGATGGATACAGCACTGCAGGCTGCTTTAAATAACCACTTCTTTTTCACTTACTTTCCATTTTGGAGCTATATTCGATTTGAAACTAAAAGGACAAAACACTTAAACCACAAGCATATCACTCAACAACTGTGACACAGCTGAGTGTTATTATGATTACAAAATCCCAGTGATTAAGCTGATGAGATAAATGCAGAGTGAGGCCGAGATGCAGGAAGGGATGAGCTGAGTGTGTGTGTGTGTGTGTGTGTGTGTGTGTGTGTGTGTGTGTGTGTGT
>JAPQRN010000001.1:27628592-27641794 GCA_037367275.1 Coranthus polyacanthus
CAATACCTGGATCAATAAAATGCTCCCATAAATACAGAATGACGTGATATACAGTACAATTACGGTACAGTTCCCTCTCTTTTAACTTCACCTTTAACGTCGCCTCTAATGTTCAGAAAGTATAAGAAATTAACTTCTTGCAAACTACTCTCTCTCTCTCCTCAGACTGAAAAATGGGTTTGAAATAAAACACTCTTCCCACTTCAAACATCCCACGTTATGTACGTTATGTAGTGTAGCAGATGTACAGCATGCAGCGTGGTAGGATAAAGCTTGTAATGATATATTTTTTTTCTCAACTCCAAGCCCCCTCCCGTGTCTTTGGTTCTCAGTGACAGACTCCCCAGAGAAACACTTCACAGCTTTGGTGCTTTGTTTATCTGGCGCCTGGCAGCTCACCAGGACCCAGGCGTTTTCATTCTTCATTCCTAACCCTTTTTGAATTCCAAAGACATGTGTATCTGTATTCATTCCCACACATTCCTTAAATAAGACAAATAGAGGTGTGTGCCTCTGCACGTGAGGTCTACGGTTCACCATGTTCAGAAGAAGATACAGTATGTGATGCCATGCTGTGATCAGATCACAGTAAAGACTTAAAAAAACCTTTTACATATATTTTTTTTGATAATCTTTATGGCCTTTGCAAAAGCTTCTGTCACTACAATTAGCAGTGATTGAATATTTTGACATTCTTCAGCACCACTATTAGCAGAAAACACCTCACGACAATCTCGAGCAAATGAAACCTGGCTTAAAATGCACTCATTCATCATTATCAATATGTTTATATTACTTTACTTGGCCTTTTCGGTTAATTTATGCACTTTATTTTCCAATGCGTGTTTTAAAGTAAGCATTTAGACAGCTACAGTTGTGAAGCAGAATATAGTACTGCGCAATTATGCCACCTGTTACCTCAAGGCTAAGTAGGGATGAATTATTCAAGAAATAATTCCAGGTAAATCTCAGAAGGCCAGATTTTAATTGAAAAGCATGTTGCTAAAATCGGCCTCTTTATTACCTTCTGCTGGCCTACCCCCCTGTGTTCAGTTAGGCAAAAATGTAATTATACCTGGATTTACTAGAGAGCATTTGCAGTGGTTAAGCCTTAATCAAAGTTTGAAAAATGAAGTGGATACAGCGATGAGTGCAACAATAATGTATTTTCAAATGTAAGTCAGTGAGACACACACTGCACACTGATGTCCTTTCTATTGTGAGGAGTTTGGGGATTTTGTCAGGTTGACTTTGAACTATTGCAAAACAGTTTTTATGCTCGGGAGTAGAGAAAAGGTGGCGTATCGATAACAGGGAAATGTGAATAAGGGCAGTGGAAACGCATTTAGAGAATAACAATGTGGGGACCAATAAGGAGAATGATGTTCACTGAATTAAAACAGAAACAGCAACAATACGCCACCATGTATGAAGAGCTGCCAAAACAAATGTTAGACAAAGGCTTTGACAAACTGTGGAAGCGTTTGATTCAGCGTTACATGATCCAGACCAGTGGTTCAGTTCAGGGTTAAAGCTAAAGCAGCTTCAGGTTTTCTGTCAAAATGCCTCTTAATGCCAGCTCCTCAATCCACAGCTCAGGTAGTATGTTATTGAATGAAACACTACATCTAAGTGGCAAAGTTTTAAACCATGATGATGGTGATGATGAACCAATTCTTAACATTTGCGTAACAGTAGTGGATGGAAACGCAACCAGTTTTCTGAAAATATGGTTCAAATCTGCAGCACATCTAGTGATATGTGATTTAAAACTCTTTCAGTCACTCTCCAAAATGTTCTAAACTTTTCAGGTTGCAAATTTATCATGACACAGACCATGCATTTTGGTCTATTTCGCTCGGTAGTAGCCACATTTGTACATCTAAAATGTAAACGCTACATGTGGTGTCACCATTTTTCACCACAGCAGTCTGTCTGCCTGAAGATCAAACTAATCAACAGGCACATTTCCAGGCTGCCTGCATCCGTGCTGATTTTGAGTACAACAAAAGCAGCAGGTCCACGCAGTAACAAGAGAAACCAGATTTTTACTGCTGGGTCCTGCAGACCCCGCCCCGAGCCTCAGCTGGCCTTTGAGAAATAGATTTCAGTGGACAAAGATGATCTTTTGCAGGAACGGTCACGCTGTGTTTGCCTCCTCCTGCCTCCTTTGTTGTGTCAGCTCTGAATACAGCCCACAACCCAAGGCAGTCAAGACATTTGGCTCTGGTCAGTGGGTATCTTGGCCTTTCGTTATGAGCAAAGTATGCGCACACACACACACATATAGCCCTATGACTTCTTTACCTCCCCTGCCTTTCTCGTGATCATTATCTGCTAAATATTACTAAAGTGATCTTTGTCAGTCAGTGAGAAAAAGTCTCCTAATTTGGACATACATAATGTTGCAATTGTATGCTTCTACAAACCATGAATGCATATAATCTCAACAAATTTGTCACTGAATCTGTCATTTTCTTACCTTTCCTCTGTGGTTGGGGTGAATGACAGATATACAAAACCCAGGACTTTACCACCACAGGAATCCTGACTCGTAAGGTTTCAGGTTTAGATATTAACACTTTGGTTAGGATATGGAAAACATTGTTTAAAGGTCTAGCGTGCAACATTTAAAGGGATTTAATTAAAGAAATGGAATATAATATTCAGAATTAGGTCAGGGTCAGGGTGAGGGCAGAGCGGTGCAATCTGCTACTTCACCACCAGATGTCACTAAATATTACACACTGAACCTTTAAACATTACACAATAAATTGTGATTCATTGTTGTAGACTTTTTCTGTATGAAATCAAGCATGGTATCTTTCTATTTCTAATTCTAACCAAGTGCTGTCAGCACCTACACTTTGCCGGAACCATAACAAGAACCGTAACTTCACCATAATCTGTTCATGCGGTTTTCTCCATTTCTAGCAATCCGCAATTAGTGACAGACTTTTTAGTTTAGTGACCCTTGACCTTTGACCTTGACCTCTTGACTTTTGGCCACCGAAATCTAATCGCTTTCATTCTTGAGCCTGAGTGAACGTTTGTGCCAGATTTGAAGAAATTCCTTCAAGATGTTTCTGAGATACTGCGCTCATAAGACAGACAGACATGAGGTCAAGTTGACCTTGACATTTGACCACCAAAGACTTTTCAGTTCATCCTTGAGACCAAGTAAACGTTGGTGCGAAATTTTAAGACATTCCATCCTGCTGTTCCTGAGACATTGTGTTTTAGAGATGCATGAATCCTTATGTGTTGAACATTGTTGAAAAAGCATCATTAAAATACTACAACGTTGATTTGCACATATCTCGATTGTATGTGTTTTTGGTTCAGACACAGTGAAATTATACCTCCCCACATTTTGTAGAAATGTACAATAGCAACATTTTCTTCCGGTGACTGAAAATAACAGTTATTCCACAGAATTATTAACGCATTTTGTTATACAAAAAATGTTTAACACTTGAATGAATTGAAGTATTGACTGATGTATGAAAGAGCATTATAAACAGCTGCTGTGACATAAAGTACACCAATTATTCCTGCCTGTACAACACTCGTCTATATTGTTATCTAAGGCTCTTCTTTTTTCCTTTCCAGTGCTACTATAAATACTGCCTCTGCCCTAGTGGAGTCGGTATACCTTCAGTGAGTCAAGGATCATTTCAAGGCATAAATTGTTTGTTATTTTCCTTTCACCCACTCCCACAATGATAGGTTTAAGATGACCCTACTGCAAAGAACAAGTCATTAAACCACCCTTTTTGTCTTTCTTTCACTGTTCCATTGTCATCCATCTCCTGTCAGCTGATTTATGTTGTCCCCTCTCTTTCCTCTTCTGTGTTCACATAGGAATACCCCTGGGGGATAAATCTGTACGCGAAGGTTTGCTTTGAAAATTAACGTCTTTTATTGAATCAAATGAAGCGTGGACTCGGGGAGGGAAGGAAGGAAAAGGTCAGCAGACTGAGAACGTTTAATGAATATTGAATCCACCACCAACACCACGAGTCACTCTTGCTCTCTGTCTCTGTCTCACCCACACAAACTCATACGAGCCAGCAGATGTTTCAATCTGAGGAAATTCCCCAATGTCCCATAAAAAATGTCTGTCAGAATATATATTTTATACATAACAGTAACCAGCGGTTACACTACGCTGCACATTCTGTCCATGCAACTTTTTAGGTTACACCAGTGATGGCAACCTGACCCTAAATCATCCTCACTTACAACTTAATACTACGTATGTTAGTTAGGATAAAGCATTAGAAATAGTGAGCCAAGTGCATTTATCCACCACAGAAGCATTAAGAAGAGACGACATATCTAGATATAGGCAGCACTCTGACATTTAAATAGTTCACTGTGTATAAGGCCAGGTTAGCTGTTCTATTTCACTTCAAATGTTCAGCTTGTTTACTTTGACTTAAACTTGAACCTGACCTTTACCAGAGCATTTTATCTGCCATCAAAAGTTGGTCTTGTTTAAAGGTCCAGTGTGTAAGATTTGGGGGGATTTAGAAGGATCGAATTACAAAAGTTTCGATTAGCGTATAATCACACGAAAATAAGAATTGGTGTGTTTTCCTTTAGAGGGAGACGTTTATATCTGCAGAGGGAGCGGGTTGTTGTTCACCGAGTCCACCATGTTGCACCGCCATGTTTCTACAGTAGCTCAGAAAGGAGATCCTCGCCTTGAGGTGCATTACTGTCACGTTTCAATGTGGACGTTAATATGTCCTTAAATAAAAAGCCCAGAACTGACAAAACAAGGGAGTTCTGTGGGTTTTTTTTGTGACCGTTTCAGTTGGTTGCAAACCTAACCCCAACCTAACTTCACCCCTGGATGCCACTAAATATCACAGACTAAACCTTTAAACTGAACAATAACTTTTGCACTTTCTCTACAAAAACATTTACACATTATAAACACATGGACATTTAATCTGTTTTGCTTTAGATGAACAAAATCATCATTTGTGGCCCCATACGACGGTGCCTGCGCCGGCGGTCCTTTAAGGCTGAATAAATGTCGACTTTGTCTTTGATTATTTGTCGTATCGTCATATCTTCATCTGATGAAGATGATGATGATGATGATTTGTTGTTTCATCGTGATGATTCTTTGTCTTCGTGGTGGTGAACCTTTGAGCTGAACCTCATGACCTTTGTAATGACTTCTCTCCTACATGTAAAACGTTCCACATGACAAACCCAACACAACTGAATCAGCAGTATTGTTAACTAATGTGTTGTCGATGAACAAAATCATTTATGGCCCCATACGACGGTGTCTGTGCCAGTGGTCCTTTAAAGGTGAAAAAAACTGCAGACGTCTTGCTGCTTCAAATCAAATGAAGAAACATTTAAATTCACACACGCTGTAACAGTTTGTTGAATATATTTTGCTGCACACCACTCCAGAAAGAGCAGGTGTCTTCTTTTGTTTAATTAATTGATTCATTATTAGTCACAAATTCCTTGTGCAGAGCATGATGGGACTATTGGCCTCTGGTCGGCCTTCCTTAAAGTCCAGAAAGTGGGCCAAGAAGAGTAAGTGATATAGTTGTGAGATTGGCCTGTCATAGAAATATGAAGCATTTGAAGCGTAGTCATCTGTGACTGATGTGCGAGAGAAATGATTCACTTCGCTTTCAGCGACACTGAGTGTCTGGCAGAAAGACGCACTACTGGCAGCATTGCACGTGGTATTACACTTGCTATTAGCAGCACATCAGCCATATCCATTTCCTATTAAAAATGCATTGACTTTCCATGCCAATAAATTCTCAAATGGAAATCTTTTTACCAGACAGAGAGACAGGGAGTGTGGGTCACCAACTTCCTTCAGAAGGACAAAATGAATTGCAGCGCTGGATGAGAAAGTTACCCAGTCTTC
This sequence comes from Coranthus polyacanthus, assembly GCA_037367275.1. Taxonomy (NCBI): domain Eukaryota; kingdom Metazoa; phylum Chordata; class Actinopteri; order Kurtiformes; family Apogonidae; genus Coranthus; species Coranthus polyacanthus. The sequence continues at coordinate 27,634,507 of JAPQRN010000001.1, forward strand.
TGGAAATAATATCATAGAATTTACGCGTTACAGCATTTAGAATTAAATAACATTGTTACCTTTAACAGCACAATGCTCCAGTGTGGCTACATAATAGTAATAGTATTATCAGGTGCACAGTCTAGATTTTCACTCTATTGATTATCCAAGCTTACAGATCTGTGTGTCTCTACGGCTCAGTGCAGTTTTGCCAGAGGCGATGAGGAGGGAGAGGCAGGGATATATAGACCCTGCCTCTGCTGATTATTTTTATTCCCAGTGGGAACAAAATTTATCCGGCACTCACTGTGCTACTTCACCAACAGACCATGAAACACCTAAAATAAATATGTTTTAAAAAGCATCTAAGTAAATTGCTGCAAAGTGAGAATAGTCTATAACATAAATTAGCATTTAACATTTTGTCTGACAGATAAGAGAGATGCTTCGTGAATGCAGGTACAAAAAACAGGTTCTTTTTGCTTTCAAGGACGTATCATGAAACCAAAGAAGAGACAGAGATTGAACTTGTACTTTGGTTTGTCTGATGAACGATGGCGATTTGATGAATGTGAGTTGAAACATGTCGGCATTAAAGCCACATATGAAAGGCTTTTTAATTTTTGCAAAAGCAGTGTGCCTTTTTTGTTTGTTTGTTTATTGGCCGCAAAGCAAAGTGCAAGTCTGACCTTGCCCTGTTCTTGAATGAATGAATTGAATTCGTCATTCCAGCAAGTTTGCAGCATAATTCTTCTAAAAACGTTACTTTGACAGATGCAAAAAAAAAAAGCTAATAGACTTCATAATCTATACAGGCCCACTGCGGTCTGAAACTTTTTTCCATGAATGAATATTTATGAATAATTTATTATATCACTTGCATTTTGACAGACATATTTTATTTTTAGTTGACATTTCAGACTTGAAAATCCCCAGTGTCTGCAGAGTGAAAGACAGGATAAACTGATCATTTTGTCCAAAGTCCAAACCTTAAAAGTGAAAACTCATTATGGAAACAGTAACTTTCTACATTGTTTTAAAAGCAATGCAAACATCTCAATTATAGTAAGCTTCTTGCTATACTGACAGTAATTAAGAGAAAGAGCTGGAAAGTCTACAGTCAGACCCATCATCACTTCGTTAGTGCTGTGCCAGGTAGGTTTGGATCCAACCACTACCACTCTGAAATAAAGCCAAAAATACTGTGTTTGTTTATATTTTTTTAAACAAATCACACTCTCCAGGGCAGCACTCAGCGCAGGACACAGCGACAGTGTCCTTGGTGTTGGGGGAGAAGTTGTTTTGGTGCAACATTTTCACATTCTGAAGTGAGACATGCTGTTAAAATGTCGCCCAATGGCAGGATTACCCCAACAGCGTACATCCTGAGAGCCAGACCTGTAGCCAGTTGGAAAAAACATAACATGGACAAAATCGCCTGTGTAACTAACCTCTCTCGGGTTGGTATATTTTGGCCAAATGAGAGAAGCTGATGGGCGGAAGACAAATGTCCCAAAATGTAACAGTGGGACAGTGAGCCCAGTTGAGTACCTGTAATGTTAAAGGCAGAGCAGACGTGGCTCGTATTACAAAGACAAGCTGCAGAAAGTGTATGTTTTTTTCCTCATGTACTTATTTATTTTCTGAGACGTCTGGGACGTCTTCCTCCTTTAGGTGAGTGCTTCACATTCACAGGTGCACGTTGCTGGGCTGGCAGGTAATTAAATGAGCAAAGCAGAGAAGAAAAGAAAAGAAGGATCCAAATTATATAACAAATCTGCATTATCAAAAACATTCTCAAAGCATGTCTTGTTTTTCACTTCGCTTAACTCTATGGAGCACTTGCTGACCTCTGTCAGACATTTAGATATGCATCAGAGACATTTATTCCATTTCCTGATTCAGGCAAACAACCCAAAAATATTCTTCTTCAACAAAATGTGGAAAGAGTATAAAGTTCCAGTGTGCACATCTGATTTGCGCAGAGTCACACGGGGGTGGGGGGGTTATAGAATTTAAAATAATTGGCAGAGGAACATAAATTCTCTTCTTTTCCTTTATCAGCAGAGTTGGCATGTCTGCAGACATTAAATATGCATGACATTTTCTTTAACTTCTTTTTTTTTCTCCACTACCGATCTACTGCAAAATATAAGCAAACAGCACTTTTAATAACATGCACAGCAACTTTTCCCAGCAGAAAGTACAATGAAAAAGCGTTTTTGAGAGGTTTTATTTGTGGGGAGATAATTTGAGCCCAGCTTAATGTCATGTCTGCTCCTGTTGTTCCCTGCAGTTAAATTAGCCCAAGTAATAAGATGATCGAAGCCTGTTTATTGCAATCACTTAGTCTTAATGACTGTGTTTGTTCATGGTCAGTGATTGAATGTATCCTTTATTTCATTATGAGGCTCCCTCACACCCACAGGACAACGAAAAATCTGCTGATAAAACACCTGCTCTTCAGCTCTCAAGGTTTTTTTTTTCAGCGTGTCTTCATTTCTTTCACTTTCCTTCTTGTACACATTCACATTTTCTTTCACTCCGTCTTCGCTCTGTGTCTCAGCGCGCTCGTACCGCACCTCAGTCAATTTGTCTACATCCAGCTAATGGAAGCCAAAGGGAGACAAAATGATGCTATCATCAAACATGGTTTATGTAACAGTCATGCTACTGTGGGCTGTTTGTTGTGCTGCAGCCTCCCCTCTGGCTTCATATCTCTTTCTTTCCCTGCGCATTCAGTCTCTTCATGATCCACGTTATTGCAATAAAGTGTCATTGATTTTATCTGCAAATATGTCAAGTAGTGCAGGGCAGCGATGGCATGTTTTTAACAAGAGCGTGTGAGGAGTGTGCACATTTATATTCAAGATAGCTGCTTTTCCCACTTTGATCTAGTTGTTACTGTCCAACTTTAACAAAGAAAAAAAGAAGAAAAAGACTTCACAGAGTCGAGTATGTAAATATCTAATTAGTCGTGCATGTTTTGTACTAGTGTTGTAAGAACTCTGGATTGGTCTTAGTCTCATCTCAGTCTCAAGTGCATTTTTACTCGGTCTTGTCTTGGTCTCGGACAAAGAGGACACGGGATTTTATTTCAAGACCAGTCAAGACCACACATGCAAGGACATCACTAAATTTCAGGTGCATTGCCTGAATTGGTAGTCAACATCAAATCTTTCAAACGTTTCTTTTACGTGTAAAACTTTTTGCCAATTCTTGATTTGTCTTTCCGCAGGCTGCCTCATTCTCTCGCTGGCAATGGGATTCATCTCACTCCTCATACCATATCAATCTGTAATATATGAAAAACTTGCTTTCTACAGCGCCCTGCTGTGTATCTTGTCCAGTCTCTGTCTCGACGTGGTCTCGGCCCTTCAAAGTCTTGGTCTCGATACACTCTGGTCTCAGTCATGACATGGTCTGTTTTTTTTAAATGTTATCCTGCTTGTCACGCTCTTAAAATTCCACCCTGTTTGGTGATTTTATCCCAATTTTTTGGCCGTCATATCTGACTGTGTGTCTGAGGAAAGTTCATAAATGTCGTTTACTCAAAGAGCTATTGCTAAATTGGCTCTAAATTCACAGTGTGGAAGGTCTAATAGAATTTAAGGGAACGCAAATCTTCTGTCTGTCCTCTTACATTTCATGATTCTAAATGAGTATTTTGTGAGCTCCTGAGCTTGACCAGTACGTACTCCTAAAAGTTGAACATGTCACTATTCTGAAACCGGATAACAGGACCCAGCTGCGTGGGTCTCAGAAGATGACACAGATGTAACCGGACTGTCTCCTGGAAAACAAGAGACTCAGAGCCTCTACAACAAGTTGGTGCTGTACTTTAGAAATTCATAAACCAGCCCTCTTTCCCTATAGGCAGACGCTTTCACAACGTGCTGCTCCATCAATGTACAGTCTCTGGCAGTTTTTTTGCTCATTAGCAAAGCAACAACCTGATATTTAGAGGTGCAGTAAATAGAGGTGCTAGACAACAAAGGCTGAGAGTAAAAGAGGGGAGACACTGGAAAAAGATCAAGAGAGTTTCATACTAAAAGTAAGTCCTCCTGTTAGTGGAGCCTTATTATATGGAAATGAGCACAAGTGAAATCTGATCAAAGAGCAGCTTTTTCTTTAAGAAGTCAGGGAAGGGCTTGCAATGGACAAAATATTACCTTCATCGCTAAAGTACATTTACTCAAGTACTGTACTTCAATACACATTTGAGATGTTTATACTTTACGTGAGTATTTTATACACCTTTATCTTTTTACTCCACTACATCTCAGAGGCAAATATTGTACTTTTTACTCCACTATATTTGTCTGACAGTGTAGACAAATGTACAATAGTTCTGTCCAGTGAAAACCACGTATCTCTAAATGTGTTGATTTTGAATGTTTGTGATAAACGGGGTGAAGTGGGTGAAGTGAAGTGAAGTGTTCCTTTATGGCTTGAGAAAATCCTCATTTTTTTCATTTCGTTTTTTATCACATGCCCCCTGTAGTGGACACCAGGTTTTGCTTGATCACAGATTGTAATGATTTTAATGTAATGATATTATGTTAATTTTCATATGGATTTCTTTAAAAAAAAATTGTTGAACTCTTCTATGTTCACGGGAACATTAGAAGAGTTCAATGAACATCTCAACACCAAAGCATTTTAACATTTTAAGAAAATGAATCATATTCATCAGTAGAGCTGTTGAAGGTGTGTTGTCTCGTTGTCCCTGCACAGGATGCTCAGAAGCCAGTATTGAATGAAAGTTGTGTTTTGAAAGGGTTAAAATTTCTATACATTTCTGAAATCTTACTACACTGAAGTTAAGGCCCTCATATTGAAGAACCTTGATTGATTTGATTAGCAGCAGAAACATAATATCTGTAAAAAAAAAAAAAAAATCAATCACCTGCTTCCCTGGTTGCCAAGAAAAATGCGGAAACTAATTCCCGCTATTTTGAACTAGAAGTCCATGTTGTCCACAACTGTGGCATGGCCTCAAAACCCAAGACGGCCTCTTGAATGTACAGCGGGATTCAAAGAGGCCGGTGGTTGACCTTCAGGTCTCAAACTCATGTCCCCCACAGAGGACAGAAACGAATTGCAGAGCCTTGGTATGTTATGATCTTATGGAACATGGTACGTTGTCGTAGATTGAACTATGGAGCAGTAAATAAAGTAGCTGAACCTCAAACATCTACAGCAGTAAAATGAATCAAGAACGTGATGAATAATAGTAAAACACTGACAGGGACTGTTTTACTTTATATTACAGTACATTGGCCAGTTATGCAGACATACTTTTACTTTTAATACAGAACTTTTCTATCACAGTGATTGTAAGTCAGACTAGACAGCTGCTTCAGCTAAACATCTACACTGACAGTTTTGCGTAGTCTGTGACATCTGAGGTAGTTTCCTGGATGAATGCTTAGTTTTTACAACAAACATGCATCAGTGAAGAGAGAAGTCAGATGCTCCTTCCTTCCTCCCAGGACATTTCCACTTAGGTGATGAGTGTTACTCCTCCACAAGCCTGCAACTGTGAATGACTGACTGAATGAAAACTTGTGTGGAAAACGTAGACCAGGCTAGATCCATACACACATTGTGGATGTTCGTGAGAAAACGTTCCTTCAAATTGGAGGTCATTCTCATCCTTTCATCGTGAATCTGCTGCAACAAGAAAATTACTATCACCGGTAAATTTCATTTATATGTATAAAACTGCTTGGTAAAATAATGCACAGAAGTATGCTAGTGGAATATAAAACACTCGGCTTATTCGTATTTGGTCTTTGGTGTCCTCACTTTCATAACTTCTAAACTACTTCTGAACTTCTAAATCCCTTAATTTCCAGTTTCCAGTTTGTAATTTAAGGTCCTATCCTTGTTTTAAATAAAAGTTCTAATTAGATTTCTATTGTTGGATATGTAATGAAAACTACCCCAGAAATTTCTGTGATTTCCTTGATTTGGTCTTTTGTCGAGGACTTGTGAATCACTGAATCGCTGCACCCACGACTCCGTAGCTCATCCACTTCCTCCCTTCCAATTCAATTCACTTTCACTTGAATGAGATTTATTGACATTATGATTCTTAGACAATATTGTCAGGGCAGAGGAGCACAGCGTAATGTCTCTCTGTTTGACTCCTCCACTGTCTCATCTTACTTTCTCCCACTTTAATACAATTTAACTGAATTCATATCAGTTCATTCTGGTGTATGCTGGATGCTGTATAAACAATTTTACCAAGTTGGCTATGATGATAGATCAATAATAAAAAGGTTGCTCTCATTCTGTCTCCCACTAAATTCAATTAGCTTGGTTGGTATGATTAAGTTATGAATAATATAAATTGTTAATTCATAAAATTTCCTCTCCCTCTGTGTGTGTGTGTTTGTGTTGGGGCAAAGGACCAAATGCATCGGCTCCAAAGTGAAGCCAATGCAGAAGTATCTTCAGTATGTAATACCGCTTACAGCCACTAGATGCAGCTCCTAAAAGGCCTGGCTCCCATAGACTTACACTGAATATCTCTCTAAAAGATTTTTTCAATTCCCCCCCACCCAATAGTCATTCTGGTCTCATTTGCCATATTTGGACCCTCTGATAAGTGTTCGGGTCCATCATTAAATTATTCCCCATTTAATACGATTTTAGGGCAAATATAAGGCTTTGATTGACAGCTGTGATTGACAGCCGTTGACTTTACCAAAACCTTCTGTTTATTGAATAAAACGTATTGTTTTCTTGACAGAAAGCCTGACTGTAGTGTGTGTGTGTGTGTGTGTGTGTGTGTGTGTGTGTGTGTGTGTGTGTGTGTGTGTGTGTGTGTGTGTGTGTGTTTGTGTTGTTTTTGATAGTCCTGAATGTAACACTGAATCTAGTATGAAAGGCTGGTTTTCATTCTGTTTACTGTACTAATGAGAGGAAAAAGATTACTCTGCCTAAATGCATATATTTGTTCTCATTTATAAAGTAAGTTGTGATTTATCAGATTTATTTCTCTTTGAAATCGCTGATTAAATATTCAAGATACAATTACTATAAGGTGATGCTGAAATGGCAGTAAAGATGGCCAGGAATGTTAATTTATAGACACATTCACTCCTCACGTGATTATACATAAGGCTTATTGAGAACTGGTTCATGATGGATTGTCATTTGGGTCCACAGAAAAAAAAAGGTCTGGGATACCTTAGACCAAAACCTTAGACTATAAGTGTTCAGTTCTTACAACAAATAGATGAATAGTGCACCGATTTCAGCTGGAGGTTAAACTAATGCTAAGAAAAGAAAAGAA
>JAPQRN010000001.1:27641894-27658174 GCA_037367275.1 Coranthus polyacanthus
CCCCCCCCCCCCCCCCCCCCCCCCCCCCCCCCCCCCCCCCCCCCCCCCCCCCCCCCCCCCCCCCCCCCCCCCAAGAGGCAATGTTGTCTGTTTTGAAAAGAATCCAATCCATTTTCACTGAGTGCACAAGCTTCAGTCTGAACACCAATCTTATTGAGAAACTTTTACCCCATTTGAAGTCGAGCTCAAAGTATTTATCTTCTTGATTCATCTGCCGCAAGACGCATTCTGAAAAATGGAGCTCTTTCAGAAGCACATACCATTCAATTTCCCAATGTATTTCTTCAAGATGTCACCTCAGTGAACATTAGAAGCCATTTCAGCTACCCATCTCTTGATGGCGGTGAAGGAAATTATCATTTAGATGCTGTGGTGTTGTGAGATTTGTGTTAAATGTGTGTAAAAGACTCTGTAAAAGTATATACGTGAGGTGTCAGTGATCCAAGGGGGTGAGGGTGGTGTTATCTGTAATTCATAAGGGCCATCTCTGAACATAATTTTCAAAGATGCAAAAAGTGAGCGCGACAAACAACCAGAGCAAAGGGAAATAAAGGACAAGGATATGAAAACAGTTCAGCAGCGGTTGACCTTGCTCAAAGCGAGGACAGGTAGACCTGCGATGTGGTGGATAAGGGATGTCCTCGAGGAGAAAGTCTTATCTGTTCAATATACACACCTTTTTAAAATTTGACTCCAATATCACTGCTTTTAAATGTTTTTGAGCTTGCGATTATGGTGTGAAGTCCTGTACTCGAAATGACTGGAGTTCAAGTGGCAAGTCATGAGAACACCGCTGCTAGGCAATGGCAATATTGATGCCAAAACACTCTTGTCATTCTTTGCTTCAATCCAAGAAATATTGACTGTCCTCGTATTTCAATGCTATGCGGAGAAGCAAGAAATCAAATTCAAAAAATTTGTTACACACACCACCAGACACAGTATGATGTGCAGTGAAATGCTTTTTACGGCTGGCCCAAAGAAAAGAAGAGAATTACATAAGCTTACATTTACATTTGCATTAATAAAATTAGAATTAGTAAAAAGGGAAGAATATGAAACTGCTGCTGCAGTTTATTTATTTCGTCTACAATAACATCTCTCATTGTTCACAAGATTTACATAAATGGTATAAATATAGCTCATAATAAATGAATGCAATGCATGGAACCCAGTAACAGCTAAACAGTTTAAAGATCATCAAAATATTATTAAACTTTATTAACTCATCAATTTTTATTCTATATTATTCATATCGATTGAAAAATGAATTTTTGTAGCATCAGCCATTTCTGAAAACGTCATCTAAACACAGTCACAATTTGTGATCTCAACTCTTCCCACGAACAAAGCAAATATATGTCTTTATATATATGTCCACTGTTGCCCATAAAGTTGGAATAATTGTGCTTGTGATTACACACTGAGTCCCAGTTACCCAAGTGAAATGAATTCATGCTTAACAATTGTATGGCACTACAAAAGGCAAGACATTCGCCGTGCTGTCCTTTTCCTGCTTAAAGTCTGTATGCAGTAAGTTCAAGTTTTTAGAATTGGCTGTATAATAACCAAATTTGACACAGAAGTTCCCTAAGCTATGCCTCGTCCACCACAACTGACAACACGACAGACACAAACAAGCCAATGTTGCTGATTTCCTTGGAATATCGCAGAGTGCGGTCCGTAAAATCCTCAAATATCATCGAGAGGAGGGTCATTTCAGGCCACGAAAAACCCCAGGACGGCCACGACTAACTACCAGACGAGATGATCGCCAACTGCTTAATCTATGCCGTAGAAATCGGAAAATGCCAGCGAGCCGCCTTAGTCGTTTGCGGAGAAGACACCATGGAATCAATGTTTCCCGCCAAACTGTACATCGAAGATTGCTTTACAGAGCAAGACGAATGACCGCATGTCTGCGCCTAACGGTTTCCACACAGAGTTGCTCCACTTCACTGGGCTTCACAGGGAGCACGAAAGATTATAGCCTGGGCACTGGTGACATGTTGTCTTTATGGATGAGAGCTGCTATGTCCTCGACCGCATAGACGGAAGACAAAGGGTGCGGCGATTACGTGGTGAGAACCTCCGTGATGACTGCATCCAGGAAACCACTCAAGGAGGTGGCAGCTCAGTGATGGTATGGGCCGCTATTCATATGGAAAATGCCATTGGTGTCGCTGTATGGAAACATCAACACCATCGCGTACCGCGTCATAAAGCAGTCATTCAACTCTATTCATTAGTTCTATGTAAGTTCAGTTAGGTTTCCTGCCTGCATCTCCAGTGATTTGCGTTGTTTTCTGGACTACGTGTGTGTCCCTGACAATAAATGTACATTGATAAAAAAAAGATTTCGTTGATAAACTGTGAGATGTGTTAGATATTAGCATGCTAGTTGTCAGCGCGCTAGCTAGATGGACATTTTCTTGCCATGTTTCAGCTGTTAAATTGCTATTGTAGTTTATATAATGACAATGAGTGTAGCTTATATTAATTGTGAAGAGTGTTTTATGTTATGTGGGTGTAATATTACATGAGTTACATGGGCAGCAAGAAATGCTTTATCACGATAAGCTAAACATGTTAGCTGTACTCTCAATAGGGGCGGCTGTGAAAACAGTAACGTAATGTAAGGCTCATGGTTATTTCTTACAACTGTGTATCACTGTGCTCTATACTGACATACACATTTGGATTATGGATTAATGAAGTTTAAAAGGAAACTGCTTTGTGGGTGTTCTTAACTGCGTGAACGTGGCTGGTATCTTAAATGTAACTCAAATGGTGATGTATTTTATATTTTAAAATAAGGTTCATTCTTGCAGGCTATAAATTAGGGTGACCAAACGTCCTCTTTTTCCCTGGACGTGTCCTCTTTTCATGTCCTGTCTGGGGCGCCCGGGGTGGGGGTGGGGGTTTATAAATTAGTGAAAATGTCTGGGTTTCACTGTTTTAAACCATTAAGCATGTACTTAAATTGACCAGCACTTTGCACAGAATACTTAAGGTACTCCACAAGAGACTGTCTTATGGGCAGCTCTGCTGTTTTGTAAATGGAGAGAGCGAACATCGGAGCTGCATCGTTTTGCTACGATGATGAAGCGCAGAAGTTGCTTCACTGATGAGTTACAGAAAAAAAATCTATCTTTCTATCCTTATTTTTTCCAGAGAAGCATAGTGAATAACCTCTCAGAATCTGAATTTGTGTCTTTTTTTTATAAAGAGACATTGTTAGAACTGAATTTTCTATCCACACAGAGGAGGCATACTTTATAATATATTAAAAGTTACAAGGCATCTTTCAGTAAACTTCGAGTAAACGAGTATCATTTAAGTATTTCGAGGTGCAGCCGAGTGTCCTCTGTTTTGGGAATCAAAATATGGTCACCCTACGATAAATGGTAGTAATTCATTAGTAAATGGTCTAACATACTGACTGATAAAGGGACAAGATAAATCAAGCAAAGCAGCTCCTAAGATCTGAGATTTAACCGCGTCAACCTTGTCAAATAGTGCATAACGATGTTCTAACTTATTTATAAGTGTTTATTAATGGTTTATAACAACCTAATTAATAACATACTTGACTATAGTTGGCTATACTGTAGGAGAGTTTTTGAAAACATGAAACAGAATTAAACAATCCTGCATTGTAATTGTGATTTGAATTGTAGTTTTCCCACTTTGCATAATGACAAACACAAACAAATAATCAGCCTGAGTAGTGGGTCTGTGCGCACATTTGCATATTTATTTCAGTGTAATGGGGGACAACAAGACCCCCACCACCCACAGCCTCTGTCTGCTGTAATCATTGCGTTCTTTCTTGTTAATTTCTCTGAGTGTACAGGCTGAGTGTAACTAACATGGCGCTGTGACTCCATCACCAATGTTCTGTAATGTATCCATGTGTTAGCCCTGAAGCTGCGAGATACATCAAAACTCACAGTCGGGTTCTGTCTCATTCCATACACTAACTGATATGTTCACCAATAAAAGCCAACAAATAATTCCCCCGTGGTGTAAACATCCCATTTATTTTCCTTTAGCCTTGTACAATGTCACATTAATGTTCATCTTTTTTCTTGTTTTGTCTTTGTGATTTTTTTCGGTCTGGAAGGTGACTCAATTTACGTCTTATTCATTAATCCTTGAAAAAAAACACCTGAATAGAGAAATAATAAACACATGGCTGTATGCCACGTGAGTCGGCAGTGAATCAGTCTGTGTCCTTGGTTTTACGTGATACATATGTTAATGACTCATTCTGCAAACATCTGTTACGGAGCATTAATCTGACATTATGTTCCAAAGAAATATTTCTATTTACATTTACATTTACAGCATTTGGCCGACACCCAGCTTTAAACGCTCCTCAGTATTTATGAGACAACATCATCAAATCAAATAAAAACAGGCATACAGCAGCTGTCACAATCCTTCCAGTATGGTCCGGGTCCTGCATCGAACCAAGACATTCAACCACCAAGAATAGATTAAAATAAAAATAAAAGAAATTTCATCCATAAAGAAAGGATACAGAATATCACCTCATGTCTATTTAAAACATCTAACATCCTGTCTCTAAGATGTACTCTGTGAGTATTTCTGGAAATGTTCTGAAGATGTTTCCTGTCTATTTATTATTGTTTGTCTAATGATCATGTGGTTACTGCAATTTACAATGATTTGTCTCAATTTGGATAACAGAAACAAGAAAGAAAAGAAAGAAGGACACAAAAGATATCCTTGAATCCTCGAATGCAATCATAAATGTGGCGCATGCAGTGAAATATGTAAATGAGCGCACGAAAAACACGCAGCCAATGGCAGACATTGAACAATACTGCTATGGTGTATAAAGAGCGTACTGAGTAAATTTTATATTCATGCAAAAACAATTGCACCAATTCTCACAAAACTTGGCAGTGTTGTGGACACTTACTACCAAAACACAGACACAGGAATAAAAGCAAAGGCACTGATTGATCTGAAGATTTAAGGAATTATTATTGATGAATAAATGACTCACTTTTTGTGAGACAGAACTAACAAAAAGTGAGTCATTCCTGCTGTCTCAACGGGACAGAGGGACAAAAATACATCTTATTTGTTTTTGAAAATACAAAGCCATAACCACGGATAGGTTAAGAACATATAAACATATAGATTATCACCAGTAGAACACAGCAAACATACACGCTTTTGCATATTAATTTCAGAAACCTCAGGCTTGTCCTTGAGGTAGAAGACCACTACCTCCTATGAAAAAACACCACATAAACAGTCAAAGCTTTAAGGAGCTGAGGACCAAGAGGCCTCTCAACAACAACAAGATATTCATTTCACAGTCATGTAACAGTTGTCTTCTTATGGCAAATTCTACATAGAAATGATAAACCTATCAAGTGATTCTTTCATTACTTATACAGTGGAAAGGTCGATGAAGTTAAATTTGGAGCAGAACCATAAAAAGGGGCAGATCCTGTTTTTTTTTTTGTTTTTTTTTTTTTAAATCGCTTGTTTTGACATAAGAACTGTGCTTCAGATGGCATATTATACTACTTCTACATACTACTAGCGTACAGATTCTGACTGAAAGTAGCCAGTAGTATGTGAAAAACCGACAGCATGCCAAAGATACCGTTGTGATATACTGCATCCCACAATGCATTATGGTCATCAACATTAAATCGAGTGAGTACAAGTTTAAGAGCATAAAACTGCTCCGGTACGACACATTTACATACAAATGATTATTTGTGTAAAAGAATAATCATTCGCGTATATAATTGGCATACATACATACATTTGAAACATGGAAATGAGCTAATAAGCAACTAGCGCTAGTTAGCCACTAACACCAGCAATTTATGAACAATCTCATCTGAATCAAAGAATTTCACAGACCTTTAAATGTAAAACCATACTGTAAACGTCTGCCTGCAGCTGCTAGGTAATTGTATCCATGGTGATAAGCCTGGTGGTCATGTGACTATGTAGTACACTGCATTGATGTTCACATAGGGCATACTGCATGTGTATACTACGTAGTATCCAGTATGTGATTCCGAACACACACAGGGTGTTTGATTTCATTACTGGACTGCATATGGTGGAGGTATGTACCGCTCTAGTTTTATAATTAATTACTGTGAGTGGGTTATGGATCGTGACTCCATTTAAAGAAAACCTTTGGCTCAAAAATCAATAAGTCATCAAAGCTGGGCTTCTAAACTTTTCCATATCCACTGCACAAACGAAAAATACATGGATATTAAAAAGACCGGGCTGCCCATGTGTAATTCACTGTTTGCTTTAGTGTTTTTATATCCTATAGACTGATTTAACGACATCTAATTTAACTTGTAATAAAATGGTTGACATCGTTTGTGCCATTATTTTTTTCTCTGGTGCTGTTTAGAGGGGATGGTATTTTTGATAACAGTGAAGAGGTCATTTTAGAAGCTTTATTAAAATTTCACACAGTCTCCTTTGTCTCTTTTGGACATTCGTGGGCAGGGGAAACAAACTGTGATGCAACTCTACACAGACATTATTAACTTTCAAGTTATATAGCAAACTTGTTGGCAAAGTAGTTACAGCGCAACCATATTCATTTGTAATCATGTTTCTGTCCCTCTGGTGAACTAACAATATTCACTCTGCTTTCACCTCTAATTTTAGCCAAATCTTGAGGGAAATATGTGGTTCATATTCCATAGTCAATAGCTAGATTTTGAACATAGCACATAGTCCTTTTGCTTGGCAGGAAAAGTAACACAGGTTTTTTTTGTTTTGTTTTTAGAGCCTTTTGGATGGAAAAATCTACCTGCTGTAAGTGTAAACAACAGAGGTAGTCAGACCAAAACAGTAAAACTGCATGGCTTTTAGAGATCTATTTATTTGTAACATGCAATGTTGGACTGACAGAGAACGGAAGAAGGAAATGAGTAGAAAAGAAAATGGGCACGTGCTCTCGCCTTTCCTTAACGTTACACAGGAACATAAGAGGAGATTTCAGATTGTGATATATTTTTAACAGACCTTCAGATCTGGCATCCGGTCGTCTGCTCATGAACAGGAGACAGTGAGCTGCTCTGTAAAGAAGAGAGTATACTCTGTCAAAGGTCAGGGCACAAAACTGTCTGCATAACAGATCAAGGGAACAAACAAGTGAGAATTAAAGAGACCAGGGGCCTCATTTATAAGACAGTGCATAGGATCCATACAATGAGTGTACAAAAAACAAAAAACAAAAAGTCCACCTGGAGATGTGCGCACGTGGATCAGCTTCATATTCCGCCTTCTACACTCCCACATTAAACCATAAAAGGTCAATGTAAAGCACCTCATGAATGTTGAGGCATAGACATGAGCTGCGGATCAGTGGTTTTTTTTTTTTTTTTTACGGTGAAAACATGCGCATTTATTATGCAGTATTGAACATGACTGTCAATGCACTATTTATGTTCACAGCAATCACACTGAATGTTTCACACCTCAGTGAAACGATTGAGACACACCGGTGGTGTCTCCGCCCTGGGATACCATTTGAAAATGGAAGTTTCATGGGGGAACTGAACCAGACTGAACCAGATTTATTCAGTCTGGTTCTGGTGAACTTGGCCTGCATTATGATTAGAAGTCATGAAGATATGGAGTGTAATAATCATGCTTTCCAGGCGTAGGAAATAAACTTTTGGAGCTCATTTACATGGTCAGTATGCAGCGGGTGAGGTGCCTGGAGACGAGTATGCGGCCGTGACTCCAGAAAACACAGTCACTGCAGCAATTTTACCTGAGAATTCAATGAAAACCTTACTTTGGGACATATGCTCAGTATTCGAAGATATTGCTGACGCTCTGTTCTGCAGCTATTTGACGTTATCTCTGATTTCTACAACCGATGACAATGATTTCACCGATTAGTCTCGTTATCGTGGCTGACCATATTATTCACGCTTAATATCAGGGAAAGGTAATTCAGACTTTCCTGACATCCTGTCATCATGCAAAATTTCAATGGCTGCAAATGTCAAACAGCCTAGCGTGCCCTCTGCTTTGTGGTGGAGAATGTGATGGCGAGACAGCGCTGATGAAATATTGAGCGGAACCAGGTTTGAGATTGGAGTTGCTTTACATCGTTCACAAATAAAAAGTGAACTTGGAAAAGTTATGTCTCACTAGCAAAAGCACAAATATTACTGCTGCTTTAAATGCTTATGATAAACATGTGATATGAAGTGAAATGAAATGTGTGAGAGGTATCATTATAGGTAATGATTCCTCTTACTTTTAATTTCTACAATGTGGCTTCAGTTCACCACCTCACCATCTGTGTCGCCCAGACCTCTATCCTTGTAAGACTTTGAAATACTTGTGCAATACAACTACAGTATGACACTGCAGTCAAAATAATCCTGTTTCCCTCTCTCAGTGAGGAAATGAAAGCAGATTAAAGGGGCTTGGCATTAAAACCAGACAGGGACAACCTCATTAACATCTTATCAAGACTAAATAATACAACAAGTCCAAATGGCAGCTCACAGTGCAAAACAACCCTGTCAGATCAGTTCGCAATTTGTCACCCCTGAAAAATTCATTTAGTGAATTTAGAGGGCCACACTTTGATTAAACTGTGTAATGGTCACAGGGGGAAACAATCAGAAACAATTAATACTTATGCTAATTAAGGTAGGGAATCTTCGCAGTACATGGTTCATCTTTGTCGACTAAATGAAAAAATACCGGGGGCACTTAGAAGTATTGGGGACAAACTAAAGTCAGGGATGTGCCAGCCAAAAATAAACAAATAAATAAACTATGTGGATTAAATTTTAAGCAGTTGCAGATGTTTCTATCAACTTGGCAGAGTTTTGGAAAGCCTCGGAAGAAATGCAATGTTCTCAGCCATCCATGCAAGGAAGCAGGGTGCAACGCAAGCTCTGCCCATTTCGATGATTTCTGTGCACAGTGTGCATGCTGATAGTGCCATCCCTTTTGATGATTCTGTAAAACGTAACTTGATTTGTGTGAGATGACGAGGGTTCGACTGCGGAGGCAGCCTGTGTGTAAAAGCTGAGGCTTTACAGGACTAAGATGATTATGGTTCTCTTTTAAAATTCATTTAATGTTAATGACACACGTTATTATGTTATCCTTTTTTTTTGACTCAGCAGTTTATATCTTATTGGATGTCATTGCCATTTATTAGTATGCATATTTCTTATTTTACACCAGGAAATTGATAGTACTTTTGTGTATTTTATAAGTTGGTATATGTAAAAAGAATTTAAGAAAATGAAGAAATTGGTTCCTGTCATGATTTGCACTTCATATTAAAAAGGTTAAAATATCAAAATTTGCATATTTATTAACTCCAGCTCTGTGTCCCTTTCTATAATATAATTACACGACTAGGATTGGAGGTTTAATCAGTAACAAATGTCTGTGTGCTGCCTCAAGATCTGGCCCTATGGGTTGTGTGCATGCTTGCATGTGTGTTCGTGCAGCACGGAGCCATGAATACTCCCACTGGCCATCTGTACCTGCTGTTCAGTTTCTCTGGTCCTTACAGGTAGAACATGGCACACAACTCTACACTTGTGTGTGTGTGTGTGTGTTGTAGCCAAACCAGCATAATGATTAGTCCAGCTATGCACGCATCGAGGTTTTATGATAACACAGCCAAGACAAATAGACAGAAGACAAATGCTGCTTTCAGAGTGCACTCTGATGACCTGACTACATCTCAATAACTTCACCAAACTGGCTTAGTGTCAAATTCTAAAGGTTGCTTTACTGACATGACAAATATTAGCATTTGGATTACTTTCACTTTGCTCACTGCAGTCTGGTGAAGTTTAGGTGGCATTTTCTTGCATTGGTTCTTTACAGTAAATGACAGCTGCTCTCCTTTACTGAGACATTACACTGAACCTGACTGAATAAATGCAGTTTTTTTCCCATACTGTTGGTGTTGTCAATAGCTGCACTAAAGATCTGTTTTGAGTTGTCAGAACTGTCAGAATAGATAAATGGTCTGAATCGCATATCAACAAAGGGTAAACTTGAGAAAAATCCGCACACCAGGGTAGCTCCCATAAAGTGGTGACGTTTCGAGCAACACTCGCTCTTCTTAAGTCTGAAGAAGACCGAGTGTTGCTCGAATTGAGGAAATACGGTAATAATGTGACATAGTAACTTTATACCTTCATAAGCATTATTACATCACCAACTTACCAGTAGAAGAAATGTTGCAAGTTCAACATCAGAATTCATTCCTTTACTGACTGAGAGCTGTGTCCACCGGAGAAAAGCAACAATAGCACTGACTCTCACATTGCTTCTATTTTTATCATTTCTTTTCTTTGACTCTGAATGTTGTTTGTTATTGGTAGCAGGTGGTGATGCTGATAATGGTCACTTTATGAAAAACTTCAGCCGTGGTTACGCTTACTGTTTAGTGTTGTGTTAACAGTTCACTACCTGTCCTTCCACATGAATGAAAAGAGGTTAGAATTGGCCCATGAGCTACTTCCTATTTACTGTATGTCAAACTCACTGTTGGTGAAACACTGAGGCTGTGAGGGACAAACCGGCAGACTCAAGGCTACAGTGGCTCACTACTCACTCTAGTGGTACAAAGTGGTATAACAGCAGAGCTGGGATGGGAAAGTTAAGTACAGATCTCTGCAATACAACATACATTGACATCATTTCAAGTAGAGGTATTACAACTAGCTCCTATTTGTAATATTTATATGAGATGGTTTAAAGAGAAGGAAGTGGTGACACATCACACTAATCTTGGCTTCCCTACACTGGCTGCCTGTTGGATTGATGTTAAACTATGATTGATTATTTTAAAAGCCCTGAGAGGCATTGTCCCTACTTATTTTTCAAAACATTTATTGCCTCATGTCCCATCCCACCCTGTGAGATCCTCCAATGTGTCTTTCCTTGTCGTTCCAAGGTCCAGACTACTTCATAAAGGTGATTGAGTCGTCGCATTCAGGGAACCTCGATGGCCTGCCTGAGGAGATCAGCGCTGCAAACTCTGCCTCATCTTTTAAATCACGTTTAAAAAGCCCACTTTTTTAAAGTCACTTTTGGTTGATTTTATTTGGATTTTATGATACTACTGTTAATTTTAGAGTCTTCGTGTTTTATAATGGGTTGAGTTGATATGGTTTTATTAAATGTTATTATTATTTATATTATTTCTAAAAAGAAGGTACAAGTCATTCCATTATTATTATTATTATATGTTATTATTATTTATATTATTTCTAAAAAGAAGGTACAAGTCATTCCATTATTATTATTATTATCCATTTACCATTAGCCTCAATTTGCTGATTTGTCTGTCTTCCAGCTGCTGGGCTCGATCGATTCTCAGTGGATTATTTCCAGACCATAATCTGATTATAAAATGATCCAGGGTTACTTTTGGGCTTAGAATTTGACTGGCAAATATAACAATCATGATACAATGGAAAAAGACCTGACAAGCAGAGACATGCTGCTGTGCATTTTAATATTAATCAAAGTGTTTCTCTGTGCACCTGCCTCTCAGTTCTCTTCTTCCCCACTCCCTGGACAGAAAAAGGGTGAGTTTTTGAGATGGGTAGGAGGATAGAGAAATGAATAAAAAAAAACTGAGAAGAAGAGAAGATGAGGCATCAGAAACAAAAGAGCAAAGGTGGCAGCGGGAGGTGTTTGTGATTGCTGCAGCTCTCCACGTCTAACCAAATTTCTGTGACGTTACCTACTTCTTCATTCAATTGCCTTGGCTGTAGACAGCACAAAATTAATTTAACGCTTTTCATTCCCAGCTCTTTTGCAGCAATCAACCCTGCCTGTTATTATCAACTCTTTGCTGAATTCAACATTAATTCATTATGTATGCCCATATGTGTCTCTGTGTGTTTTCCTGAGAGACATGTTGCCTTCACATCACTTGCTTTATTGCCTTTTGTCCTTTGTCATTACAAGTAACACACGCAATATCCTCTGTGCGTATCTGTGTGCGTGTGAAGCTGGAAATAAATTTGCAAGTCCGGCATTTCAAACAGCTCCACTGTGTATTGTGCATTTCATGCTCCCATACTCAGTATTCTCCAAACAAATGATGTAATCATATGCACAAAGAGATGTGTAATAAAAGCATCTTAACAGTCACATCATAAGCCTGAACACTTGAGAAGAACAGAATAGAATTTACCACTGCCACACAACATCTACCTCCTTTGTTGCAGCACATTTAACACTTTCTATCAGAGGAAATGCTTGGTCAGAGAAAAGCAATGACAAATTCACTTCCTACTTTATTTCCCCGATGACCCAATTTTATCGACACACGTGCACGCCACAAGCTTCATATACTGAGCAATAAATGGTTTGCAGGCTGTGCTTTTCAAAAACTCCTCTCCGTAAAATATTAGTACTCAAGCACAGGGTTATTCTGGCAGTTTCTAGAGAGCCACTTTAGCTTTGAATGTGGCTGCAAAAGGAAGAGGAAGAGGAAGAAGAAGAAGTAGAGAGTGAGACTGAGATTGAGGAGGGAGGGCTTTGATTGAGTGAAAAGGTCAATGTGTGTGAATGTGCTCAGAGATAGCGGGGGCCGTGATGGGTTAGGAAGCGTCTGCTATGAACTAAGGCTTGCTGAAAAACTCTTTTGCATTTACTATATAAAAAAAAGTATGTGAATATGAACAATGAATAACAGCCAGCAAGGATTTTTTTCACTGTGCTATCCAGTTGAAGCACATAACTGTAGTTTGCATGTTATCCTTCTAGATTCCCTTTGATTTGGGAATCCTGTTAATGTGGGCAGGAGATATTTAACCCTGCTCACTCGAAGGTTCAGTATGAAACATATGTGAAGCAAAACACGTGTGTTAATCAGTTTTTTATTTATAATGTGTAAAAGTATTTCAACAACCCTTAAGAAATGAGCCCCTTCCCCAAAAGTCTTGATTTCCTTATCCACTGTACACTATAGAGGACTCTGGTTGGTTTTTCCATGAAAATTCTTATACTCACCCCCAAGTTCTTCAATGACTCTCTTCTGCTCCTCTCCAACAACAGCTGGTTTAGAAATGGGGTCTGTTGACGTCTTCAGAGGTGCACAGCCTCTTTTGAAGTTTGGAGACGCACTCATGGTTCCAACTATAGAGTGATGCTGCTGCCAGCTCTGAGTACCAAACAGAACATCAGTACTAATGTTTCTGCAAAATCCCAGGCACATCAGTAACATACTAAACAACATTTTAATATTCAGACAAATAATCAAACATGCTCCAGATCTGCCTGAGTCATTTCAATATTTGGAGCCTATTTTGACAGACATTTCACAAGATTGTGTTACAGATGTGAAATACTAGAAGAAAAAGTGGCAAAATACTTGAAATTTGGTTTGTGATTGTGGAGAGCTCTGTGTATGCGCATCTCTGCTAATTAAAGGCACGCAATTTGAGTGTTTTAGCTCTCTGCAGTTTTCATTATGGACCAATCTGTGTGCAGAAATACGGAGAAAAGCCTGAAACACAAGAAACAGCTCCACTTATCAGATGCAAAACAAGTGCAAATTGTACTGTGGTGCAAAACTTTATGGGCATGTTTGAGCTGGCATATCATTAGTGCAAAATATTTTGTGAATAGGTACTTAAAACAGAGCAGATTGCGGGTACAAATGTGACACAATTCGCAGTGCTGTTAGTAGGTGCAATTAATTTTTTTGGGGTTTTTGCCCTTAGTAACTAGGCCTGCATGATATGAGGAAAATCTGCAATAGCGATAGCTTTGTTCAATATTGCAATGACGATTGTATTTAATAAATAAATAAACTTGCAGCCACCATCAAACAGACACCAAGTAATCTAATTAACAACTAGCTCGGTCTTCATCTTCATCCAAATGCTGTGAATGCATGGCCCATGTACGTGATAGGTTAAATGTTCACATATTGAATTTTAATGTACAGCGCAAGTAAATAAAATTATGTTGGCTTTTGCTATGTCATTTATCAAGCAGCACTATTAGTGCAAACACAGCCAAGTGGAGGAGAAAGGTTCTCAAAATTACAATGATTTTCAATGTAAGTGTTTTGCATTCATTTCTTGTAACATAGTTATCTCAATCCATGGATGGAATAACTTTGCACTAGCTTCCAATTTGCAGTAAGAAGGACTTTTCTGTATCACTGATGTCAGGTTTCACAGATTGTGCTGACACCAGCAAAGTTAGATCCCCGATACTTTTTCAAGCACTGCTGCCACTCATGCCACATTTACGAAAGAGGAGAGGACTAGGACTACAGGATGAGTGAGCACCAGGGAGATTTGTTATGCAGTAGCAAGGTCACATATTAAATTGAAACAGTCAGTGGCCTTTGTGTATCAAGAGATGGCAGAGTTTGCATGATAATGTTCTCACACAACCAAAATAGAAGATGCCTGCAATGAGAGCTGTGTGGAGCAGATGTTTAAAATATATTTCCAAAAAAATAACTGTTCTTAGCTTGTTGAAAGAAAGGCTTGGAAAAGCAAATTTTGCATACTCTAAATTCAAGCTACAGAATGTAACAGAGATCTAAAGCACAGGAATTGCGCATAGCAGCAAATCACGTTTTTGCTGTGAAGCATAGAATTATTTGGCAGTCTTATAGGGGTGATTAAAGCTGTCATAAAAAACAAAATTTGCCCCCCATTGCATCATCTGTTGACGGTCTTTTAACTGAGGAAAAAATTGCGGATTATTTCTAAACTTAAATATTATTCATTATAAACTACATGATCAGAAAGCTGGGGAGCTTTTAAGTTGGCAGAAACAGCTATTTAAGATTCCAACATTTACCAAATCAAGTATGAGACTCATCCCAGGGCTACAGCAAAAATGTAACTCATAACATTTCCTACTTAATATAATATTTGGTCTTACATACCTAATGTGCTGTGACCCCTGAGCAGCAGAGTATCATTCAAAGAGTCATTAGGCAAAATACTGAACTGTTTTTGAACAAAAACTAACAGCAAGCAATAAATTACAGTACAAGGTTGCTTACATGTTCCTTACACTCACTTAGACTTAGTGATGTTATGTCAAACAAACAAACAACAAAGTCTGTGGAAGTTCATGGGCAGTACTTCTTATCTTAACACCTGTTCTGCAATAACAATGCAAAACAAATCTGGAATTCATGAAAAAATACTTCTACTACTACTACTACTACTTCTAATACTACTACATTTAAAGGTTCAGTGTCATATTTAGTGACATCTAGTGGTGAAGTTGCAGATTGCAACTAACTAAATACCCCCCTCACCCTCTCCCAAAAAACAAAGGCCAGTGTTTGTTTTGTCAGTTCTGGGCTTTTTAGTTAAAGGGATATTGGACCACACTCAAACGGTAATGTATCTTAACACTGGATGCCACCAAAGGTTGCACTAGACTTTCTCATTGTCGGTGTGGTAAAAATTCTGTCATAATCTATTATTACATAATAGCTACAAAAATAGCATGATCAAAATAAAAATAAGCAGCTTAATATACAGAACTAATTTACAGATTATGCATTCATAAGGCCATGGAAATAGAAAGCAAACACAGGCACTGACTGTTATTTTGGTTCTCCACAGTGACAGAGGAGACACTAAAACACCACGGCCACTGAGCCTAAACAGACGAATATGAATCCCTTACTCAGTACATCCTTTTGTCTGACATTCCTAAAGCTGCAGGAGCCGAAATCAGGAGGAAAAAAACGCCAACGAATTTGAAAATACACTCCTTCCTTGTGCAGCTCTCTCCTCTGGGTCCAAATCTACAGACTACATATAAATACAGACAACCCGATGTCGTTTCATGCCGTTGTGGAAAAGTGAAGCTTCTTTTCCAAGCTTCCATGTTGACATGGAATAGAGCAGTAGAGTCACGTCCAGGTCACATCTGACAGAATCTGATCAGCGATCGGTAATATACAGCTGTCAATCACTTATTTAACCCGCCTACCTGCCAGGAAACACCTGTGGGTAGATTCTCTACAGCCGAAGGAGCACATGCCAAAGTCTGTTGTCCTCTCAGATCACTTGAATTACAATATGCTGGAAGGTAATTATGGAAATTTTGCCCAGTGATGCTAAAAAACTATCAAGCACTGCAGCTTTAAAAGTAAGGTTTTGAAAGCACAACTTTTACTTGTAGTGGAGTATTTTCACTGTGTGTAACAGTACTTTTACTGAAGAGAATGATCTAAACACTTCTGACTC
>JAPQRN010000001.1:27658274-27668879 GCA_037367275.1 Coranthus polyacanthus
CCCCCCCCCCCCGATAGGATTAAGATGAGCAATTAATTTCAAAAGTGTGAATACTTTTCAAGCCTCCAGCTAATTAACTGACGATGAAAAAGGCCTGTCGTGCAATACCGATGCAGGGATCTATTTTTTTTTTAAAGATTTATCTCTTCAGCTGGCTTTATGCTTCCTCCTTCTTTTGCTTCCAATTAGCTTTTTTTTTTCCAGCATCACTTCCTACACCACCTCTTTGTCCCTCGCTGTTTTCCTCACAATTCTGTCTCCCAAAAGTTGTCTTTTTCCTCATTGAGCCTTTACAAGTTTCAGCTTCATGGGCTGAGCTCTGGGCCAGCAGAGGCATGAGGAGAGGGATTATACTCGAGAGAACCCTGCATGATGACGAAGAAAGCCACAACACTTGAGAAATGCCTTGTGGTAACCGAAGCTGTGAAATGATCTATCGACCAGCGTGCAGATGGAAGAGGTATTGCGATGCAAAAGACTTAGGTGGGGTTGTCTCTGTAGCTGGTGCATTACAGCATGGCTTCATGCATGATTGGATCTAATAGCGCTCCTGCTTGGATGGTTTAGTTGACCAGATGACGTTTTTGGCACCGTCTTGCACACTGGTTATAAATTGGTGGCGGATGGTGGTTTATAGCGTTAAAGCTGGATTCATTCGGTGTCTATAGCTCTACAAATCCAGACTAATCTTAACATACTCCCCATGATGCGTTTGACTTGTATTGATGAGCAAACCAGAACGTATGAGGCCTCCCCGATCATTAATCTATCACTCTGTCCCGTTACCAGCCATACATTTGATTTCGACATTAGTTCTGTCCCGGCATTAATGCGTCCTCCGTCAGCCAATCTGTGACCTCTATCCAAGTGACACCCAACAGATGGTCATTTTTCACTAACGACAAGTCAATCTGGTGTGCAGATCATGATGCAACACCTAGTCGACTGGTGTCGGTCTATGTCTGGGGTGTCACGTTTCAACACGTTTCTGCTGTGCCTAATGCTCTAGTTGCCTGCAGATCTGCCAGTTTGGCCCAACTGTCACTCAGATGGACAGTAATGACTTTGCCAGGCCACAGGCACTGCACAGTAACTCATCACAAACGAGGCGACTTTTATAATTGGACAGTCAACCTTTCTCAGTACAGTTGCATAATCGCAAAGAGTTGTGTGTCTGCACTTAACAATCTGTGGTGCTACTACAAATATCCAAAAGTTTTATGAGGCCGAAACAGCTTGACGGAGACCATTCTGGAGCGTAAATATTGAAAAGCCATTCGGTTTGTGTTTAGAGCGACGTTTGTTAATTACAGTCGAATTAACAAATCAACTGACCCTCTGTGTTATATAAATCCTGATAACACAGATGACCTAACGCTGAAGAAGACCTTGACTACAGTTTTAGTTTAAAGCAAGGAAATCTGCTTCTGCCCATTACCACTGATACAACAATAATAACCTAATGATAAAAGGTACAGTTGAAGTTGGAAGTTTACATTAACCTCGGTTCAAAATAGGGCTACGATCATGATTTTTTTTCCAAAATGATCAGTATCGATGTTTACCATGATATATAACTGGATAACGCTGCTGGTCTGAAGAGTATCCTGATAAGGCCTGAAAGCTGAAGAAACAGGGCTCATTGGTTAAACTTGACAAGATTAACATTGTGAAGTATTTTCACATAGCGTGTATTTAAACACAGGGCAAGACGAAGAAAACATAAACTTTACTGTTTTGAACAATTTGTGGCCATTTGAGCGGTTGAGTGCAACACTTCATCTGTCGGTGCCCGCATGTTTTTGGCGTTCAAAACGATGGAGGTCTCAGGGTTTATGAGGTGCACCCGAATGTGTTCCCGTTCCTGTGTCAAACTCCGACACAAACAGCAGCAGCGGCGTGACTTTAACGAGACCAAAACACAGTTCAGACTCTCCGCAGATTTTTTTTTACTCCATGACTACTTTGGTACAAACATTTACTGATCGGTTTGCTGAATACTCACCTGAGATAAAAGGTAAATCTACCTGCATGTGGTGCTAGAGGCTATTGGATCGATTTATATTGAGTAAAAATGTCCAAAGTTCATCATTATCGACAAAAAAAGCTATTGCGAGCTCGTTTTGACTTTGTTTAATCACAAAGTACTAATTTAAAAAAAACAAAACAAAACAGTATCACTTTATAGTGTAAAACGTTTTTTAATTATAACAAGATGATTTCCTGTTATGACAACATATATACGACGTTTATGACGTGATGCCTGTCTATATTAAAAAAAAAACGACTCATGCTGGAGGAATGAATAAATCGAGGAATATGGATCATTTATACAGTTTGACTAAGTTCTACTTGATACACGGTGAGATTAATTGAACACTATAAGTACTGTGATTAGTATGTGCACCCTGAGAATGATTTTAAAATACATGGGGCTGTACAGAAGGAAGAATGACATATTGAACCCTCATATGTACCTCTCTGAAAATACACGTGTAACCATCCACACTGAAACATTTTCCAGAGCAGGTACAGTTTCATCTCAGACCCCTTTAATTACAACAAACTGAAAGGTTATTTTGCACACTGACACTAAAAAAACAAAATCGCACACTTAAATCATGAAAAAGGTTCTGTAGTTCTTCATATTTACGTTGTAGAACAATACTAATAGACAACACGGACTGAATAAAGGATGTAAGAGTAAGACTAGCTGGGGAGTGTCACTGAAATGAGAAAAACATCCTTTCACCTAAATGTCAGCACACATGCTTTGAACAATAGACTCATGTACTTTTATATCCACAGGAAAAGCACAAGAACAACAGGGGGCAAATACCTCTACATCTGTGTCCTTTTCAATTCTCTAACACGGATCACCCGAGGAGACTGTACAAAGGCTATTTAACTGCACTTGTTTGAAGTCTCTACAGGCAGTGCAATACCCTGTAACCCACTGATACCCGATGAATGTTATAATGCTATCAATAACATTATAACACATCCGCCCTCTTCTCGTAGCCATTCTGTGCACATAAACGATCTGCAGATGGAAAAATTAACAAACAAACAAACCAAAGCCATCTTTGCTGAATAAAATATGTAATTTGTCGAGTATTAGGCGTTTATTTCATTACTTCTTCAACTGCAACAGTAATAATAGCATGAATACTGCTATTTAGACTCCATGTCCTGCATTCAGAATTATAACAGCAATTCTCAAAAGCAGATTGACTCTGGGTTTTTTGTTTTTTCAGTTGTGTGTACATTGCTGTGCTGTTCCATTAAGGATAATTGCCAGGTTCTTACAGAGGGCAAACGGCCTAATTAAAAATTCAACATACAGGTCTTACTTTTCAAAGTTAAACCTCTTAAGCCAAGAAATCTCTTACTGTGTTTAAAATGCACCGTGCTTGACACCCAGATGCCTCCTTCACAGGGACGGCAATACCAAGGTCACCGCGAATGGGTGAATTTCTGTAAGATACATAAGGTTGAAGACAATAAAGCAGTACGACGCTACAAACATACACAGTAGAACATGAATGACACAAATTTATTTCTCCACTCAGAAAGAATTAGGTTCAAGGAAGCACAAAAATTAACATTAGTGCTTTTTAAAATAGTACAAATGAAACATTTTCATTTATCTCATGTTTACTGTTTCTCTTACAAAGTAATTTATCACAGGAAGACGTGGTACCAGATAAGAAGCATGGCCTGCTCTGGGAGATGATGCCAGCAACAGTGAGGCTCCCCTGGGCTGGATGTGGCTTTGCTAAAGTATTTGTTCTAGGCTCTGTATTTGTCTGCTCAGGTAGCACTGTCATTTGTCACTGTCACCACCTGGTACCATAGCTCCTCTTATGAGGGGGCCTATGGAAACCACAGCACATTAGGGAGGTTGGGGGAATTAGAGGTGGCTGTTCACGGTAACGGTTCTGATTTCTTTGGGGAATAGCCTTTGTTAGCATGTGGCTTATTTGATGTTTGCTGTTCTCATGTTGTACGTCCAGCGTGTACAGGTTAGATGATAAGACAGAGGTGAAACCCCCGTGGCATTAAATCTTTGAGTTATTGTGAGGAGTCGATTGTATAATGATGGAGTGGAGCGATCGGAGTAGTCACCGTATTGGAATTTAATGGGTCAAAAAAGGCAGGTCATGTTACCTTGTGAGAACTCATCAGGTGTTATTACTTTTTTTGAAGCTCTATTAGGTGAATCATATTAGGCTCACACTGCCTCCCTCTTCCACCTTTAATAAAATCGCCTCCATTTTCAGTACAGTAGAGACTTAAAGCAAAGTGTAAAGGGCTGCAACTAGATAGCTGTGATACAAGGAGCAAACAAGGAGCGCACTTTGGATTACTGTGATGAGTAGGGATCGACCGATATGTTCTTTTACTGGGGCTGTCAGTCAATTAAAAAAAAAAAAAAATTAATTGCAGAATTTGCTTTAATTAATTGAGATTAACCTGATTTTTTCCTCTTAAGACTGAAGCTTGTAATAATCAATACAAAAATGTACAGAAATGATAATTAACAAGTTCAAGAGCCAGCTGAATTTTCACAACAGTCCAGTCAATATGAAGAAAACAAGACATTCAGCTGAGAGTTCAAAATGATTCAGATTTTTTACTCTATTTGATTCCATACAAACTATCGGTCGTTCAGTCAGTTATTGAGACAGACCAGTCTGTCACATGATCAGGTACCAACCATTGGTGCGTCATGTGACCATCGTGAAGAAGCGCATATGTTGCTGTCAGCTGTTTATGCGTGCCTGTATTGCAGTGGAATCCCATAAGTGTACAATCTATGGTCTGAAATAAATCAAATCACGAGCCAGTCTGTATTTATCCACTGAGCTATGGTCGAGTGAGGTAAGAAAAGAAAGGATTGAATCACAGAAATAAAAGGTTGTTTTCTGATTGTTTCAAGGTGTTACTGTTCTAAAAAAACAAATAAATACGCCCACCACTTCATATAACCTGAAAGTGGAAGTGTGAAAGTGAAAACAGGTCAGAAGGTACAGGAAGTTTATTGAAAAGTTCATTTCATTAATTTTTAAATCATAAAATTAATGCGTTGATTTTGGCAGCTCCATTGTTTTATTACTTAATTAATTATTAGTAATAAATGAGGCTAACTGATGTTTGGAACCGATACGCATTTGCAGTAAAATATAACTTTTTGGTGTCAACTTCTGGAATAATTCAGTCATCAGAGATTCACGACAAGAGCTGAAAACCTTTGCAACTATTTGCAAAGCGCCTGCATCGTTCTGAAAACCTGCCGCTTCACAACAATGCAACGAGACAACACGGTGTACCGTTGCTATAGCAACCACTCTCTGGACTTCAGTTCTTCATACTTTTTGCAGCTGGAGATAATTTGTAGTATCTTAAAATATGAGTGCAGATAGTGATAGCTGCATTTCTGGTATTGATGAAATGGCAAAAACATAAAAACGAGAGGGTCCAGAATTTCTCCCGTCTATTCCCGGAGTTTAGCTGGTGTCACCTCTAAAAAAACGGGGAAAACAAACAATCAAGACAGGGTTTTACCAGGAGAACAGCTGGTAATAATGCTGCATTTTGTGGTTAACAACCGTGCCACAGTCTATAAGTGCTGATGTAACACTACATTCTAAAAGTGGAGAAATGACAAGTTGAGTCTCAGGCGACGGCATCAGCTGGTTCGAGTCGAGTTGAGACGGGCCAATTCACACCACTGCAAACTTTACCTGCAGTGTTCTAAAATAGTTTCGTCTCAGCGTGACTCTTTGGGCTAAACACAAAGCTTCACTGAAATGCCTTGAAGATTATTTGAAATGCGACACAGAGGAAACTGAAGGATTTTGGGGTTAGCCAGAAAAGTCTTGAGATGGTGTACAAGAATCTGGTAGAAAGCATCGTCTGAAAGCTTGGTACAGACATCAAATATAAATCCAAACTGTCCACAGTGGTAAATACAGCCAGTAAAATCATCGGGGAGCCACAGATGCAGCTCAGTGACAAGTATCTACTGAGTATCAAAAAGAAAGCTCTCAACATAACAAGTGACCTGTCCCATCCAGTGTACACCCAATTTGAATTGCTTCCCAGCTCATTTCATCCCTAGCATGACTATGCAAATGTAATGTACGTGAATTTGCTCAAGATTGTGTTTTGCATTCTGGAAGACAACAGTCCAAAGACTGCTCAGATAAAATTTGAAATGAATCTTTCAACAGATCTTGAGATATAGTGATTTTTAGAAAATGGTCTACTGTGACCTGGGCCTTTGAACTTTAAATACATGTAGTAAATTAGCATAAAAAAGCTGAGTTTTGACTGATATGAAACATAACCTCATTGACAGAGGTAATACATAAATGTTCTTGTTTCATTTCAGTGGGGATAGGTTATTACACAATCACATGACTACAGAGAGACAAAGGTGGCTGCATTAGAGCCAAAGGAGCACAACTTCATTTTATTGAACACTGGACAGAAAAAAACACCAATACTGATGATCTAAAAATATGAGCATTAGCTACGATAATCATCATAGCCATGGCTGATAATTGGTGCATCCCCAGCTGTGACCGGCGTGGAATATCGAAGGGTTCAACTGCATATAGAGATCATAACGTAGTAAGTCACTAGTTTCAAAAGAAAGAAAAATTTCAAAGTCTTTATTTAAGAGAGAGCATCTGTTAACGCAGCGTCCTTGACATCCGTAAAGCCACCTCGAGCAAGATCCAACTTATTCTCTCAGAGCAAGTGGAGACAAGGAAAGGGCTCAGTAATAGCTGAGATTGCTCACTGGTGCAACAATTACATGGACAGGACTGTGGCCCCAGGACACAACTTAATGACCATAATAAGGCTTATCTGTCTGTTCAAAATCAGCTTAGAGTGCTCACGCTGACCTACAGCGTCGCTCTGGCCTTATTTAAAAAGGCAGCATGAGGATGAGGAGGACGTTTTGGAGAAGGGTGTGGACGTAGAGGAAGAGAGAGGGTGTGCACTGTCCTTAGTGCGTTTCCCAGGCAGATGGACCACAAGCCCCTGAGCCCTCCTCACTCCACCTCACAGCCTTGATGAGGATCAACTTGGACTTGAGTGTTTCTTGCAGCTGTGGCTGCTCTTTAATTCAGTATGGCTGAGCGCTTGTGATTAATGACAGGTACTTAGCTGGGAGACACGGTCAATAAGCACACTGGTCCAGGAACTTAATGCCAAAGGGGAGACAGGCTTTCCCCAGGCAGCAGCACACACGCCTTCTTTTTTTTTTTTTACATTACTGACACAAATTTGGATTTCATTTGAACAACTCTGGTAGTGTGGTGGTGCTGCTGCACAGTGCTTCTGAGAAATCCACACACTCAAACTATCTATATGTTACAGTGAGGTACACTATGTGACCATAAATTTGTAATTATAGGGATAGTCTGAGTGCTGCAGCATGTAATGACAACAGCTTGGTTAAAAGGAAAAAAAGATCCTGTTTCAACATCAGTGTCTCTGTGCATGAAGCCCAGTCAATAAAGAATTGGGTTTTCCCATTGTGGTGAAAAACTGAAGTGTCCTGCACAGCTCTCTGACCTCACACTCACTGACTTAAACAGCAGCAACAGCATTCCTGAGGTTTGGAATGACATGTTGGGAAATACATACGGGATGGTTTTTAAACTGTCCTCAAACAAAATGTTGTGTACGAGGAAGCAGTTAGAAAGTGGAGGGTGAGAGAAGGAGAGACAGAGACTGCCCTATTCATTTGTGTCCTGTTCATGTGTCCTCCTGGGAAATAACCGCTGTAAAAAATATATATAAATCTTCAGAAAAGATAACCTGAGTCATGCTCTGCTCTATATTACCTTTGATAAAGCTCACCCAGGCGCTGAACCCATGTATAGAAATGTATGAAACGTGTGCAAGCCCCGCTTTTTTCATCATCATTCTGAACACCTTTGATATACTCCAAAGCCAAATGCTTCTCACTTCCATTACAACACGACAACTCCACCGTGTAATCCTGTAATCTTCTTATCAACACAATTACTGCAACACAAAACACACACAACTTACAATGCCAGGAGAGAAAATGGGGAAAGTTTTCAGTCCAAGGTTACACAGGCGCTCCTTCTACACTATGTTCATCCCACAGGGCACGGGTTAATCAATACATACTGGAATATCTATTCACTTGATGGCTGGGTAGATATAATATTGCATATAGCTACCGCTGCTGGTATTTGTGATGCGTGTGTTCTCCCTTCCGGGACACGCTGTTACAACACTGACCTCCAGTGTGCGCACCGAAGGACAGGGTGCGCGTATTCTCCTTGGTGCGGGACTCCACCGCTGTCAGTCTGCGTTTTGACAGCAGCGTGCCTGTGACCTCCACCGAGCAGATACTGCCGTCTTCATCTGTGAAGATGGGTGGAGGCACACTCTTAACACTCAAGCAGACCCTCAAAAGTAAGATCAGAAACACAATTCACTAATCTCCGGACTGATTTGTGACCAATTTCCACCGCAGACAAAATCAGAGGAAATTCTTCCGCGTAAGTGCGCACGGGTCTTTAAAAGCGGGCTATTATAAAATATATTATCACTGGTGAAAATGTTTCTTGCTGGCTCTTTTCACCCATTTCATCCTTCTCTCCTCCTCCTCTCTCTACACACTCTCATCTCTTCTCCAGGGCGGAGCGGGTCCCTGCTAGTTTTTTTTTTTTCCTTCCCCTAATGTCAAAAAAAAAAAAAAAAAAAAAAAAGACACGTGGTTGTTACAAACCTCTCTCAGGACACAGCGGGGAGGAGGAGGAGGTGGAGAGATGCGGGCGCAGTCGGGATGGGAGAGGACGCGCTGAGGAGGGAGTCCGCTTTCTAACCGTGGAAATCCTGCTGCTGAGCCAGCCTGCGCGGTTTTTTTTGGGAATAACGACTTGAAACACTTTGCATTGCTTTCTCCCTCTCTTTCTGTTTTCCAAACGAGAGACTCGCATGCAGGATGTGGACGACCGCAGGTGAGGAGAGAAGGAAAATGCCGTTTCATGTAGATTTGTTTAGTGAAATATGTGCTGAACTCCTCGTGGAATATTTCTACAGAATAATTTAGCGATTTTTTTTTTTTTTTTTACTTCTTAAAAGTCATACTTTGACTTGAAAAAGAAAAAAAAAAAAAAAAAAAGACGCTCAAAATGGATTTTTTAAACCGCTCCATCTTCGAGGGAGGGATGGAGGCACAAAACATCTCTTTTAATTCCACCTCTCAGAGCCAGTACACCCAGCTCGCTATCTGGGGTCTGGCAGGACTTGTCAGCTTTCTGATTTTGTTTACAATAGTGGGAAACGTCTTGGTTGTTATTGCCGTTTTAACGAGCAGAGCTTTGAAACCACCCCAGAATCTTTTTCTTGTGTCCCTGGCCAGTGCGGACATACTGGTGGCCACCCTGGTCATGCCCTTTTCTCTGGCAAATGAACTTATGGGCTACTGGTTTTTTGGCAAAATCTGGTGCGACATCTATTTGGCTCTGGACGTTTTATTCTGCACCTCGTCTATTGTTCATCTGTGTGCTATTAGTTTGGACAGGTACTGGTCGGTGACACAGGCTGTAGAATATAACTTGAAGAGAACGCCTAAAAGAGTTAAAGGCATGATCGTGGTGGTCTGGCTTATCTCAGCTGTCATCTCCTTCCCACCGCTCATATCAATGGACAGGAGCAGCAGTGAGGCCAGTGAGTGTAAACTGAATGATGAGACCTGGTACATCCTCTACTCCAGCATTGGCTCATTCTTCGCTCCCTGTGTCATAATGATCCTGGTGTATATCCGGATCTACCAAGTGGCGAAGACGAGGACCAGGACGATGTCAGAGAAGAAGAGGGATGTGGACTCGCCACTGGAGAATGGGATGGATCAAACTGAACCAGGCAAAGGTGGGTCTTTAAAATCCAACAGGGGCGGGAGCATGAAAGACCAGGAACGTGAGAACGGGCACTGCCGGGAGCAAGTTGTGGGATCCCCTCTACCCAACGAGCCGAAACATCCACCGACGGACCACGACGACGACTTCGACGACAGCAGCTCGTCGGATGAGAAACCGAAAAAGAATTCCTCTTCCTCCAAACACCATCACGACGACAGAAAGGGCAGAAAGTCCAGCCGAAAAAGCAGCTCCGCCTCTAAGTACTCGAGCAGGAAGTCGCGTGCCAGTTCCAAGTCCATGGAGTTGTTTTCATCTCGTCGCAAACGGCGGAGCACTGTCAACCGGAAGAAAGTGTCTGCAGCTCGGGAAAAACGCTTCACGTTCGTCCTGGCTGTTGTCATGGGTGTGTTTGTGGTGTGCTGGTTCCCTTTCTTCTTCTCTTACAGCCTGTACGGAATCTGCCGGAAGCCGTGTGAGATCCATGAGACGCTGTTCAAGTTCTTTTTCTGGATTGGCTATTGTAACAGCTCCTTAAACCCGGTCATCTACACCATTTTCAACCAGGACTTCCGCAGAGCCTTCCAGAAGATCCTCTGTAAGTCCTGGAAACGGTCTTTCTGAGGGTGATGTGCATGGCTGGGGGGTTTCAATCGA
Organism: Coranthus polyacanthus; assembly: GCA_037367275.1. Classification (NCBI taxonomy): domain Eukaryota; kingdom Metazoa; phylum Chordata; class Actinopteri; order Kurtiformes; family Apogonidae; genus Coranthus; species Coranthus polyacanthus. The sequence continues at coordinate 27,668,849 of JAPQRN010000001.1, forward strand.
CACTGGCGGGGGGCCCCCCCCCCCCCCCCCC
>JAPQRN010000001.1:27675105-27703374 GCA_037367275.1 Coranthus polyacanthus
CCTCGTCTCTCCTCGTCTCTCCTCGTCCCTCCTCTCCTCGTCTCTGTCCCCCTGCTCTTCACCCGTCCTCCTCTGAGTCAGCGGTCTGCTGTAACTGGAGCCTCAGCCGCCGTAACTTGTGACCCCGTAAATCCTGTCATCCGTTGGTAGAGGGCTATCCCTGGACGTCCCCCTCACTGACTTGCTGACTGCAAAAAAATATTAGAAAAATTGCAAATATACGTTTCAAACTACAGCAGAATTGTTTTCAGTGTGATCTACAAAGTGTAAAAGTTAATCCACGTTATTTCACTCTGTTAGTTGTGTCTGCTGCAACAACTATCATATATTTATTGATATTAACAGTTACAGGGGATCCTATTCATTACAGGAAGGGGCTCTTCCTTTAGGTATGCATGTCTGACAGTCTAGGAGGGTTATAAAAATTCTTAACAGTGGTTCAGAGTGTCTGTGTGATACTGTTAGAAGGGGCTAATGTTGTGAATCTGCCAGAGAGGGAGGAGGGAAGAAGAGAAGGCGCAAAGTGAGAACACTTCAAACTTCAGCTGTGCCCGTTGCACATGGAACAGCCTTTAGGTCCACGAGTCACCCCTTAGCCTCCTCTTTGTTTGTGGCTGCGCTGATGGTGAAGCTGGGCCTTTGAAGGCTTCAGATTTTTTGGGGGAATATTACTCTTTTCTGTTTTACTCTTGGGTCTTTTTATTTCCTGGATCTGTAGAGGAATCGGTTGGGTTTCAGCCTGGAGATGCAGAAGAACAAGAAGAAGAACAAGAAGAAGCAGCAGCAAGCGCAGAGGACCAGGACTTCCCTCACAAAACCAGCTCAGCAGTGAGTAACTGGGTGCAGTGAAGGAGAAAGTCAGGAAAAAAGAATCAATGAGAAGAAGAGGGCAGTATTTATAGTGGTATGTAGTGTTTTATATAAGTAAACACACAAACACATAGAGTAAAGACACTTCAAAGTAAGTTTAAAAAGTGGAGTAAAGGCTTTTTTGTGCTTTTAACACTAGAACCACCAAGAACAGTACCAGTACAAATCAGTCTAAAATGACACTGAAAATGTGTATGAGAAGAAAACATTTGCATATTTGTTGGTTCACAAATCTATCTCTTATCCATTTTAAAATGTTATGAAAGACTTGACATGGTTTTCAGCTCATGCCGTTGCCTAAAAACTTAAATGGTGCAAAAATCTATGCATTTCTATCAGAGGAAGTTTTACCCAGTGGAGCTTAACGCTACAAATGTCTACAAATGTAGTTTGAATCTTTTATTTTTAATCTTGACTATATTTAGAAGCATAACGTGAAACAACACAATTTTAGGAAAAGTCACAAACTGGGGGAGCTTCAATATTTTACTAAAACAACATCACATGTATGACTACATTTTACCATTGGCGGTTCTAGTGTTAAAGGGTTATTTCACCAGTTATCAGTGATCAAAAATGCCATATCCAGCTTTTTATGCAGGAAAAAATGACTCTTTGGACTGGAATTTGACAGGTTTTTACAATGTACAGGATACAAAAAGTTATACAATGGAAACAAAATCCCTGCAAACAGATTTATCAGCTGTAAAGGTGAAAATACTTGAGATTTATGATCTGGACCAATGCTCTCAAATTAGTATTTTGGCAGCATTAGCACCATTTCTGCTCACATATCTCATATACCGATGTGGATATGTCAGTGGAAACTATGATGTTGAATGTTGTTCAGCTCTACAGTGTCTTAAAGCACCGTTTTGAACCTGACTGTAGTTTGTGTTTACACCATGTTCATGTTCATTCTTGTTTATGAAAACACTAATCCAAAGATGTGATAGTGAAATAACTCTTCTACACTGTGTATTATTTACTCGTAACAACAGTAATAATCACCTCATGATGGTGAATTAACAAACATTTAAAATGTTGACTCTATTCTTTGGATAATTATCAACTTAACACACTCTGACTTCTCAACAAACTTGGTAAAAGACATCTGTGCCGCATGTGTCCTTTTTCCCATCGTCCACTTTGGTTTCATTTTCCGTTGCTTTTGCATGTGTTTAATGTCTTAACAAAATCTGAAACAAAGGAAGAGAAATCTAGTGGCCGCTACTAGCACAGGCAACATCAACATTTAAAGGGATATTTAATGTGGGGATTAAAAGAAAGATGCTTCTAATCAGTTCTGATGACGGTTGTCGTCACCAGACGCAGCAGATGCATTATGGGAAACACAGATGATGTTATGATGTGACCAAACCAGTTCATTTTCCAGTTCTGCCATAAAACTGAAATTACAACCATTTTTAAGGTGATTAAACTTGGTGTAGGAGGTAGGTGTGAAGCTGAATCAGGAGTTTTAAAACATTTTACCCCTAAAAGAGGTTATTTTTCAAACCACAGTGATGACATACAGATAGAGCAGAGGCCATTTAGTGACGGCCCTGCAGATGTATCTCGACCGGTCTTAAAATAAAACCCAGAGTCGAGACGAGACCGAGACCTTTAAAAAAAGACCCAGCTCGACTAGTTCTGACCATGACTGTGTACGAACAAAAAGCTATGAATCTGATGTGGCCACTAGAGCAAACTTATACAAGGTTCATGTAAAATATGTTATTTTCAAACATTAATTTTTGCTCGATTGCAATAAAATAATTGGACAAGTAAGTATTTTGTTTAAGTCTAAATAGTGAAAGCTTTGTGAACTGAGCCGCAGCAGAGTTTAGTTTGACTCAGGACCTGTAGGAGTTCTGGCAAATGAAGTTGTGTAGAATGACCTGATGATCCGTTCTATACATACATACATACAGTAAAACTTTATCCTTAAGATGTTAAACCGGATCTGTGTGTTTTCGTTTCATGTTTTATATTTATTTACGTTTTATGAAGGGCTGTTTTTTATTGTGTGTGGACAGCTGTTATTTTGAAAGCTCATCCCATAATCCCCGGCTTATCACCATGCTTTAAGTTTAGCGTTCTATCTCTTCTGCAGACGCTCGCTGACGATCAGCACCACTTAGGAACGTTTGTCACTTACTGAAGTTATATTACCACACACTGGGGGATTTTCCTCACCGCGGCCTGAGCAAACGTCTTTACCTTAACGTCTACCTAAACGTCTGCCAGCAGGACCGGTTTTCATGAAGCTGGAACAATGGCAAACCCCTTAAAGTTTAGAGCTCATCCATGGAATTTTATTTTCTTCACATTCTGGGACATTGGAGACAGTCACGCCCAAGATAACTACGGCCTTTGTTACCATAATTCTTCATAATTCTGGACCTATATTATTACAACATTTAGAAATGAGCTGAGAAATAAAGGCAAAACAAATCTGCTTGTCGATGACGTAAAACGCTGAATATATCATTAGGATTCAAAGGTACCTGGTGAGATACGAAAGCTGGACATGGCAAGGTGTGACATCATTAGTTTGCCTTGGAACAGGTTTCAGTTGCATCTCATGGTAGGTGTCATTTTTCCACTTGGAGCCAAATATTCCGGGTGTTGCCTTTCATGCTTGGAAACGTTGCCCGGCTATACATCGGACTGGCAGTATGTCATCCAGAGGCTCTCCTCACATGTAAACGCTTTAAAATGAAAGAAAACTTAAATAAGACATGAAAAGTAGTGTCACTTTAGTGTCACTCGAGGACATCCACAGTAGAAATGTCTGACCAATAAAACTTGTTTGAGAAATCAAAGAAATCCAACTCACTGCAAGTCCAGCAACAGTGAATTTCCAATCACATCAGTGACCACACAGCTGACAACAAAGACTGCCCTGAGCCCTAAAATCTTGTTAATGAAGAAAGAGTCCCTCTGAGATCACAGACCTCCACCAAGGTCATTCTACAATATTAGAAACCACAAACAAACCACAAATTATGGCCTGTTTTCCTCCTTTTTGTCAGTTGGTGTCACTTGTTAGTTTAACAGACTAGGTCTTAATTTTAGTTAGTTAGTTCTAAGTTAGCCCTGGTGGTAAACTGCTCTCCAAAGTAGTTTTTATGCGATCCTGCTGACAGAGTGATCACATAACCTCCTCGGTGGAGGTAATTATCACCAGCACACACATGTTAATGGGTCTCAGTGTAGTAACTGAGACCGGAATGACTATTAGCATTACCTTCACACCACACAGCATCTAAAATATATGGACAACGAGGATAATCGACAGTCTTTACTACTTAGGCTAATAAAAAAACCATACACATGTCCAGTACCACACCCTTACGATCAGTCCTTGTACATTTTAGGCATGTGGGAAGCACCACGTGTGATCTCACACAGACACTGTCTCGCATTCCCCCTATACATCACCACTGCCAATTTCTATTTTTGGATGTGGTTTTGTATGTGAGTTTGTGTGTCTGTGTGTGTGTGTGTGGATGGGCATTACTTTTCTTATGGGGACTGAAATGTGTTTACATGGCCACATATGGAGACTTGAGGGACAACTTGCAGGTTAGAATGAGGTTAAAAGTTCACTGTGTGATTGAATATCCCTTGCTTCAGCCTCCTCTGCGGAGGCTTCAAAAAACGTGAAAAGGCCCTCGTTCAGTGTTGTGTCTGTTCTGTCCTTTTGTACTTTAGGAGATATTAACTCTGGTTCACACTCAGACATAGTAGGTAATGTACCTGAACGCCACCTGGGGTCTAAAAATCCAGGAAGAGGCCAATAAAACAACCAGTGTACATTTTTAACTGTCGGAGTGTAACTTTATGTCGGGTCTTGGCAGCTCTTCTTCTGTGTTTCTAACACTCAGTTGATTGCTAACTACCGTACCGTACGTCTATGCCATCCTTTAAACTTATTAGACGTATTTGCTACTGGTTGCAATGTGCTGACCACGCTGCTGCAAATCACAGACAGTTTTATGATGAGCAGCCGCTCAGGCTCGTCCTATACAGACATTCTGGGATGTTGGTCGTCGGTCATGAGACGGAGAACATAGCAGTCGTCTCACATGACACGTAGAGGGTGATGACGGTCACTTCGAAGGAGCACAGGCAAACGCTGAGAGCTTCTGGTTGTCTTCAGTGTCACAAATGGGTTCCATCGAGAAAATTTGTAGGAGAAAACATGATGTTCTGACCAGTCCAAGTTAAGTTCTTGTAGTGGCCACGTGGGAACCCACCTCTCAAGATATATGATTAATAAGCTGTAAATCATCTGAAGCTATTCTTGTACAGTCCAAGAATAAAACTGGGAGGGCAGTGGGACGGGAAGTCCGATAGTCCTCTCTACATCTCAATCCACAGTATTATGAAATTAAATTAAGACCTGCAGTATGTTTTCCTGTTCTTTGTCACTTGATGCCACTGGTAAAGACACCTTTTTAAAGTCCAATACGTGAACAGATCATCAAAAAACTCCGCTGCCTACGTTCATGGTCACATCTACAGGTCTTTGATCGGATTTCCAATGAAAATCCTTACACTTGATCCTGAGCACCTTGCTGTCTTTCTTCTGCCTCTCTACAGCGGTATAGAACTATAAATATAACGATAACTGTCACTATATAGTGTTTTCAATCCCTCTAAGTCAACTGGATGTTGGAGTCCACGCCACAAATGTAACGTTAACGACAGAAGAGAATGATGTTGAAACCACTTTCAGAGCAAAGATAAAAACATATTCTATTCATATTGATGAACTACTCAAAAAAACAGGATCTGCATAATACTTTTACTTTTCATACTTTAAAACACATACTGGTAATACTTCTGTACTTTTTAAAGTATCATTTTTAATTCAGGACTTTTAGAATGTGTCTAGTATTTCTGTGGCATGTCTTCTGCCTCTGCTCGTAACCTTATTCATCTTCTAACATTTTACCAAAGCTCGATTCTGAATCAAAAATCATCATAGCCCTGAGCATTTTTCTAACTTTATATAGTCCTAAACTCAGCTCTAAAAGTGTCCGTCAGTAAGACTTACACACAGCACCGACTAGCCTCTCTACTCTCAAGGTGCTGTTTGAAAGACCTAAAGACCTTGAGCCTTAGAATAGTGGCAGCAGTTAAATGGTCTATAAATCTTGACGACGCTGGTACGGGCACATGGGCTGCTTGACACAATGTTGACCTTCAGAGGTGAAAGAATCTGACAAGTGTTTGGATGGTCATTGGCATCGGCACTCGGTAGTCATGTGCAGTGTAAACTTGTTGTAGCTGTGGTACCTCTCAAAATACTTGTTGATTGACGTGGCTCCACACCTGTCCCTGTAAAGTACAGTCTGTGTAGCTGCTGCAGAGAGCCACAGTGGCACTGACAATAAAACAGCAGCATGGTTGTTAAACAGATGCTAAGAGACAAAACATTAAAGGCAAACACTGTACTCGTACAATAATAATCCTCTAAATCATCACTTCTGACCCTCTGTCAGTGTGTGGTGGTGTATTTACCTGCAGAGACCCTGCCTTCTGCCTGGATTTTCTATTTGCCTCTAGTTTTGCTGGATGTCCATGGGGGCGTTGACCTTTGGCAGTGAGTTTGTATCTCCAGCCAATAACAGCATCAGGTAGCATGTGTGGGCGGAACAATATAAAAACGAAGCAAAGCGACTCCTTTTTATGCTCTTCAGAAACAAGAGACAAAACTCTGGGCAAAGCACTTCTCGCCTCTGACAGACCTGTCGGCTGTGTATCACCTCCAGAACGTTCCAGTAGAGTTTCACGAAGGCGTAGGTGTTTTTCTTTGTGTTTTTAGAATGTACCTGCTGAGATAGAATCAAGAAATAACCTTCTGTTTTTCTACTTCACTACTTTTTTCTTGCTACACTGCTCGCTCTCCCCATTCAGTCTATTGTTCACTTAACCTCTGCTCTCTTTCCCTCATTCACTGAGTGGAAAGGAGGTGGAGTCAGTTTTGTTTACAAAGACAAGCAAGAAATACCACATACTTTGTCTTTAAAGGCAAAATGAAACACGTAGTAAAAGCCCAGCCTGTCGAACAATGAACCGTGACCACCCAGTGATGACCCATAATCGAAAGTTCAAAATTCAAGAAAGTGTTTCAATAGATGTAAGATGATTGCAGAAGAGCAGGATGAGTCATCAGAACCTTTTTAGATGCATCCACAGACGTACAGGCTGGTCAGTCCTCATTATGTTTAAAACGTGACCCAGGAACAGTTCTGTCTTAAAATTTAGCTCAAACTTTGAGTTGGACTCAAGGATGAACTGAAATGATTTTGGTGGCCCAGGGTCAAAGGTCAAGGTTGCTGTGCCCTCATGTATGTCCGTTCTTGCAACGTGATATCTCAGGAACGCCTTGAGGGAATGTCTTCAAATTTGGCGCAAACATTCACTTGAATTCAAGGATGAACTGATTAGATTTGGTGGCCAAAGGTCAAGGTTATTCTGACTGGACAACTGAATGAACACATTACAAGGCACATATGGCAGAAACATCTGATTGAACTTATGGTTCTTGTTTTATAATTTTCCAGGAAACAACTCTAAAATACCATTAAGAATACAGACAGAATGTTTGTGTCATAAGATACTGGTGTATAGGTGATCAGTAGAGTAAGACATGTTATATAAAAACAGTTAAACATCGTATTGACTTCATGGGGACGTTAAAGTCGACTTACAACAATTAGATAAAACTGTTCCAAACTCAGTAAAGATGTAGAAAAGCTGCATGAAGAATAGAACATACATGCATCATGGGTTCAGAGACTTGTAGTCGTTGCTTTTCCTTGCTTTTTTTAATGTAAATGACTGCATTCCCTGTGGTATTTGCCATTTTCATCCTTCATTTCCAAAGGATTTTTGAGAGTCATGAGACCTAGGACTAGAATCATTCACTTTTTAGTCATAAACCAGTTTTACTGCCTCACATAGCGGTATTCATCCTCCACAATCCCCTCAAGCCAACACTCGATCTAGATTAATTAAGTTGTTAAGTTCTGAGTCATATGACATAAGAACAGGAATGCTGCCTGGGTGTAGAAGCAAGTATCAAGTTGGGTGGGAACATGGGGGCTAATCCAGCATCTGGTCCTTCTTGAAGATGATTAAATATGTCTAAGTATTTGTGCTCTGTATCACTCAAATTACCACACTGCATCAGTCAGCCTTTGTGAGTATGTGTCTCTCAAACACACACACACAGCACAGTGCCTAATAAAGTTCAACCCTTGACATTCAGGTTAAGAGGGGAAGGCATTACAAACTCATGGCAGAAACAGATGACCACATTAGAGCCGTTTCATTACATTCTGTTCTCTCAGTCTCCTCTTTCGGGGCAGCTATTTTGGTACATTTTGCTTTTGCCTGATGGCCAACCTCACTCATGATTTTCAGTCACCATAAAGTGGCTTAGAGTTCATGCATTCTGATGACATACGCTGCCACTGGTGTCTCAGTGGGTCGGTAGGTGAACTTTGTCGCTGGAAAACTAATAAGTAACTAAATGGGAACAGACAGTAGCACTTGAAAGCTACAATAACCCCCACAAACAAAGCTGTTTATAGACAGTTGATGCTTCGGTACATAAGGTATGGCACAAATAACATGATCTGTTCATCTGTTCTTTTTAAAGATAGTTTTCTGTTGGTCAGCAGCATTATTTCAGGTGTCAAACTTTACTCAGCGTGTAGCTCATAGGATGTAGAATGAGCACGATTTCTTAAGTTGTGCAGTTGCAGGAACGTCGGTCTTCTTCCTTCCTCTATCTGCATGTTACCTTTACCTCCTCACTATATGAAAGAACAACCTCTGAGCTGTAACTACACCCTGAAAATGGCAATTTTGGACAAAGACGAATGTATTTTATGTGCCATTTTCTTCTTCGTCCATCTCCGTTTTGCTGGGTTGTCCCTAGTTGTCAGTAAAGTTTATTCAATGTTCTTTTTTGACTGCAGAACAGTCAGTAAAAAAAGTAGATGTTATAGCAGTTCACAATGTATTCTCCAGAGAATGTCTCCAGAGAGACACTGGAGTCCTCTTTTGGGTCCCCCGGCTCTACACCATTGTAGTATTTAACCTCTGCACCATCTTATTTTGTAGTATTTAGTCTTTACACCATCTTATTTTGTAGTATTTAGTCTCTACTCCATCTTATTTTGGTAGTATTCATCCTCTGCACCTTTTATTTTGGAGTATTTGCGTGTATTTCCTGTCCTGACAGTGACCTCCACTGTGTCTCCAGATGCATCTCCATTTCTAGCCAGCATGAGTAAATCCTGTAAAAGTGGCCGTAAACATTTGAGTTAAACCAGATGCATTTACTTGAACCCAGCCTCTCTTTTTCCTCGGTTTGCCTCAGTTCAACCCTTTCTTGCCGTTTCTCGTCTCCGTGCTGCTGCTGGCCCAGTTAAACAGATACGTACACACATCATTTCTTCACCTCTCCACGTCATTTTGTCACCTCTTCAGTCTCACTGCCAGTTAATCAGTCTCTCCTTCCTGGCTTGTGGCGCTAATGACAAGTTAACACAGTGGCTATTTCTGTGTGTGTGTGTGTGTGTGTGTGTGTGTGTGTGTACCAATGAGAAATGTGGAGAACCTTTTGCCAGTCGAGACAACTGTTGATATTATCAGCAGCTAATTATTTTCTAAAAGCAGTGTAATTTATGCTTCGACCTGCTAACAAGGCAGCATTGACACAGGACACTGGCATCTGTTGAATTCAGTGACATTCTGCTTTGTGCCAGCAGGACTGTATGTTACTCTGTACTAATCTAATGAATATGGAGACTCCTACAGCTAATGCTGTAGTTTGACTTGGTTTTTGATATAACCTATAAAAACCAACTGAAAAAAATTTCAGTTGAAAAAGTATATAATACTGAGTTGACTTTAACAATGAAATAGTAAGAAAATGATGAAAGAAAAAGAGTTTAGCTTCCACCTGATTTTGTTGCTTTAAAAAAAAATCATATTTGATAAATTAAAGGGGTTATACAGTATGTGGTAATATTCCAAACTATGAACCAGAACGAACCCACGTCTACTAAAACCACCAACGAATCCCCACTCCATCTCCACAGACTGTGTCACTCAATGAATAAAGTGTGAAACTCATTGTTTAAACTCATCTGTTATGGATCATCTAGTTCAACAGCTGCACTAAAGATCTTTTGAATCGTCCAAACGAGGTCAGAACCGTCACAGTTTAGTCTGAACCGTGAATCAACAAACAGCAGCGACATAATAACATAACATAGTAACTTTAAACCTTCATGAGCTTCACGATCAAACTCACCAGTGGAGAAGAAACGCTGATGTTTCAGCATCAAACTTCATTCTGTTACTTTAGAGTCGAATCCAGTGAAAACAACCACAGTGAGTCTATTTTTATCATTTCTTTTCTTTGACTCTAGAAGTTGTTTCTTAACAGTTCTCATCCTCAACTCATCACATTCTGACGCCTTGGTGTTAGTTTTCAACACACTGGGAGACCGGCAGAGTGACTCACTACTCCCTCTAGTGGTCACATGATACGTCGCTCCGTCACCATGGAGACATTCAGTTCATATCTCTGTCATCCAATACATTGACATCTTTAACGTCAGAACACTTTATTCTCAACACTCGAATGATACTTTTAAATCATTTTGAATATTTTAAAGTAGAAATACTACATATAGATCCTTCATTAATGATTTGTGACCATTTGATGATTAAAAAGTTGTTTCTGTAAAAAATGTCTAACACATGGTTTCCATGCATTACATTGATTTATTATGATTTATGTGAATCTTGTGAACAGTGAGAGGTGTCATTGAGTCACGTGGAAATACACATTACATTAACTCTTTAAAATAGATTTTAATTGATATTTTACAACTTTAAAACCACTCAATAATAACATAATAAGTCTCTTTATTGCCATAATTGTTATGGCTATATAGAAATAACAAATAGAGTTGTCCCTGAGAGAAAGAAGAGAATTGAGACGATCTGGCTGTTATTGTAAGACATATTGTAAAAGAACTAGACTGAACCATGAGGAATCATATGTGACACTGAAGTTTATTTTCGATTCACAATCTTCAGTGAATGAACAGCCTCCTGCTCAGTTTGACAGATTATCCTATTACATATAAAATGTTGTTTGCCCTTTCCACGCTCTTATCTATTTTTTCCTCTGTCCATTTCCATTCCCATCACTCAGCATGTGGAGCAGCCGTGCAGGTTTCTCTGCCACATTTCCTCTTTTCACTCCACAAATAGCCCCAACAACAACAACACAAGTTACAGGAGGGCTAATTTCCTTGTCTATTGAGAAGGAGTAGAGCTTTAGGGGGTTCAATTTATGACTGACAAATATTTCTCTCACCTCCTCCATCAAACCAGTTGAAAGAGGAGACAAATTCTGTGGGCAACAGAGTGCTTAAACAGGTGTGACAGTGTTGTGTAACCACTGTGTATGCTGTGATGATATGTCATGCAACCTAAACACACTGTTTATTGATGTAATCTGAAGTAAACTCCTTTATTTAAAATCACATATCAGGCAGTCTCTGTTCCCACCATCACGATTAAACATGCATCGCAGTCCTACGAAAAACGGAGTCACGAGGGAATAATTTGATGGTAAAGGGGAAAAATATTGATATGAGGGAAAAAAAAACCTCACTTTGACTATTTCACACTGCTACACCATCAATAGTTTTCACCAAGTTGGTGGTGCGGGATTATTTATTATTTTAAAAATAATGCGGTAAAGGTATGTATTTATTAATTGCGTTTTGTTTAACAAAGTTAGAAAGTAATGTTGGTATGGCATGTAAAGATGACGCGTTTATTCTGAAAGTCCTGGGCGGAAGTCCTTATTGTTGTTGCTGATGGCGGAGCGCGGAACTGGCGCTTAGCTTAGCGCTAATGTCTTCAGGCTAAAAGAAATCAAGACCTTCCGGTAACAACAACTCGCGACTGTTTCATTCACGAAGGTATGTTACAGACTCGGAAATGTCACGCGGGTCTATGAAATGTAACACAAGCGAATTTTTTGTGTTTTTCGCCTCTTGGTAGTTTGGTAACGTTGGCTAGCTAGCGAGGTAGCTAGTTAGCAAACGACAAAATGGCTGTTGGTGCAACCTAGTTCTGTGTAAGATGTTAGCTTACTGTATGTCACTTTTTCGGGTTGCACTATAAATACAGCATACATTCTCTCTCCTCTTAGTGTGCTTACGTGTGTGTGTATGACTTGCCATGTGCACTGGAATTATTTGTTTGGAGAGTAAAGCTATATGTCAGGCCTAATGCTACTTATGCTTTTATGCTAATGATCGGCCGGTTTCAGACTGATCACTGAACGTGTCTGTACAGGCCGTACACACACAGCCATTAATCACCGAGATGCGCTTAGTACTACATAAGCAGTGTTGTTGTGATAGTTTTCATTCATATCAGGGATATAGTGTCCCATTGCTTCTCCACTGTATCTGTATTACAGGGACTTGACAGTTACAGGAGGAAGGATGCTAACACAAAGTACATCTAAGATAAGGTTATGGTTACAAATCTGACTGGTTTCTGTGAGTTTTTTTTCTGGACCTGTAACTGACAGTTATTTTAGTCATTGATTAATCTCGAGTCTAATCCTATAAAAGGTTAAACATTGTTAATTATCCTGGTAATGTCATCCCAGTGTGTTATCTGACATCAGAGCTTGTCTCATCAACCAGCAGTCCAAACCTAAAGATGTTCATCAGACTCCGGAAGACAAAGGGGGCAGAAAACTGTACAAATCATCACATTTGAGAAGCAACTGATGTCAAAAACCTCTGAGAGATGAAGGAATTATTACAAATAGATGCCGATCGAGTAGTTATTGCAGTCCATTGTTAAACCTTCAGTCTGGTGCCCAACCATTATGATAAGCCTCATATCTAGAAATAAAAACTAAAGCAAATTAAAATTCCACATGTTGTATTATTTATCAAATAAAATTAGATTAAAAAGCTGAGTTGGCATGCAGCCTTGTTCTGTACTGGAAAATGCAGAGACTTGGATGTCAGTTCTTCATCTAATATGTAACTACCACTATGTTTTAGTCTATACCAGTAACCTTGATGAATACATTTCCATAACTTAGTTGCTGTAAGACTTTTCTACAGGCTTTATTTTTACTGAAACACATGTTCTTGCACTGTGTTTTTGCTCCCAGGACTCAATGGAAACCTTTGCTCTTGTTTTTTTTCTTTGTACTGAAAATGCCATCTCGGTGCATGTCAGTATTTCTTTAATGAAATGCATCGTTTTGACTTAAAAAGTTGGCTCATTAACCTCCTCCCCCCAGTATCCGGATTGGTATAACATTTGTGTCACTTTTTAGCAAATATTCTATATTCTGTCCCTTCTAAATTAATATCAAGTCACAGTTTGACATGCTTACATCAGTGAAGTCAAATCATTTTAAAAGGTGTGGAAACATCAGTAGATGGTTGTCTTCTCATTCAGTACAGCTGGTCTCAGGTACAGGATATAGCAAATAAAATAAGGTAAAATAATAAATATTTTATAAGTCTTGGTTTAAAAAAAAAAAAGACCACACACACATACATATATATAAAAATTTGTCTGGCAGGTTTTGTATGTCATCTAGGCCCATGGGGTCAGGATTTGCAGTTAATGGTTTATTATTTACTTTTACTGGCTTTCTCAAAATTAAAATAGATCCGTTTGTCTTAACATACAAAGGAGGGTAGCAAGTATTGCTTTGGAAGCAAAGTTGTATTTGTTCTTTTCTCTTTTTAGGCAGGAGCAGAAGTGATACTTCCTGTGTAGGGTCCCTCTGTGTCAAATCTATGTCGGCTGACTGGTGTTGTACATGCTGTTCAATAATTTAATGTTGTTGCATAATGCTGCTTTGCTTTCCTGTCCTGAAAGAGAGCATGGTGGATTCACTTGACTACATGAAGGAAATCTCAAAACTGACCAATTTTTGAGTGAAAAACAAAACTTGAAACAATATGAAATTTTTATAAATGGACTTGATATGAAAGCAAATTCAAAATCGAAGCCTTTTCATCTGTAATAGTTTATTTCTGCTTTTCATCTCACAGCTTGGCTGTGCATACAGACAGTAATTTCCCGCCATCCCTTTGTTTGGAGCCGAATGCAACATTCTCCGTCGCTCTTCGACTGGCTCACATTGAGACTCAGGCTCAAATTGCCTTACAGCAGCTTGCCATTCTAGCAGCTTTAACTGTGGGCACCCAGTTTCGCAACAACAGATTGACAGCAGCGTTATCTCCTCACCTGGCTTTCCTGAGTCTTCACAGGAGACCTCAAATATCAGCTCTTGGGTTAAATTTGGACACGAGCAGAAAACATTTCAGAACCACACAGCAGCACCTCTGCACTACCATGTACCACCACCAGGGGCCGCAGCCCTTCTCAAATGGACCCCGGCCACCTCCAAATCAACAGCAGACCCGCCCTCCCTCAGACATGCTGTCACAGGTGATGGGCTTCCAGTTTCCTCGACCCACCCAGCTGCCTGATGAACTGGAGTCGGCTCTATCTATCAGGGGCTCTAGGGACATGGACCACCGCCTTATTGAACACATTGACCGCCCAAACCAACACCAGAACCAAGGTTCAGGTTCTGGGATCGGTCAACATGGAAACTACGGCTCTAACCTCTCTGATAATCAACCAGGCCAACAACAAGGCGTGGACTGGTCAAATTACCAACCTCCAACTAAACTGTTTGCCAGTCATCCACCTAATGCTGGCCACCAGCCCCACCAAGGCCAACAGCAGCCTGGTACAAGCATCTCAAGCTGGAATGCCCCCATCAGTGACTCTCCATCACCCCAAACCAGGCATTCCCATAGCGGTGGCGGAGATGGTCAGGGTTTGTACACACCAGAAAGTGCAGGAAGTATCTTGGCTAGCTTTGGACTTTCAAACGAGGATCTGGAAGTGCTAAGTCATTACCCTGATGATCAGCTGACTCCAGATACTTTACCTTTCATCCTACGTGACATCCAAATCAACAAGACTGGCAAACAAAAAAATACACCTACTGCTTCCTCATCATCATTCTCACGCAGCATCAATGATATGCCGCTGCCTCCTTCCCATTCCTCACCATTGGCACGTTCACGCTCCCCGGAAGTACCTAGCCTTCTAACTGTCACTCAGACAGCGGGCAAAGTTATTGACTATGGTCATGCTAGTCGAGCAAAGGACGAGAGCAGCACCAGAGAAACTTTCAAACGAGAGCCGCTCTCCAGTGAGAGGACAGTTAAAATGTACCCGTCATCTTCCTCGGCTCCAAAATTGGAGACGGGGGAAAGGCGGCAAGTTCGATTGGAACCAACTGAATCAAGCAAGCACGGGGATAGAGACTACCGCCGGACAAGCAGCGAACATCAAAGGAGCAGCCGCTCACCCGGACGAGAATTTTCATCATCTTCAAAATCTCGTCATCAAGACAGAGACTATAGACATGAAAGACCCAAACCAAGGCCCTTATCTGAAACCAGGAGCGAGGAGTCTTCTTTATCCAGACGCCCTGTGTCTGCCTCAAAACCACACGGCAGCAGCAAGAAGTTGCCTACTCCCACCATGATAAGTGATTTCTCAGCTATGTCTCCAAAGGTGTATCCCCATACCTGCTCCCTGTGTGACGTACAGTGTGATCAGGAAAAGGTGAGTGTCAATATACCATCGCACCAATGTCCAGAAGATTTCCATGAAGGAATAACTTCACATAGTGAATTGGCATCTTTCTTTACCAGTCAGTTGTAGAGATAAGTCTTACTGCATGTCACCTCAAGTTATTCTACCTGAATATGACGACCACCGTGGCTACATAATAAAGTCCATTCTGAAGTGTCTTTAGATGCAGGACCACAATGAATTCGGTCAGTATAGGTAACTTATCTAATATTTTTTTTTTTAGCTGGGTTTTCTTGTTCATCATGGAATAATAATTCTATTTTGCATTAAGAACAGACATGGTGAGTTTTTAAATAAGGATAGGCTTTCTCTTCCTGGCTAATATTAGGAGTTTCTGACTTAAATTGAAACTATCTGGTCAAGAAAAAACACTGGAGTTTAAACCGCAAATGTGCACTGACAAAAGCCACAAAGCAGTTTGAAAAGTGACTCACTGCATTTTTCGAGGGTCCCTGTTACGGGGTGTTGTGTTCAAATTTGTAACTAAAATGAAACCCTTTCAGACAGTAAGAAACACGTATACGTGATACTTTTTATGTTTTACTATTTATGTTGAACTTAAGTTGTACCAGTTTCTTTAGGATTACAAATTCTTCCCAATAGCACATCACTCAAGAAGCAGTCTTGCTTCTCATTCCATCCTGTGCAAAAACATTGTGTTTTGTGTTTGTTTTTTAATCTCTATTACATTACATTTTATATATGGCCTTTTAAAATTTGACAATGCCATTATGATTTGTGGGAGACAGTTTAATTTAAAGGTTGCTGTTAACTCAACCTGAAATTCAATAATGATTACTTGTGTTTCAAAAAAATGTAGAGAATTAGATTAGTGAGATAATTTATTTATCCATGAAGGGCGATGGTAAAAGATGGTAAAACAGAAGAATTTGTAGAAGATGGCAAAAAAAAATATAGATTTTAGTTCAGCAATAAAACTTTTAATTATCTCCCATTTTCTCTGAGAAGATCCAACAATCTGATCTTGGCGTGAAGTATAACATGGTGTTGTGATGGACAGATTTAGACCTAACTAAATGTTTTGGTTTGTTCTCTGCTTTAGAGTGTCATAATGTTTACCTGTGACTCTATTTATTCTTAAAAATGCCTTGTGTGGAGTTTAAAGATGTGGTTTCTACAGTTTCTTAAAAATATTTGTATTTGTCTTCATGTATATGGTTACCTTAAATGCACAACATAAAGGGATTCACCCATTGGTTTAGTTCAATCATTTTAGACGTAGTGAACTGATTGAAAACTGGATGAAATTGTAATACGTCACCAGGAATGTGAAGGATTTTCTATTAGCTTAGTCAGTAGATCGGTGGAGTACGGCGTCCTGAATGATATGTGAGTCTCTGAACATTTTTCTGTTAACTAAAACCTGAACTTTTGGAACACAGGGACACAAAGAAATCTGTTTTTTTCCCTTTGTTTTATTTCTGCACGTAATGAGAAAGTCGCACTGAAGATAAAGAAAAGTGGAAAGGACTCAGAATATGTCTTTGAATGGCAGAAAGACCAGCACCAATAGACCAATACAACACGATTGAAAGAAGTGAAGGCAACTTGCTTTCAGTCCGGGGGGATTTTCTAACCGTGATAACAGATGACAGCACCAAACAAAGACGAACAACAAAACAGTCCTTTGCCTTGGAAGTTAAATCTTTCACTGTGCTTAGGTTTTTCACATTGGTGTCTTACTCTATGAGAAATACGAATGTGGCTTAGCAGAGTTGTGCTCTCCATTCATGTTTGATTGTGACACCTTCCTTTCCTATTTGTTGTTTTCTCTTCAGGATTGGGTTGACCATATTAACACCGTCAACCACACTGCTGCCTGCAGAGACCTGCGCAACAAGTGAGGAATATTTAAAGATTCAGCAGATTCACTAATCTGTAATTATACTGGGAATGAAAGAAGTAGATTTTAAAAGATATATAATGGAACATTCTGCATTTGGTTTTATCTTTAGGGAGCAGTACTGAGTGGGTACAAGCACCTATTTCTTGTTACACAGAATAACTTCATTGAGTTTAAATCATAGAGTAAATAAAGCTTTAATACTATTGAAATTAAAAAAACATGTCACACAAGTACTGAGACATTCAAATCTGCTCTAATACATACAGAACTGTCTTGTAGTTCTGTCTTAAAACAAGTTTAGAAGTTGAATGCATGTAAAATGACACACTAACTGTTTGTGTTTCTCATAAGGTACCCTGACTGGAAACCAAGTATACCAAGGTCAGTTCTGTCTTTAAGTTTTCAAAAATCTTGTTTGTAGGAAGATCTGTCTGCGCAGATTATGTGGCTTAGAAAGAGATCTATAGCTCTTCAGAAATCCTTTACCTCGTCAAATATTCACTAGGCTGCAAAAAACGGACCTAAAATAAACTGATATTACATACTGATGTTAGGAAATGTAAGCATTTAGACCAGCTCTCAACGATTGGGCTTAATACGTTTGGTTTGCAACAGTCTGGTTGTGGTTTTCTCCTCTAATATCTCCAATGACAATCTCTCAATGGGTCTAATCTTTTTTGTCTAGTCGTAGTGGTCGATATGGAAGCCGGGCCGCAGACCCTAAGAGTCACTCTCCATCCCGATCCTCTTCTTGGACCCCGAGTCCTCCTCCCAGCAAACACAGGCTGGGCCCCCATGACCACAGGCCACATGGGAGGACTTTCCCTCCTCACCATTACTCCCGCCACCACCACTACACAGGTAGACCACATGCAGGAGAACCAGCACACGCTGACCAATGACTGTATAATGTAATGCATCAAAATATGTTGTAATAGAATCACAGGTTTTTGTCATGTTCTCTATACAGAATTTCTGAAGCTGAGAGAAAAAGGAATTAGTGAAAATGTTGGATGATATGAACAACATGACTTTAGTCAGAACTAGAGCTCATTTGAAAGTTAAAGTGGCCTTGAGATTTAATCATTACCTGCTGCTGCTGCTGCTTTTAGCTGGAAATCTGAACTAATCTGTTAAAGGTCTATCCAGACCTGCATCTACAACAGATCCACTGTGACCAAGCCACGCTCACTGGGTGTTACCATCAGGAAACATGTGATAAAGAACACGTTGTCTTATATCTGAGCTGCTTTCAAGATGCGTTGTGATTACTACTTTCAGTGTAGATCAGTGACATTATGACTGACATAAATGTGGGATTTGACTGGGTTCTCACCATCTCACCATGATTTAACTTATAGTTTATTACATCCACACCTAAACTCATCAGTCCTTGTTTGCTATCCTAAGACTACGACCATCGGTTCGAGCATCACCACTCTGGTTCACGCAGCCCCTCCCACTCATATCGAACCTCCTCCAGAGATGACGACAGGGACCGAGAATCCTCAGGTTAGCTTTACATATAAACATTTAAACATATCTGGATTTTTCTGAACTTGTTTAAATTCTCGTTCCAGTTTGAAAACCCCTAAAAGGGAGTTCAGCTTTTGTCGGAAAGATTTTGAGTTTGTCCCAGTTCCCACAGTTGTAGTCTTGACCACCCACTTGTATGTGTTCACATGCCAGGTAAAACACAACCCAAAAATATACCAAAACACAGTTAACCACTACCAGCACGTAAAGTGTCTCAATGACTGTGTTTACATGAACAAAATATTCAGAAAAAGACAAAAGTCCTAATAAGTTCTTTAATTGGCTAATCAAAATGAATATTCCACAAATGTTCCTGCTTGAAGATAATTCCTTCATATCAGCATGTTCCTGTCAAATTCAGAATATTGTCGGAATAATAGTGGAATATGAAAATATATTCAGTGCGATCTGAGAAACCTCCACACACTCCATTCCTACTCGGACACTGGGGCAGTTACTGGAAACTGTACAAGTAGCTACGTGTCTACTGGAGAATACTACATGTGTGTGTATTAGGACAGACCATGTAAGTGCCTTTTAAAATACAATGCGCTCTCCACATTGTTTCCGACTTGGTCACAGGAGGATCAGCTCGCAGTGGTCTGAAGCGTCCACATGATGATTCAATCAGGCGCTCCGCTCACACCAGCCAGCATCCATCCTCCACCAAGTGCCCCAGACTGGGACCTGGACAGTCCTCCACTAAGACGTTTAAGGCCGGGACTAAGGCTGGAGTCAAGACGACCAAGACGACGAGCGGAAAAGGCTTCGACTCGGTGAGTTCGAAAAGATCACAACAGGTCTTTAAACAGTGGTATATATTACATATTACCAAATCAGTATATGTTGAGGATATACAATATATTGCTTGAAAATTATTGGACTTTCCCTCATAACACTTTTCCACTCTAAACTAACCATATGATTAAAATGAGTGCAGTGGGTTTGTAGGTTTACAGTATGAGCTAGTTTTATGTCGGGCTACCAATGAAAACAGAACTATTAAATATTATTGAAGTACAGAAATATGTTCATGTCATTTTTTCTGCTTGGTAAAAACATGCTTGTTGTTTTTTCAGTAGAATAGTTTTTCTTTATTTGATTGTGGTGGTCTAAATGTAATACTGTTCGGTTCTAGTCTGGTAAGATCCAACCAGTCAAGAAGAAGAAGAAGGTAGCGCCTCCAGCGTCTCAGGCTCCTTCTGTCATAGACTGTCTGGTTTATCTGACCGGCATCCCAAAGGACGCCACAGAGCAGGAAGTCACCGACTTGGTGGGGTCCTTCGGAAAGATCAACAATGTGATCCTGATGCCGTGCTCCGAGGAGGAGAATGAGAAGGACGGAGGGCAGAAGGTCAGTTTAACATAATGCTTATTGAGTTTAAAGACAGTAAGTGTTTCAGAATATCTTTCCTGTTTAGAAGGACAGTGGATATAAGAAATATACAAGACCTGAATGCATGTAGGGTCTGAAACATAAGACATGCAACCACAAATAACCAGAATATGTTCTTAAAGCTGATTGTATGCAGGGTTGTTATACTTGGAGTGAAAAGATATTTTTGTCAAGTAAAAGTTGCAATTAAAATGAGCCTCATTTTGATTTTGCCCTTCAATTTGTACTGTTACCATTTTACATAAATGGCTTTGCATAACGGATCTTTTTTAATAAAGAATGGTCAATTCCTCAAACTAGAAACAAAACAAAAACTACTTATGCATTTATACAAGATAAGAAAACATACATACAACTAAGAAAACCGAAGCTGAAATCAAAAACCAAACGCGAAGACTAGTTTAATGTCATTGTTGCCTTTTCAAACTAAAATGTCTTTTTGGTGATTTTTGTAGCACAAACCACTGAACAGAGGACAGCTCTTACATAGGTCTTCATAATCCCTTCTCTGTGCTCGTCACCTTATCGTGTTCGCAGGCCTCTGTCTGCATGATGAAGGCTGAAGACGCCCAAGCTCTGGCTCAGTCTCCAAACCTCTCCATCAGAGACCAGATCATCACTGCTTCAGTGGCCAAGGTACTGTGTGGAAACATATCGGCATGTGGTGCTTCCTGTTCGATGAAGAAAAAAATGAAAACATTTAGTGTTTAAACAACAGATTTTTAAGCCCATATGATTGACACATGTTTATATATCAATGTTTTTGGTTTTCTTGTAGATTCCAGAAGCTGTGAAGTCATCTGAAGCAAACACCAGGTTTGACACAGTTCTACTGTATTCGATTCGTTCAGAATCTGGTGGTTGCTGTGAAACTCTGCAGTGTTCTGCTTTGTAGAAGGCAGGTCAATACTGGTTTGAGCGGTCGAGTTATCATGTCATATGTAAACATGAGTGAAACATGTAGAATGCAGACATGGACTAACACAGAAAGGCTGTTGTTTCATGTTGTTTCTCAGTCGTTACAGTAGCATAAGGTTTGAACCAGTACTGCACAGTTTTACCACAACTGACAGAGTTGTTCTTAATGCAGCTTTAGGCCCTTTTCCTTGTTAACCTCCTTTGCTGCACAGGCCTGCAGACGCTGCACTCGTGTATTAATGAGTATCAATGTGTCTCCCTTCACAGTAAACCCGGTTCAGATCAGGAGAAAGGAGCAGCTGGAGACGACGCTGGTAGGACACTGTGACTTGTAGATCAGTGCCAACATATCTAGAGTTCTCATCATTCAGATTAGAAGACGTTGCACTTGACTTCCACAATATATCAGATTATATTTGCTGTCTTCCTTGTGGATGAGGCGTTCACGCTCATGTTGGTTTTTCTCATCTTCTCTCATGGCAGGAGGAGATGCTGACCAGAAAGCTTATGATGAGGTATCTGATACATTCACAAACATTGTAAAATATTATGGTTTTGTTTGTATTTTTTCCAAATCTATAATTGAGTCAAATGCTCATCATCAAATCTGAGCAGACTTCAGTTCTTGTTTAAGATAATTGCATCTGGTCTGATGTGTTAATGTAAATCATTTTCCTTTGTTTTACTGGTAGTATTTGGTCTTTTCTTAACCTGCTGTCTTCTGCAGAAGGGTCTGGTGCTGATCTCTGGACTCCCTCAGACCGGCTGGTCGGAGGACGACGTGGTCAACCTGGCCCAGCCGTTCGGTTCTCCATGCGACCTCATCCTGGCGAGACAAAACGGAAAGGTTGGTGAAATGTCACTGCCCGATTCAGACACAGTTGTGTGTGAAAATGAAGCTACTTCCAGTCACCAGCATTTTTCATCTTTGATTTTATAGTTGAATTAAATACAATTAATACAAAATTGAAGTAGTTAAGTCATTTGTTTTGTATTGTAATGACTGCATTTATTCTAAAGGTTTTATCATTTAATCTATCCATTGTGTGTTTCATTGTGTTTCTTTTCCTCTGTCATATTGAACACGAGGCCTTCAGTTCCTTCACCTCAGCATATTTTCCAATTTAAAATCAATATGGAATGAATGATGGAAAATGCGCTTCAGACTGACTCATCTTTTCTTTTTGTTTCAGGTACTTGTGTCCATGTCGGACGTGGAAACTGCTCAGGAGATGGTGAAGGTCCACACCTTCATCCCTGCAAAGATTAAAGAGTGTGACCTGAAGATGATGCATATTAAACAACGCATCAGCATCAACACACCAGTAAGAGTTTCATTCTTTACTAATGTTCTTCTTGTCGTAATTTGATGATGTTTTCGAGTCCGAGAGCCTTGACTGAGTTTTTTCATGCATTGAAATGAAACGGTTTGACACATAATAATAATAATAATAATAATAATAATAACACCTGATAATGACCTCTTTGAACTTTTAACCAGGTGGCTCTTTACAACCTTCTGATGGGATCACTGGACGCATTAGTGAGTTTGAATCTTATACTTCTCTGTATATGATTTATACTGACTGTAGAAGTATAGTTTATCTTTACACACAGGTCTTTTTATGGTGGATACTTTTTTGGTTACTGCTCTGTGTGTGTCTGATGATATGATACGATCATGTGATGGCTTTAATTCGCCGTTATATTGTCGCAGTCCTTGTGTCATAATAACTAGAAATGATAGATGCTCACTGAACAGATTGAATTCAGTCTTTTTTCTTTTCCTCTGCAGAGATTAGTCTTCAGTAAAATCACGTGTAGCATATGGTGCATATACATTATGAATATTAAATGTAGATTCCCAGCAAAAAAATGAAGACAAAATAAAGCTCTTCACAGAGTCATATTCATGAGGTGATTAACAAGCCATGTCTCCATGGTTTCCTTTCCTCTGTGAATGTGGGGCAGTTCTGTGAGTTCAGATCGAACCATCAATCAGTGGCTTTAATGATGTTTAACTGACTCCTCCGTGAACTGAACTCGATTATCGTCGTTTCCTTTCCCTCCTGCAGGAGAGTTCGGAGCCCGTCGGCTGGAGCAGCCTTCTTGTGATCCGTAACGTTCCTCCATCCAGCTCCTCCGAGGTCCAGAAACTGGTGCGACGCTTCGGCACCGTGATCAAGACTCTGGTTCTCAACAGTATGGTGAGGTTGGAGGAATGTTTGTTCTAATCCAGAGCTTATAGTCCTGTCTCCTCTGAACGTCTGCTCTGTCCTCTTTATTAGTAAAATGCAACTTAAAAAGACGACTCCCACGCCGTCTGATGTTTTGTTCTCTATGTGAAAGGTCATTTGTGAGATGGCCACTGCAGCCATGGCGCTGTCTGTTTACAAGCGCTTCCAGAAGTTTCCGTGCATCATCCAGAGCAACCCTCTGTTCTTCTCCCGCAAGCCTGACCCCAAAGCCCAGGCCAAGGTCATCACAGCCTTCCTCGATTCATCCAAAGTGAGCAACGTTTTCTGAGTCATTTCAAGGTTTATGAAGAATGTGTGAATCTGTTTTGCACTGTAAAGTCAGAGGGGATCCACAGTTTGTGTCAGGTTTGTGCAGGTCCTTAAAAAGTGTAAAATATATAAAAAGTCAAATAATCTGAATTTTAGGCCTTCACCACCATCTGATGGTGGTTGGTGTTAAAATGGGTTGAATTATGAAGTGAACGTTACTTTTACAAAGTTGGGTTAACTTCATTCTCACTTTTGTGTTTTAGGGAAAATTGTAATGATGACGTTATAACAAACTATAACTACTACAATGTGATGTGGTCTATGAGCGAATGTCGTAGGAAAAAAACAGCTCCTTATTGAAGTAATGAGTTGATGTTGAATACGAATATATTAATTTACTTCCTCATATTCTTTGTCCATTTTTTTGCCAGTATCAATGTGAAACAGGCCTTAAATTGCACTCATAACAGACTTCTAAAGGTCTCAAAACCACTGATATCGTTTCTACATATGTAATTTATCTACTAATGCATAAACAAAAACACCTGAATGTGTCTTTAATGACCTCTTCTTTCTTCATCTGCATTCCTTGTCTTAGGAAACGCCTCCGAACGGTAAGGACGAGCCAACAGCAGCAGCTGCAGACAAAGAGGAAAGTGCAGCTAAAGAGAATTCTGAACCCCTGAAGGAGGAGAAGGAGAAAGATGATGATGTGAATGTCGGTGAGGAGGAAGCTGGGAGCAAAGAGGGAGGTGATGAGGTCAAAAAAGAGCCTCTCGACTCAGATGACAAAAGAGAAGCAGACTCTGAGGCCGCTGAGACGCAAGTATCAGCCGTGGAAGCTGTAATCCAGCCTCATGAAGATGTCAAAGACGACACTGTATCACCAAAAGAAAACGGAGCTAAGATTCCTGCTGCTGATGAGACAAAACCGACCGGTTCTGAAGGTGTAGCCGCTTCAGGGGAACCGGCCATTCCAGACCTGCCCAAGGTAAGACGCCCAACATCAGCCTGAACAACGCGGTGCAGCCGAGCCAAGCAATGCTCATTAATATGTCGAACTTATAGACAACTGAAGAGAGGTTAAAAAAAGTGTAGCTACAGCAGGATTTTCCTTCCTGGTCCTTCCTCTTTTATCTTTTTGTTTTTTTTAAATATAACAGGAAACTGAATTTAAATCGGTGACCTCAAGGTTGAGTTCCTTCACAGTAGTATATCTATCATGTTATCTTTCCAAATTAACTTAATTATGTTAATGAATATTTTGGAGATTCTTCCATGTACCACTAGAGGGAGTACAAGTGACAGCCTTGGTCGTTTGAGAACCATGGACTTATTGAATATCTGTCTCATCAGGTCACTCAGGAGATGGTGAAGGCGCTGCTTGTGGAGTGTCGAACAAGAACTGCGACTCAGGCCAACAAACCGACGGCGGCTGAAGGAGAACAGACGGAGATGACCGACACAGACGAGAGGGAAAAGTCAGCGGAGAAGACAAAAGAACCTGGGAAGAACCACAGAGAAGAGGAGGTGAAGAGGCAGGAGAAAGAGAGGAAAGAGAGGAAGGAGAGGGAGAGGAGGGCCTGGGAGAAAGAGGAGAAGACCAGGAAGGAGAGGGAGCGAGAGGAAAGAACCAGGAGGGAGAGGGAAAGGAGGGAGGAGGGGAGGAGAGAGTGGGAGAGGAAGGAAAGGGAGAGGAGAGACAGGAAGAGGACATACGGGGAGGGATCATCAGGTTCCAGGTGGAGACATGAGGGACACAAAGGGAGGGACGAACCCTGGAAGGACGCAGCGGCTGAGAAGAACAAGGTGAGAAGACACTGGTAGAAGAAACTTCATGAAATTCTCTTTTACCTCGTAGTTCAAAATGAACTTTAACCTACCATGCATTCAGGTCGAGGAGGAGGAGGAGGAGGAACAGTTTGACGACTTCCCGTTCAACATGAGCGACTTTGTTACAGTAGATGAAGTAGGAGACGTGAACGACCTCCCGCGCTCGCCTTCTCCAACGGTTCCCATGGAAACCACCGAAGAAGAGGAGGATGCTCCCAGGTCTCTCCAGCAGGACGCTCCAGAGGTACAGATGCCATTTTTACTTTGTACTTTTTAAAAAACAAAAATACTGTATATTCTTCTGTTGGTCCTTAAAGAAGCCTTAGGTGAGAATATAGTGACATTATTGTCCTTTTCTTTGCCTTTTCAAGGAAACACCTATGGAGGTTACCACGGAAACCACCAAATCAGAGACCACACTGTCCCCGGTTCAGTCTGAGGATCAAAGATCAGAGAGTAAACCTGAGACCACACCAACAGTGGAGACGTCAGGGACTTCGGTGTTGTCAGATTCGGGTCCTGCTCCTGGTTCTGCTCCTGTTCCTGGCTCTGCTCCTGCGTCAGTCTCAGCATCTCCGTCCAGTCAAACACCAGAGCCAGCATGTGAACAGGAAACACCCGAGACTGAGACTAAGACAGGTACAAGCAGAGGGAAACACTGTCAGAACATCTGCCTTTAATTTTTATGATCTGGCTTCAAGTGTGTCATTATTTTATAGAACCTCCTCCAACGATTACTGTGGACTTGACACGAGAAATCAAACCCATCCCCACGCCTGCACCGCCTCAAAGTGTCCCAGCTGAAACCCCGACGAACAGCCCTGCAACCGGAGTGTCGATCGCAGAGAGTGAGGATGATGACGGCGCTCTTAGTCACAATCAGGTCAATGAGGAGGAGGAGCCAGTGGTGTCGGACAAAGCAGAAGAACAACAGGAGAAGACGCAGGAGGACGGTGACAAAGAGATGAGTGCTTCGGCTGCTGAGATGGGTAAGGATGAACCGGGTTGTATTGTTAATGTCAGTCCATGTTCCAGATCTAAGGCCTCTGTCTCTGTCTCTTACAGTAAAGGATAAAAAGTCTGAGGGCATCTCAATTACTGAACAGGAAAGTGTGAAGATACAGAATACCATCAGCACAGACTCCTCCCTCCCACCGTTTAACCCCAGCAACCCAGTCGGTAAGACGCTTCATAAGTCATGACTCTTCAAGAACTGTATTAACAGATCCTGGTGCAAACACAGTGGACGCATCTGGTTCTGGTTCAGTCACATTTAACACAAGGAAAGATCGCTCGTCACGTTGTAAACAGCTGCTATCGTTGACTTCTTGTTACAGGTATGGAGTTTTTGGTCCCAAAGACAGGTTTCCTCTGTAAAGTGTGTAATCGCTTCTTCTGTGGAAACAAAGAGTTGGAGATGAGCCACTGCAGAAGCCTCAAACACTACGAGAACCTTCAGGTAGGAACAAAAGCCAACAGCGTCCACAGCGAACGAGACTCTCTTTTAATGTTCATGGAAAGACAAATGTAAATGTGTCTTAATTCAAAGTGTTGTTGTTCTTTTGTAGAAATTCTTGCAGACTAAGGAGTCGGCGTCGGCGGCCAAAGGCGCCTCCAGCTGATCAGTGACGACACGGTGACTTTTTCATTCCCCTCCGTTGCAGTGTTTTCCTCTAAGGGTCCACATTCTCACATCCCTGTAGATTAGTATCATGTCCTGTTTCTGGTTAAATATGTGATATTGATTTTTCTTGTAAAATAATTAAAAACAGTGGATTGATGACATCAGTGTGAATTGTCCACATTCAATAAAGTGTTTTTGTTAAACTTTGTTTCTCTGGAGTTTTTATTTTTTTTGTTTTTTTGAAAAGCGGGACTGGCTCGGTGAGGTGATGTTTATAAAATTACTCTCCTTTCCTGGTCAAAATAATAGTAGTAATAATAATAATAATCATGATGCCTAAAGGTAGCATAATGACGGTAAGTAAATCCTGTTCCACGAACCCGCCCTTTAAAGTCAGATTTTACTCCGTTTGTATTTGTCTATTAGACAAATATAACTGGTCATTTGAATGTTACATAATTTCCCTAATGTCATTTGTTATTGTAGTGTCATTTCTGCTGCTTTGATTTATTGTCGTGTTTATTTGATTAATCCGTGTTGAGCCCTTCGGTTTTACATGGAAGGCACCACATATCAAATGATTTGTTTTCTCTACCATGTTCTGGTGTCGAAGCTCAAAACCCACATCGTTTGCGTGTGATGTGACCTGTCTTCAGTGTGTGGACGGTGGACGCGCTCGGTCAACGCAAGCATCATTTAAAAAAAACCCAGATGTCTAGAAAAAGACGTAGTTAATGGACAGAAAACGGAGACATTAAAGATGGGAGCTGCGGTCTGAAGCTGAGGAAATTAGGTCACGAAAGGTAAGGATCCATCCTTTAACCTCTTTCACAACATGTTCTTAACTTCAACCAAATGGTTGTGATTCATCAGTAAATGTACTTGTGACTCTGCAGGATTCACTGAAGTCACAAAGAACGTCACCAATTCCAGCCTG
>JAPQRN010000001.1:27707090-27720556 GCA_037367275.1 Coranthus polyacanthus
CTTCTTCTTCTTCGTCTTCTTCTTCTTCTTCTTCGTCTTCTTCTTCTTCTTCTTCTTCTTCTTCTTGATGTGACCATAAACAGATTGACTGTAAAGATGTAATGGAAGTGACTTAGTTATTACTTGTTGCTACATTTAAACCATGTCAACAGATCAGTTCAAATATTCCAGCTGAGCCTGACTTTCCGGATCTTGTGAAACTACTCATTTGTTGTGTTAGTGTGTCTGTCTTTGTGTTTGTAGGATCCACACACTCATTCAACAAGACACAGAGACAACGTTGTGCTGCAGATTAACAGAAGTCAAACTGTGCGATGGTGGTGATAAAGCTCCGATTCGGACTCAAGTAAAGCTCTGAGAATAAAACATGTGTTTTTCTGTGGGGAAAGAAAATGACTCACAAACAACTCCAGTTCACCAAGGCCTTTTCCACTGCTGTGAGGCTACACTGTCCAACTCTGCAAACCTCATGACACTGTTCTCTTCAGTTAGATGTTGACAAGATACAGTAAACACTTCCCCTGGTCTGAGACTTTCACTGCTGGATCATGATGCATTGTGTGGGAAAGAAAGGTCCCTATCATAATGTGCACAACGTGCTGTTCTTTCTTCTTCTTTCTTGCTGCTCTTCAACTGTGGATCTTCTTTTACAGAAGTTAAAGACATCTTATACCTTAGAAGAAGAACTCCTGAACATTTCATACATCTATCATGAACAGTTCAAAAGTCATGACTTCATCAACTCAGCATCTTTTTCTGAACCACTCGTTTTTACAGTAAAATCAGAGTCACGACCCACGTTCAAAGAGCAATATCTCAAAAACTAATGATGCTATAAGGATGGCATTTTGTGCGTTGTTTACTAGGACTAATAACATTATTTTCCTAAAGTATGAAGTAAACTGGAGATGATGAGCCAGGAGGCCTTCGGTGATTTCACATGAATGACCCTCTGTTGTTTGATTCTCGTGCAGCTCTGCAGCTCAGCTCTGAAAGGCTATGGCTCTGCCTGCAGCCTTCTTATCCGAGGACCAGTTCGCCTGCTCCATCTGCCTGGATGTGTTCACCAACCCGGTGTCGACGCCATGCGGCCACAGCTTCTGCCAGGCCTGCATCTCCTCCTACTGGGACGGAGGGAGGACCGGAGGAAGCGCCGGCAAGTCCTACCAGTGTCCCCTCTGCAAGGAGTCCTTCAGGAAGCGACCAGAGCTCCACATTAACCGAACCCTGAAGGAAATCACTGAACAGTTCAAACAGATGGCCACCGCTGGAGTTGGACTGGATGGAGGAGGGGATGCACATCCTCATCAGCGTCACATGTCCCTGTCTTTGCCCCAGAAGCGAGGAGAGATGCCCGAGAGCATCTTTACTGAGATGATGACCCGTTTTCAGATCCTGCCATCGGACGGCGTATCTCACACCAACCTCACCCATCAGAGTAACCCCAGCGGCCAACGCCTGAGTCGAATCAGTTCCCAATCACACAATGACCCGCCTCCGCCTTACTCACCTCCTCGCAGGTACTCAAACAGTTTCACTTAGGTTAGTATTTTAACATATTGTTCCAGAAAGTAAGGATATTATAAGAACTTTAGAAAAAGTAGCAGCGGTAAATGTCTCATTAATACTTTATTTCCTAATCCAACTATCTATGGAAAACAGGTTTTCCATATTAAACCTCAGATTTATAGCCGATATGATGACATTAAACTTATATGTTTCAGTCTCATCATATTCTCACAAACTGTTTCCAGTGAACAGCTCTAACGAAGCCACTGTGAAGTACACAGCATCAAATAGAAGAAAGTCAGCAGCTAAAGAGCCAGATATTTCCCTCAGGATTTGGAGAGGATCCTAACAGAAACATGACTCCAAATGAACGCTGATGTGAGAATTAGAAGTAAGAAGGAGGCCATAGCAGTGACATCCATAACTCACATTCCTCTACAGAGGTCATGTAAAGCAGCAACATGTTGCTTTCACAACAGTACGTAAAATACCTTTAAGACTATTTAAAGAAGTTTTATGGATTCAATTGGGCAATGGTTTACTAACATATTAGCAATGTGAAGGACATTTTCTGATTATGTATTTACATTTATACTATATTTGTCTATTCTGTCCTCAGCAGATGAAGACTGCAGATTTCCATGGAAACGCAGTCAGTCGGTGATGTCGACGCAGCTCCTGTAACTTCAGTGTGATGCTTCATGTCTTTTCTACCAGGTACAGTGTGAGCGGCGCCGGCGACTCCAGCTCCAACCTGCCGCTGTGTCCGATCCACCTGAGAGGCCTGGAGTTCTTCTGTCGAACTGATAACGCCTGCGTCTGCGGCGTCTGCGTGGAGACGGCGGAGCATCGAGGACACAGCGTCATCCCCGCCAAGAGGGAGTGGCACATCAAGAAGGTAAGTATTAACCAAGCGTTGTTTAACCAGGACGTCTCTTGACTGTTGTTTTCATTGTGGTTCCAGTGTGATGCTTCATGTGAACCAGTATAGATCGTCACATACCTGTCATTCTACACATGACAGGTATGTTGAGGCGTGATGTAACCAAAGCACAGATAAGAAGACTTTCCTTCAAACTCTGGCACTGGAACATGTTCAGTCCATGTGCAGTGAAGGTTACTTTGAAGGAGGTTACAGGTTACATCTAAAAATATAATGCAACTATTTAAAACACTTCATCAAAGTATTGTAACTTATCGTGTTTGATTACTTTTATCACAAATGTTTTTAAGTAATAGATTTTAACAGATTCTTTTGACCTGCGTTGACTAGAAATCTGCCAAAGGAAGACACGCCTGCACAGAGAAAAGATGCAAAGTGTCTTATTCTACATAGAAGATTTTTACTGAAAAGAATATGTCCAGAAGTAACCTCTTTATCACCAGCATGTTGATTAATAACAGCTATTTCATTTCAGTTTTTTCTCAGTATCTGTACATTTATTTTGGAATGCAGTTACATAACATTCTTACATGTATATAGTTTCTCTCCATCACTGTGTGGGACAGACTGAAGAGTTACGATGAGGGTTATGTTAAAAAGGAGTCTGAGCTGAGAACTGAATGCGAGTCAGATGTTTTAAGAAATATAATATAATAAGTGTCGTCAGCAAACGTGGATCTTCTCTGTGTTCAGTCACAGTTGGGAATTACAGAAGTGGAGCTGAAGGATCTGATCTGTGAGAGAGAGAGGAAGGTGCAGGAGATACAGAGCTCCTTATGGGACATCCAGGTGAGCGTCAGCCTGTCGACGTATGACAATACAAAAATGTGCATTAAATATAATTGTGTAGGACTTCCTTTTGGGACTGAGCATGTCCTCATGTCTTAACGACTGCATAGGACGATTTCCATTCAGTCATGACTGGTAAAACTGGAAACTTCATCAGGCTTTTGCACAACAAAGTCATTTTACAGTCTTGATCATGTAACTGTCTGTCCAAAAAAGTGACACTTTATTCAATAAACAGAAGCTCAGAAGGTCTGTGAATAAAAGCCTGACATGGCAGCCGTCAAAGCCTTCTGTTCACACTGAAATATTATTAATGAGCAGCAATTTAAACATGGACCTGAACACTTATTAGAGGGTCTACATGAAACGTATGAGACCAGAATGACTCCTGGAAAAAAGTATTGGCTTCAATGTTGAAGCTCAATGTGAGTCTATGTTGGAGCGGCCTCTCGTGGCCATCAGCGGTAATACGCGTTAACATACTTCTGCACTGGCTTCGTTTTGGAGCTGAAGTCCTTGCCTCTTTCTTAGGCCACAAAAACAACTTGGTTAGGCTTATTATTCCACCAGATCCATCCCCATCCTCCTTCTTCTAGAGCTTTTTCCTACTTTTCCACCTCAGCTGGTCATCTTTACTTCTTCTTCTTCATTCCTGCACTTATTCACGTGGCTGTAAGACGTGGATCCCTCACATCGACCCATAGTGTTGGTTTTGTGGAGGGTCGGGCAAACAATAGTGACTTTGAGAGAGAATTTGTACATTAGTGAAAACTACTAAAATTCATTTAGTTAGTTTTCACATATTGTGACACGCTTTGACTTGACACTCCTCTAACAATCGTTTTTGTTTCGTCTGCTCACAGTTTCATTTGAGCTCATTAAAACTGACTTCACGAGCTTACTTTCAAACACCTCCTCGTCTTTGCTGTCTGTCTCGTATCCAGGCTGCTGCTGAGAGAGAGACAGAGGGAGCTGTCAGTGCGTTTTCCAAGCTGATCGCCGGCGTGGAGCGCTGCCAAGCTGAAACCCTGGAGGTAAATAACGAACACACGACAGAGACAGAGATGACACAAACTATCTGTGTGAAAAGTGAAGCCTCATCTTGTCAAGCTTCCTCAGCATTATTCAGTATTTTATCCGACTTGTCAACGGTGTAACCAGACCCCAGCGTCCCCTCTTTCCACTCATTTTGGGGTTGTGGTTCAATTCCGAGCCAAGGTTTGTGAAACATTCTTGTACATGTGTAACAGGAGCATAAACCCAGAGCCAGCTTTAGCAGTTTTTGGACTCGCTCACAGTCATCTGAACCTCTCTGGAGACCTGACTCAGACTTCGGCCCCATGCCCCATTTAATGTCATTTGAAATCTAGTCCTCCCCAGTGAGGTGACGGCTCATCTGAAGCTAGAAAAACTCAGATGCTCCACTCATTCGATTAGATTCTAAAAGTATGGCAACCATTCCTGGACTAATATAATGTCTTAAGAACAAGAAACATCTCTGTAATGATGCGACAAAGGCCTAGTGTGTAAGATTTAGAGGGATTTAATTACAGAAATAGAATATAATGTTCAGAATTATGTTTTCATTAGTGAATAATCACCTGAATATAAGTATAGTTGTGTTTTCATCACCTTAGAAGGAGCCGTTATCCAGTGTTAAGGTGTATGACCGTAATGCCCTTGTTGTGTGTCTGGTCTCGTCCTGCCTTGGTCTTGACCCCTCAAAGTCTTTGGTCTTGATTCGGTCTCGGTGACTTGGACTCGGTTTACGTGGTCTTCACTCCCACATAGATGCCAATAAGTACAACACACTGAACCTCTACATTCATCACCTTGTGTTAATGTGTTTGATCATTAAATAATCGTGTCATTTTGATGTATATGAACCGGGGCAAACGTCTCGTTTCCTTCAGGTGATCGAGATTAGTCGGCGAGCGGCTGAGCGTAGAGCCCAGAAACTGCTGCGAGGGCTGGAAGAGGAGATATCTGAGCTGAAGAAGAGGAGTTCAGCGCTGAGCCAGCTGGCTCTCTCTGAGGACTACGTACTCTTTCTGACGGTACAGAAGAAAATCTAAAGCCCTTTGACTTTCAGGATTAAAGATGTGTTCAGCTAAAGATGCTCAGGAACGTCACTTAGATGTTGACCTGGAAACATGTATTATATGTCCCATTTAATTACTTTCTTTGATGCAGATCATCTTCTAGTCTATGATACATGTTCTTGCTGTGATCCAGTTGGATTATTTCCTACGGTGTGCTCTAAACTGCTGTATGGAGCAGCATCTTTCCAGCTAATGTTCACAATGTGTAAAAGGTTTGTTAAAGCTGCTCGTGTTTTTGACGTCCTGTGTTTGCAGACGTTTCCCACCGTGTCCGTCCCTCCACAAGTTAAGGACTGGTCCGGTGCCTCAGTGGTGTCTGAGCTGACCTCAGGTGCGATTCTGAGGAAGGTCACTCAAATGCTGGACCACTTTGATGAAGAGATGCGCAAACTTCCAGAAGTCTGTGAGTCTTCAAACAAACATAAGACTGGAGCTAGAACTGCTACGATCATGACATTCTAGTCGAAGATTCTGTCAAACAAATACAGTCAAATAATTGTCTTTTCTTGTTAATTTTGTTTCACTTCTTTAAGTAGAAGCTTAACAATAGTTTTCACACATAGAGTACATCTAATGGAGAACTAGAGCGATTTATTGGCTTTGGACACTGGTACGTACATAGATTTCTGTTTGCCTTTTAGGCTTTGTCAAGAAAAACTGCACAGGGCAGATTTGACATAAATAACTTAAAGAACTTACTGACAGTGACCAGTACCAATGGAAGTGAAGGGTACATTTCTGTTAGTTTCATCGAGCTGTTTTTATACAGGTGAATGGAGACGATTATCAGGATTGGAAAAGCAAAATGATTATGTAATAATTGTGACAGGTGGAGCGTCTTAAAATACAACGATTGGTTCTGCAAAAGAAATACTGTTTGTTCCTATTAACAGGTCAGCGATCCACATCGGACCAGTCTCTAACCAGGCACAACCCAAGTAAATATTTTCATTGACTAATATCACACGATGTTCACTGAATCAAAAACAATTTCAGTAAAAAACGTCTTTTTCTGCAGAGGTACGGAGGGTTCAAGAATATGCAGGTACGTGTGAGAAACATTTCAGTTTCCTTTTTTCCACTGAGTGACTTATTTTCTGTTTTGAACGTCTGATGATTCCTCATCTCGTCAGCTGACGTCACTCTGGACCCCAGCACCGCCCACCCACGTCTCATCGTTTCAGCGGACGGGAGGCAGGTCTACTGCGGCGAGCGGCACCAGTCGGTCCCGGACAACCCCGAACGCTTCGACCGGGTGGTGTGTGTCCTGGCCCGAGACGGCTTTACCTCAGGACGCCACTACTGGGAGGTAGCGGACACGACATGAAGTCACTGGACAAGATACTGCTCTTAGTTAATGCTCTGTTCACACTAATACGGATCTAGGTTTGTTGTAAACAGCGTTCTATGTCACTAACACAGAGACTTGAAAACACCTTCCAAAGTGAAGATGTTTTAAAACTCTGTGTGGACAATGAAGAGTCAAATTGTCAAAATATTAAGACAAAAAACATAATATTATGAGACTAAAGCTGTAATATTATTCTTATGTAGTAATATATAGTAATAATGTAGTATATTCTTATATAGAAAAAAGTTGAGATTATGTGAGAAAGAAAGATTTAGGTTAAAAAAAGCTTAATTATTAATATTATTAATATGACTAGAGTTGTCCAGATTCCCAGCTGATCCAAACGCAGCAGCAGCTGTTTGTATTTAATGATGTGATTAAATAACAGGCTACTGCTTTTTTATGTTATTTGACGCTACATGATTTCCTTATTTCTTCATTTCAACTTAGAAATGTCAAACAGATAAAATTACAACTTTGTTTTTTCTCAAAATGCCTGATCTTTGATCTGATAAACAACACATATGAAAGGTATCTTTGCTTAAATGCATATTACCGTATATCCATAAAATAAAAAGATAAGATTGCCAAACAAATCAATAAAGTGACCTGTGGTTTTCCAGGTGGAGGTGGGAGAAAAGACTGACTGGGACCTGGGAGTGGCCAGTCGATCCATCAGTCGTAAAGGTAAAATCACTGTAAGCCCCGCCCACGGCTTCTGGTTCCTGAGTCTGCGGGATCGGACCGACTACGCCTTCCGAACAGAGCCCTCGACCGGCCTCACGGTCGACCTCAGACCCTCCCGGATCGGGATCTACGTGGACTACGACAAGGGATTGGTGTCTTTCTACAACGTGGAGGCCAGAGTTCTGATCTACACATTCACAGATACTTTCTCTGACACCATCCATCCTTTCTTCAGTCCCTGCACTAATAAATCTGGCAGGAACGAGGCTCCGCTAATGATTTGTCCTGTTGCAGCAGCAGAATGAAATGAGCCGCTTACAGGCCGTCCTTTTTGAAGACGAATGTCTCCCAGCAGGTGGGAAGCAGACTGAGATGTACAGTAAGACGTCTGGACCAGGGTCAGTCAACAGCTTCGTTATGTTGTTGCAATAAAGCAGATTCATTCTTCAATGTTCTACTTTGACTGAAATGACCAATAGTCAGTAGTTTGTTCTGATGTTCAATATCTCTATTTTTGTCCCTTTAAACAGGGAAAAAAACAAGAATTATGAAATATCACTGCAACCCGCAAAGAAAAGAGAAACTCTGAGACATAAAACGACTAAAGACTCAGTGAATGTGGGAAATTACTGCAAATGTACTAAAACTCTGACTCTATACTTTAAATACGGAGGCTGTAAACAAATAATTCCTTAGAAAACCAAATCTATTGACACTTTCTGTAGATTCTGGATTTTCAAATTCAAAGTGTTAAAATGTTAACATCATGAATTTTCAGAGGAGGTGGCGTGAACCCAGTGTAGGTACATAGACAAGGGTTGTTTACATGTTTTGTTGTGTTGTTGATTTGTCAGAGGATGGAAGTATTGTCAACTAGAGTTATCAAAGCTAATGTGTAACTACATATCTAGATTTAACATGAAATGCTCTGGGTGAACTGATTTGATTTTAAATGTGGTGATTGCATATATTACAGTGAAGGTGTCAAAATACATTTTTATTTCTAAAGGAAACATCTCATTGAGTTTTTTGTTAAATTTGGGTCCACATCGCGAACTCGTTCGAGAGACAAGAAACCTGAGCAGTTTCTGGTTTTGCATTATGTTTATCACAGAAAAATGACTTAACTAGGATCCAACACCAGATTCACTTTTATTTGTCGAAGAAGTTACAAAAACCATAAAAAACGGAAAAATAAGAATACAATCTGAATAGAACTGATCAAGACAAAAATCCATCGGATGTTCTTAAGTATCTGCGTTACAGGCTGAGAGGAGAGTATTAGGTCAATAACTAACCTCGGCTTCATCTGCCTTCAAACATGACAAGTCAACCTGGTAAAACTTCACATTACTTGGAAATAAACTATGACTGAAAGTGTTATCAAACTGAAGATGTACTTGTGTAATAATAATAATAATATACGGCTTAAAGAATGAAACAGTGCATCATACTTCAACATCATCATAATCGTACATCTGTACGTCCATTATTTACAGTAGTAGTAATAGTTTTCAGTA
This sequence comes from Coranthus polyacanthus, assembly GCA_037367275.1. Classification (NCBI taxonomy): domain Eukaryota; kingdom Metazoa; phylum Chordata; class Actinopteri; order Kurtiformes; family Apogonidae; genus Coranthus; species Coranthus polyacanthus. The sequence continues at coordinate 27,715,992 of JAPQRN010000001.1, forward strand.
CTGCAGTCTAAATAATCTTCAAAAAAGAAAAGATAAACATGACTATAAACGAGGACTCTAGTGTTTAGTGTGTGAGAGATCTATACACATTTTAAAAAGGCATTAAAATACAAAATAATATAAATCAAAAACATACCTTAAATGCCACCCATTTCCTGAACTTATCTTCGTCAGAGGTGGTTAACATGAATTAAAACTAACTCAAGTAAAAAAAGTAAGAGCGTGGATCGACTAATGAGAAATAAAAGACTGTGTTAAGGCCTCAATCCTAATTATTCAAGAGAAGAGGAGAATGTCTGACTACAGTCGAGCTGTTTGTCGGGAAAAAAATTGTTTTATTAAAAGTCTGACTCAGCAGCAGTGAGCTGTCAATCATACCTGTCAATCAAAGCCCGACACCACAGACGTCAGAGCTTCTATTCACGCTAAGACCTGATTAATGGAGGAAAAATTAAAGCTGGACAGAACACTTATTACAGGGTCCAAATGAAACAAATGAGACCAGAATGACTCCTGGAAAAAAATGACTTTGTGTTTTAGAGAGAAGTTCTGTGTAAGTCTATGGGAGCCAGGGCTTCTGGGAGCAGCATCTAGTGGCCATCAGCGATATTACACTTTAATAAACTAAATGATTTGGAATCAAGTTGTCATACATATTTAGATGAATGGTTCTGAAATCTTGAAATCTGAAAGGTTGTTGTAATAAGGATTCTTTCAGTTCTAGTCATATTCTCTAAAGATGGCTCCTTTTTCATTTCTATTTTTTGTAAATATGAACTCTTTTGACTCTTTTTTTTAATTATTCATGTGTTATTGGTGAGATCTAGTTCACCCTGAAGATGTTATAGTTTTCAAATAAGTTCACCTTCTCCTTGGCTGTTTTAATGTGGCTTTACAGGACTACTGTTTACATGAACAAGTTAGAGGTCTGGATTAGTTGTTTTCATATGTAATGCCATATGCCACAGGACCTTCCATGGTGAATCCAAGGTAGAAGGATACTTCCTCACGGCTGTAGCCGCTGCGGATATCACCCAGATAAGCTGGACGCACCTGAAGTTTTAGGTTGCCACCATAGTTAACATAAATGTCGCCATTTTCAGATTTTCCTTGAATCCGTAACAGCTTCATTTGGATGTCCGGCTCGTTCCACGCTACACCACTCTGCCAGAGATGGTGTATGGTAGGTGACTGTCTACTTTGGTCTCTGGAAGAGCTGCCGTGCTTCCTTGAAGCGCTGATCAAACTCTGATCGAGCTTCACTTTGGCAACTACTCGCTTTAGTCCATTAGACTTCCCAAGAAAGAAGTGAGTGAGGCAGCTTCTTGCTGGAAACATGTGAGAGAAGCGTCGGTGGAAAGATTTCTTTACTGATGTGATGTAGACGGTGATATTTTTGTATGCTGTAATGTTTTTAAGGCTTTGGTCTTTTGATGGCCACATGAGCAGCATGGAAAGGTAGTACAGCTCTGTCAAATTTGAATGAGTCCCCTCCCTTTGCAGGGCTTCATTGAGAAGGATGACCAACTCCTCATATTTCTTCAGCAGTTTGGAGTGTGGATTGATACTGTGAAGAACAATGTTTGCCAGGATGAAGTTGACTGTATCTGAAGTTGACAGTCTGCCTCTTGAGTTGTCAAAGACAAACTGCCATTTCATGAAAATGTGTTCCATTTCCTTCCCATTTTTCTGATTCAAACACTGCAGAAGTCCAGCAAATGAATCTGCTTGCTTCATTTCCAGATCGCGTCTCTGGTCCTCTATTGCCTGTCGAAGACTTAATTTGGGGTTCCTGGCTCTTTCAGACAGTTTTTCCTCCTCTGAAATGATAAAGATTTCCATGTACTTCTTAAAGTTCTCAGAAACCTTGCGTTTGTTTCTTTCATCAACTGTTTCCTTTTCCAGCGGCACGTGTCTAGGCCTCAAGTACGTGAAGTAGTTCTCAAAGAAACTGAAGATCTCCTTCAACCTTGGCTTCAAAGAAACTAGAAATCGCTCATGATTTGCCAGGACATCAACAAACCCGCTAATAGTTGAGTCGTTGTGATCGTGTAAACTGCTCACTGGATGCTGACCTCTAAGAAACTGTAGCAGTTTGTCCCTCTTATGTCTGTCACTGACAGGGAAAACTGGAAGATTTTTAATAACATCAAGAAGCATCATTGTGACTTCTGTCACTCCAACGTAGCCCGATGTATTGTAAGATTTTTGTCTCTTTCTGTTGTGTCGATCGAATGGGTCAACTTGTTCATCTTTCTTGGCTAGTTCCTGTGAATCCTGGAAGGCAGATACAGCTTTACATGCTAACTCTAGGCATTTTTCGAGTGATTCTGGAGTGTGATCCTTTGAATCTTCAATTTCCTTCTTGAGGTGGCTTTTGTACACTTGTCCGACTGTATCTGCAATGTAGGAGTTTGACTTTTTACTTTGTGCATCCAGAGCCCACTTGAGAGCTGAGTTGAAGTTGAACTCTTTTAAGCAAAAGTGCCTGGCCAGTGCCTGAGGCAATGTTGCACTTCTGTCAAACCTAACAGTTGCTCTTTCTAACACTTCCTTGGTTTTGTCAAGTCCCTCTTCCTGACCTATCCCTTCAATCAATGGAGAGAACAATGTGTCTTTGTCGCCTCCGTGCTCTTTTCTCTGACGTGTGACCAGCATACTTTGGATGGTTTGGACCAGGAAATCCTTTCCCATGCATGACTTGTAGAGTTTGTCACAGTGCAAAAGGTTGATGGTTATCTCAGACAGAGAAAGGCTTTGTTTAAGGACTTTAAGACAGTTATCAGCGATCATTTGATGTAAGAATCGTACTGCTTGATAGGTGCCGTGTTCTTCAACAGTGAAAGTGATCAGCAGTGTGGAATAGGGGTTCAATTCATCATCCAGAGTTTCCTGCTTCCACAGAGGATTTTTTATTCCCACTAACTCTTCACAGAGAGACAGTGACATGTAGGACCCGTCGACATAGGTGTTCAGCAAAGCCAAGAAGGATAAAAGCGTACCCTGCTGGGTAGCAGTGTCAAGATCCTTAAGAATGTTGCTCACGATATCAGTGATATAAGCCTCACTGAAGTTATTTTTCATGATCATGAAAGCATAGAAAGTCTCTGGCGTCTCGTGGTAATCCTTGAGTTGCTTGAGTTTCTCAGAAAACAGACCCTGCTCCTTGTCTGAGAGCTTGTTGGTGATGAACACGTTTGGGTGGAAGCTATTCCTCGAGTTCTCTTCAGGGAACGGCACTCTCTCACAGTTCAGTATCATTACCATGAGACTTTGCGGTTGCTTCCTGACACCGGCAACATTCATGATGCTTTGCCTTAGATCCTCGACATCATACCAGTTGTCCACTAAGAGGAGAACAGGTGTGTAGCCTGACTGCTCTTGTTTGCCATATGTCAGCAGGTTCATGACTTGCACGGCAATCTCATTATTTGCTGCCATTTGGTTTTTAACAACAGCACATCTGAATTTACTTCTTAAGTTCCAAAAGACATGCATTGCCAGAGTTGATCCTCCACAACCCGGGTGATGGAAAAGGTTGACAATAGGGCATGGATTTGTGTAGCCTTGAACAGGAGTGATCAGTTCATGCAGATCATGATACTTGTCTCGTTTAATGAATGGCAGGCAGCCTGCCTGCTCGGAGAGGTAAAAGTTCCACCATGAGACTTGTCCTCCTCTGTAAAAATTCTCCTCTGTTTCCTTCTTGAACTCCTGAAAGGAGTTGTTTGATTCAATCTCTGTGTTCTCACATTCATTTTCACACAAAATATCCAAATCAGGCATCAGCTCCTCATCTTTTTTTGCAAGGAGGACTGAGCTTGAGCCTGTGGATGGCAAGAACCTCCTAGTGGACTGGGTTTGAGGTTCTTTAAGTTTTTTGATGGTGCTGGATACTTCAAACAGAGTCAACTGATAGATGCATTTATTTGTAATGTCTTCCTTACAGCGATACTCTATCAGGTTCTTCCAGTGGTTGAACACAGTAGAGTCTTTGCATATGCACAGCATATTGTCGACACCTTCCAACGTGCGATAGATTGCACAGAAAGCCTCCAAAATGGGGCTTGAGATGTCAGTAACAGCTGAGTGAAGAATGAACAAAATCAGTAGTCCTTGTTTGGGAAGCAGATCAGGACTGCAGAGAAATGAAATCATGTTGTTGATATCACCAGAGCGTTTCTTCAGCCATCCACTAGGTGTTAGAGGTTTTGCTGTCTCATCCTCTTCATTCACATGTCCGTTGCAAAAAATCCAGCTTGTTTGCTTAAACAAGTTCAGCTTTCCAATGACCACAGATGCACTGTCCTGGGTTGTGTACATGTGAGGGAAGTGCAGATTGGCTGCATGGTCTCTTCTGTAGAAATTACATGTTCCATTTACATCAGACTCTGGGTCAAACTCGAGGACTGCAAACAATTTCATCTCTTTCAAAAAATCCATGTGCTCTAGTTGGCTTGAGTGACATTTGTCAGTAACAACAATGACTTCTGGAGCGAGTCTCTACCACGAGTAATCAGCTGTTTCAGCCTTTGACCCTCGTGGCTACTGGAGGGAGGAGTTTC
>JAPQRN010000001.1:27723688-27737753 GCA_037367275.1 Coranthus polyacanthus
TGAAATGAAGCAAAGACTGTGACTACCTTGTGATCAACCCCACCAGGTTTCATCACCCCACCAGGCCCCACCAGGCCTACAGACTACCTCCTTCAGGTATTCTGTAGAACAAATACAATAGGATTCTTGCAACGACAAACAGAACGTCTTACGTCTCTGATGTGTTTGCCCTGGAGAAGTCTGGTGGTGGAGTTATCGACCTTAGAGACTGAGAAGGTAGTGACTCTTCAGATCTTCTATACGTCCTGTTTGTGTCAGGAGGAAGCAGAGGATTCCTGGAAGACACAAAGTAGATATGAGAAAGGACAAGTAAGGTCTTCTACTCTAAGTCAGCTCATAATCCACAAATATTATTTATAGAAAACTGTTATAACACTTCAATTCTTAACAACAAATGGTCTCAGGTTTGGTATTTCAGAGACGGCAGAAGAACTAGACGTGGTGTATGAGATGCAGGTGCATTTAAGGAATGTGTAGGTTTAAAGCACAACGTGGACCACAGACTGTGTAAAAATAGTGCACGAACGCTCCGTAACGTCACGTTGGTTTGTGTTCTGATGTTTTGAAGCTTCGAGATGCTCAACATGGCCGTCTCCATGTTATTGTTTTGGAAACAAGGGTCCATATTTGGATTAAAAGGGTGGAGTTGGAGAAGAGCGAGGGGTGAAGCTGTACAGTCGTCACAGAGGAAATAAACTACACAGACCAAAACTGTTTTTGTACCAGGCTGTAAACTGTTTATTTCTGCTGTAAAGTTTTCACATGAGGGGGGGTCTATGGGAATTGACTCGAATTGACTTTTGGAGTCAGCCCCCCCCCCTCATTGAGGGGTAACCCTCATTTGTGTCGAGGACTCTGCAAAACCCTGGTCCTCTCCGTGTTCTTTATTGAAGCGATAGAAGATGTTCATGGTGTGCTTCACCAGGTTGACCCGGTTTATACATTAGTGACATACGCTTGGTACAAACATGGTCTTACCTCTCTGCTGTATTTCCCCTGGAGAAGTCTAATGGTGGACTCATGGACCGTAGAGAAGGTGGTGGCTCTTCTAGTTTTCTATCCATCCCGCCTGTGTCTGGAGGAAGCCGAGGATTCCTGGAAGACGAGGCACGAGTTGTAAACTTCTGCATTATGTCAGTTCATAATCCACAAATAATATAGAGAAAACTGTCATAGACGTGAAAGTGATGACACTTATTTAAATAAAGAAAAGGGTTAAGAGCAGTTTCAAATGTTAAGTGTAGGTTTAGTCTCCAGGAAGTGAATAATGTGAATAATGAAGTATTTGTACTCTGAATGTAGCTGACCTGACAAGGTAAGACATCAGACAAACATCACTGACATCTTTTCTATTTGTTATTTCTGGATGGGATGGTTGTTCATCTGTCCTACATGAAGACACACCTGGTTTATTTTTTAAATTGCACACATACCACAGAGTCTCTTCTTTTGACTCGTCACTCCTCACAGACCGAGGGCTTGAAGAGGGCTTTTCTGTTTCTGCCTGGGTTCCATCTTAGCTCTGACATAAAGGTGAAGGATGACCTGCTTGTCCTTTCTCCTTCGTGTCCTGCAGTTCTACAAGAAAGCCTTCTGTTAACTCCATTCTACTGACGTCCTTCTGATGCTGACACTGAAACTGGAAACAGTCTGACACTAAACACACAGAAAACCCATCAGAAAGCGTAGACCAGTCCCTCTATTTATAGATGCTGAGTGTGTGGAAAGGGTCCAGAGCTTTAAATCGATCACATGCTGATAACCTCTCCTGGTCTGTTCACGCCTCGTTCCCTGTGGAAAAGGCTCAGTGACGCCTGCCTTGTGGTGGACTGTTCCACGCTGCTGGTCCGGGTTGTTCAGCAGCAGACGAGGCTCTGCAGAGGGGAATGAATGCAGCTCAGAGACTCTGAGACTGTCCACCCTCGTCCTCCGTCCTCCCTGGAAGACAACACTAACGTCCTCTACCTCAGCAGAGCCTCAGACATCACCACTTCAACCCGCTTTAGGAGGACGTCGCAGCATTTTTTATTTAAAAAAAAAAACAAAACGCGATTTACTGAGAAACGAAACTGAAACTCTACTAAATCCAGATGTAATACAAACTTTGTCCACTATGTGGCAGAAGAGAGCAATAAATACACAAGTGGTTCTGTTACAATATTGTTGCTTATCTTGTTTTTTTGTTAATATTGTTTATTATTTGTTCATTTTTAATGAAAATGAATCTTTTTTCTTATTGAACTTTTTATTTTGATCAGGAGAAGAAAAAAAACAAGTCATTGGTATCGTGTCCCACATCGTCCCATATAAACATAGTCTTGTAGTTAAGACGTGGTCTCCACGTGGACACGATGCCACTGGTTGATGTTTGTCCTCCAGTATCGAAGTATTAACGTGGAAACAAAACACTGGCAAGAATCTTTAGAAGCAACATAAACCTGTTCTTTTGGTTTTACCTCATTGTTTGGACATGTTTAGGGAGTGGAATCACTTGGCAACAGCCTCTAAGCCACAGGTGTCCAACTGCGGTCCTCGAGGGCCACAATCCAGCATGTTTTAGATGTTTCCCTCTTCCAACACACCTGATTCACATGATCAGGGTTGTTCTCAGGCTTCTGCAGAGCTTGATGATGAGCTGATCATTTGAATCAGGTGTGTCGTACAAGCAAACCATCAGGACAGCTTCATTCACAGGACGTTTGACTATATTTAACATCAGTTACCTTATATCTGACACATAGTTTTACCAGTAGTTTAATCATTTGTCACATTTTGACAGATGCAAACACCAGTATTTTCTCATAAATCACTGTATTGTTTTAATCATGTCATATTTTTACCAGTGCAGAAGTGAATCAGAATAGAAGAAACAATCATTTAAAGCTGAAATAATTCAACTCGTCTGTGTCATTCCTGGTTTCTTACCTGTTTGTGTCACATGGCATCAGCTCTTCACACGTGATTTTTAACTAAACCATCTGATCAAATATGATGTCTTTGAAATAATGACGAGTGAATAAATCTGCCACGGTGTTGACTTTCAGGCTTCGTGTGGAGACGGTGTCTGATGTGTTGTGGTGGTGGTTCGTGAATGGTTGTGTGTAAGAGGGTGTGGACGTCGTAGATTCATTCGGCTCTGGTTTTAATAGGCTGTTATAAACCACACAAGTGTTTCCTGAAAATCTTGTCTAAATCAAAGTCTATGTTGTCAGGTTAGTGTCTTGGTTTCATTCTCCTGCAGGTTAATAACCTTGTATAGTTTCTCTTAACTTCGCTGCTGAACTCCTTTCTTTCCTGTCTTGACCAACAGATTCAAACTTAAAGTGTAACTTAATAGTAGTTCTGCTTTACTAACTTTATTTCTGTTTAAGTTGTTGTTTTTGGCAGTACACTGCTGTACTCCTTTAGCCGTGTTGTTTTTCCAGGTTGTGATGAGCAGAGATACAACAACAAACTACAGGGAATGTGTTCACACCATTAAACACACATGAAACAATCACATCTAAATGACTTCTAATGGTGGACCAAGACTTTTACACAGAACTGTATGTACGTATTTTTCCCCACACATGTATGTAGCTGCAGAAATAGATCAGAATTATCTGATTATTTCAAAAGAAGAACACAGGGTCTATGTTCTATGAGGAGATACTTTATTTACAAACGGAAAAAACACAAAGGACACGCACTGTTCAGACGACAACGCACAACAATACACAACCTGTAGCAACGCTTTAGGTCATACATCCAGAAGACGTGTTGAGAGCTGACGTGTTCTGCTCCGTCAGTCGATCACATGACGCCACAAACGAACATAACACACCAACAGTCGCAGCTGAGCGACAACGAGGTCGGTCTGCGGTAACACGGGCCGCAAATAAACTTCACTACGTTTCTACAAAAATGAGTCACATTCGTTGTATTAAATGACATTAGTGATAAAACAGAACCTGATTATTTAAAAAAAACTCATTTATTCATCATGTCATTGATAAAAGTATTAATATCAACCACATGCTACACATGCATGGTTTACAGTTCTTACAGTTCTTGTTCTCATAAAGGTCCAGTTCAATAAAAAACAGATATAAATCTGAGACGAAACTTGGAAGTTTTCTAGCATCTTCGATTCTTTCAAACTACGATTCAGGATTAATTGTAACCTTGAAAACCACATGAAAAAGCGTCTGGCTTCTCTAAACGTTAATACATGGTTTTGGACTTTCCAACCTTTATCAGACATATGTAAACGTGAGCAGCTCATCATCCAATCAGAGGACAGAAAACGTCACTGAACCGGAGTTTATCACAGTATCATCCCTCTGTTTCACAAAGGAAAAAGAAACTAAGTTAGAATAATAATAATAGAGTGTAAATGTCTAAAATAAAATCTAGAAGAAATGCACATTATAAATGGAAAAGATACGAAAGACAGAGAAAAAAGAGAGTAAACGAAAACAGAAAAACATGTCATAAAGACCCGAACGTCGTCTTAAAGTTCAGAGAAGCGAGACGTTGTTTTCGGATGTAACTTGTCTCCAACCTGTCGCCTCGACATGTGCAGAGATTTGTTCAAATATTCAGATTAACTGTAAGCGTCTCGGAGTTTATCACCAACTGAGTATGTTTTAATGTCAGAGTGAAGTCAGCGAGACAAAAAGAACCAACAAAGTCACCTACATGTCTTTATTTGGCAACGACAGTTTATTTGGTTACATATGAAGACATGAACATCATGCAGACACGATTCTTCAATATCCTGTTAATATCCAGTGACTGTGTTTACATGTGGACCAGTATCTCAGTTCTGATCATATTCACAACAAACCGTTTAATGGAACACACTAATCTGGTTTTTCATATCCCTGTAAACATAATGAATACTGTTGTCATTTTTACTGATAACTGTGTATAAAACAGTCATTTAATAAAACTATAACCTAACCTCCGTCGTTCTTCTGAACAAAATGAACCATGACGTCTCCCTGAACTGCTGCTTTTGAAGCCGGTTGTTTGCGTTTTGGCAGTGAAGTGACCGTATTTGGACAAAAGGGGCGGAGCTGCAGGAGCGCAAAGGGGTCATGGGTGAGCTAATGCTAAACGCTAGTTGAATGACTCTGTAAAACTGTAAACTTCATCAAACACTGTGTAATGACGTCATTTTACGGTGTTGTTAATGTAAACACAACTACAGTGAAGCCGTTTATCTGGAAAAAGACACATTTTATTCAATAAACAGAAGATCTGAAAGTCGACTCGGCAGCAGTGAGCTGTCAGTCACGCCTGTCAATCAAAGCCTGACATCAGAGCTTCTATTGGACCTGAGATCTGACTATCGGAGGAAAAATGTAAAGATGGACCAGATCACTTATTAGAGGGTCCAAATGAAACCAATGAGACCAGAATGACTCCTGGAAATAAAATTACTGACTTGGCATTTTTAGAGAGAAGTTCAATGTAAGTCTATGGAGCAGCATCTAGTGGCCGTCAGCAGTATTACATCTTTAAAATATTTCTGCATGGGCTTCATTTTGGAGCCGGCGTTCTTGCCTTTTGGACAAAGCTCCTCATCGCTCCAGAAGGGAGATGTTTTCATTGGCGTTTGTTGCGTCACTTGGACGAAGCGTCGTCTGCGCAGGTCGTCTGCAGCGCTCACAACGCGGGATAACGCGTATCCCGTATAACGTATCCCTGCTAAAGTATCTGGGTTCTCGAAACCCGGACAAGGGCTTATGTAGGTTTCTGAACTCGGGATATGATGCATAAACACAGCCACGATACTTCAAAAACCCGATTGTAACCGGGATACTGGAGTCCACGTAAACACACCCAGTTTATTTCGACAACTCACATCTTGACATGTTGTTGTAACATTTGCTGATATAAGCTTCGTTGTAAACATGACGAACTAAATGTGACAGAAAAATCCGTTAAACATGAATGTTTAAGGCTTTTTCTAAAACGGGTCATTCTTATAATAATTACAGAAACAGCACAAAATAAAACAATAATACTCTTTGTCAAATCATCAATTTCTCTTGTGTTGTCGGATCAAAAAATCATTTTGTCTGATCTTAATGATTGTGTTCCAGCAAAAATGTTTTTTTAAAAGGTCCAAATAGTTTCACAACAGAATGAAATGCAGTTTTCCACATTATACAGTTTTAAAATGAACGTGATGTTACTACGTGGTTGTGTCTTCATTGTGTTGTTTACTATGGTTTCTTACAGCATGAACACAGCGGTAACATCTCTTCACATCTGCTTGAACACACGGTGTCAGACAGGTGGGTTCGGAAACACCTGAGCTAAACTGTCATCACTGACCCTGAATCTACTGTCTTTAGATGATTCAATATTTAGGTGAACGGTGCAGCGTGTCCAGTGTCTGGAGGCAACAACAACAGCAGTAAAAATATGTCCTCCTGCAGAAACTCTGGTAAGAACCCTGTACAGTTTTTAAATAATTACACGCTGATACGTTTTGGTTTTAAAACTTAACTTCTGACGTTTAACCTCACGATAACTTTAAGGATGACATCGGCGCCCACGTTCATCTCGGCTCTTTTGAGTCACTACATATCCTTCCCTGATTTGTTGACTCGTCACGTGACCTTTTCCGGAAGAAAAAGTAATTCCCATATCCAGTGATGTCATCGACCCCCTGGTCATGTGAGAGATTATTTGATTATTTGTAAAACTTTTCCAAAACGCTAGTGTGGACGAAGGTTGTTCTCATTTTAAAATGAAAACATATTAGTGTGGATGCAGCCTTAATGTTCAATACAGGAGTCAAAGACCTTTCAAAGATCATTGTGAATGTGCATATTTCATGTTCATACTGGGAAAAAGATGAAAAATAAGAATATGATGACGGAAAACAAAAATAAGAAAATGAAGTTGAGGGTGTCGCGCTGTCGATGTGAAGACAGAACGATGTCCGGTGACGGCAGGCGTTCGCTGGTGGATTTATTTAAAACTTCCTGTGAAACTTTAATGTCTTTCTTCCTAAATGTTCGTAGGTTTGAGGAAGAGCTACAGGAGCACGAGTTTCAATAAAACGTATCTAATGTCACATCATTTTGGATCATTATCATCATGTTATAGTTAGATTTGATGCTCTCCACATTGACATTACATTAATTCTGATCAAAGTGTTGACTTAGAACGTAGGGAAAAACCTGAGTTTGCTTCAAATTTGTTATTTTCAACTTCAGCCGAGCTCTAACAATGCACGATGTCCTTCGAGACAGTAGCTGGACACGCTCTGATAAGTTACTGGTTCCATGTCAGTTTCATTTTGTTAAAGCACGATCAACACAAACTTTTCTCAGTTTTATAAAAGAGAACTTTCAGAATCCAGTCGTTTTTTTATGACCTGTTTTTAAAACTGTATTTAAAACATATTAAGGCCTAAAATTCAAATCATTGGATTTGAATGCTTTTTAATGGCGGACCAGTGGAAACGTCAGAGAAACCTGTGGCACATGGAATAACCGAAGAGCGACGCTTATGAAACACTCATTTTGTGCAAAGAAAGAGGAACGTATTTGCACATTTAATTGTCACGTTACAATATGAGAGAAAGCTGCATCAATAAGTCATAAATAACTGTTTTTAATGGTGTCGCATCTCCGTACGTCACAGTTTAATCCTATCCTGGATGCGATGCTCATCAGTACTTTCGCTTCCTTCCATCGTTGTGTAGATGTTAGTGTCGAAGGTGGTTTGTGTTCAGTGCTGGTTTACTGTTCCTCTCCGTCAGCAGAGGATTCATGGCTCTCGAAACTGGACAACACTTATCAAGTGCAGGCTGGTGTTTTTTATTCAGTGTATTTTTGGACCCACAACATAGTTTTTAATCTCATCTGATGAATCTGTGCGTTTCATTAGGCAGGTTTCCATTCAAATGTGTTGCAAAATTTAACCAAATTTTCAGAAAAGAAAATCATCATCGCGTTTCAACCGGTTCCAGTTCGATGTAGTGTTTCATTTAATAACTTACGACCTGAGCTGTTGATTGAGGGATTTCACCAAAAACCTGAGTCTGTTTTAGTCTCAGATCACGTAACGTTGTTTCAGTCTTTGTCTACCGTGTTTCTGCAGATCTGTCATTTCTGTTTGTTTCTTGTATTAATTCACTGAACGTTACAGTTTCCTCATCGAACTCACACATAATTATCACTAAATCTGTTTCCGTTGAAGTTATTTGCATTTTTCTTTTAAACTTTTCCACCTCTGCCCTCAGCATAAAACCTTTTTTGTGACATTTGGAGGTCATGTTGTGGTCTGGACTTTTTGAAGGTCTTGGTCTCGTCTCGGACAAAGAGGATTTTATTTAAAGACCACAGCTGTAGGATGTCACTACATTTCCGCTGCATTTTTTGATTTATTTCTTAACATCATTTCTGTGGTTTGAAAAAATCTTTCCTACATTTCTTAAAACTTTTTGCTAGTTCTTCTTTCCACCTCCTGCTTCTCACTGACACCAGGAATCATCTCAACCCTTAAACCATATAAATCTGGAACATTTGAGAAACTGTTTCCCATAACGGCCTCGTGGTGGATCTGGTCTCGGTCCCGTCTTGGTCTCGACCTCTCTAAGTCTCGGTTTAAGTTGTCTTGACGAAAACACTACTTCGATGGATGAAAACGCACCTAATGACAGTATTTTTGAGCTTGTTTCTTTCCAAAGTTGCATAACCTCAAAATCCTAAAGTCAAACAATCCTGTTGTAATTTATTAAAAATCAAATAAATAAATGTCTCCGTACAAACATAGTCCTGACACAGTCACTGATATAATACTGTTGTAGATATAGACGTACGTATTCATAATATGTATATTTAATAAATATTTGCGTATACGTTGGACATCATATCCTCTTACGGTCAGTGCAGTGTTTCTTCTGGCTGTCTTTCTGAGGACCCAGACACCTCACTCCCTCCAGCAGCATCGGGGTCCCGTGATGTGGGTCTGGATGAAGACACAAAGACCACGATCAGGACATGATTCTGTTTCTTCTACGTTTCTTCTCCACAAACAAGTGGTGTAAAACCTACAAAATAGACTCTCCCTGCTCTCTGAAATGTACGTATTCATGGATGTCACAGAGGATATTTATACTTTCTAAATATATCTGAGGTCCAAAGTTTGGAGTAGAAGGAACCGGGTCTAAACCGACTGTGAAGGTGTAGAAAACAAACAGCATGTTAGGGTTGAGTTAAAGGTATGTGCATCCGAACTGTTCCAGATACGTTACATGTAATTTACGTATGGTGTTACGTGTTTCCAAGATGTAAACACAAAACGAACCAGCCTGGAATGATCATGTCGTATCTTCTTCTGATTTGTGTTTGTGTTGAAACGTACCGATGACCTTGGCCTGCAGTCTGATCTTCAGACTGTTGTCTCGTTTCCCCCTGGTCACCAGGGTGATCTCCTCCTGCAGGACGCCCTCCTGGTGGGTCCGGTACTCACAGGTTACCTTAACTCCTCCTGAAGACACAGAGGAGTCTCATCAAGCTCTTCAAGTGGTTGACATTGAGAATCAGAGTCAGGACAGATGAGCAGCAAGAGATGGGGATCGAAACGCAACAGTGGTTTCCTCCGTTTATTATCCAACGTCATCGGACAGAGTCGGTGAAGCCAGGGTGGAGTTTTTTCTACTTGTGCTTCAGATCCACAGTCTTGAACATATGAGGTGTGTACACGTTTTATTAATGTCTTTGTCTCAGTTACATAAACATCACGGTTCATGGATCTGAATCACAAGCAGCTGTTAAATAACAGTGTTAAAAGGATCACAGGGAATTTAAAGGTTCTCTGTGAGTAGCTTTATTTTTGACTTATTTATTGGCCTTTTGATGATTTTATTTGAACTGTTGTTTTTCTGGTTGTACAACCTCTTTAAACCCAAGAATTTGTTGCTTATGTTTTACTTTATTTTGGCTTTTCTCAAACAAACACTGAGTTAAAATGATACAGGGCTGAAATGATTCTAAAGCTGTGTTTGAGGATTTCAGTCTGACTGTAAACTTACAGGTTTTGCCAAAAAAAAAATCCAGTCTGAAAGCCCAGAGGTCGGCTCATGTCTCCTCTTTGCTTGTATTTGTGTGTTGTAATCAGATGATCTTCCACTAATGCACAGTCTCTGGTTTATCTGATCCATCGATCGTCAGAGGAGACGGAGTGAGCAGAGACAGGGAATGGACCGGGAGACGAGCGTTTTTTTACTGGATCAACTGATAATCAAATGAACTCTTGAAGATGGGAGACAGATGATCAGAATTAGAGATGCCCCTGGAGATGTTTACTGACCGTCAAAATGGATTAATGATTCACTAAATGTTTATGAAATCCATAATGACACCAGTCTGCTGAGGTTTATCTGTTATTAAGTCATCATATAAGAGCCTGAAATCTGCTCTCGTGTAGTTTTGTATCATTATGTGAGTTGTCGTTATTAAGTGGAGTCTGCTGCCTTCTCTCGCACCGTGTCCAGAACTTACCTTCAAGTGTGGAGTTAATACGTTGGACCCGGAGGGTGGGAGACCTCCGGGTCGGAGAGGAAGAGGGGAGACAGGAGAGGTCTTTTCCCAGTGTAGGGACATCCGGGACAGTGAAGACAATCTCATAACTGTGGTGACTCTTCAGGAAACCGGCCTGGAGGCGGAAACGAGAGGAAGGACAAGAAGAAATAAAGCAATTGAAGAGTGATATTATAAAGTACTATGAAACCTGTGTGAAGAAGGGCTCGTATTTCACAACCTGTAAAACAACACACACACCTTGACTAAGTAGCTGCCGTCCTTTTCCAGGATGGCGATGAGCGTAGAGAGGTTGGACTGGTCGTCTCTCCGTGTCGGAGAACCGGGAGGTTCATCGTCGTCAGGGAAACGCACCCCGCTCGCCTTCGACGTGGAGCCTGATACGAGACAGAAAACACACGCTTTGAATCATCCACAGCAACACACCACGGGTTTTACTATTTATAGGCACACGTTTGACTAAAATAAATGTTTCTCTTTAACTACTGACAACATTTCACCTAAATTTAAATATTGACATTTAGAGCATTTATTTGCAGACAATAACTGGTCAAAACAACACAAACAAATGCTGTTTTCAGGCCTTGGAAAATGTCTTAGGAAGAGTTTCTGAAGTCATTATTAGGTGGAATAACCCTCATTTTCAGTCACAGCTTCCATGCGTCTTTCACAAAGCTGAAGGGTGTTTTGTGACACTCCTGGAGCAGCTCTTCATCACCTTGCACAGGTTTTCAACAGGGTTCAGGTGTGGAAATTTGGAGACATCTGTTCATTTTTTTTCCAGAGCTGTAAATGCACCAGTATGTTCAGATGTTCAAGCTATAAAATACAAACAGAATGTATCCACATAGCCATCAGTGTATGTGAAAAGTACACATCTCAAAATATTCGAATAATACAAGTAGTGCCTGTTCTAACGTTGGCTCCTTTAATCAATATAAGTAATTTTTGAAGTAAACTTTATTGCTACAGTCATGGTCAGACAATTATTGACACACTCGACCAGGAAGGAAAGTCGCAGAAGGTTATCGATGACTCAGAGAGACAAGCGCAGACTTCAACTTTTTGACAACGCAGGAGAAACCTGTAAGGAGTCAAAGTCAAGGGTTGACGCATGAGAGGCCACAGGAGATGGAGGACGTCTCCTGAATACTGAGCACGAAGCCTCTTAACTCCACACTGGGTCACAAGTGGATAAAGAGAAGCAAGAGTAGAGCGTTTCTCAGTAAAAAAAGCAGATCACATGGCACCGCAGAACAGGGATGAAAAACTACTTAAAATGTCCAAATATACTGGAGCTGCAATTTTTTGGTAACGGTATAATCTGTCAAAACATGTCATTATAGTGAAGCTTTGTGATGCTACGGAGATTCCAGACTATATTCCATATTATAGGCTTGTATTCTCCAGACGAGACGTCGACCGATAATGGGTTTTCAAAGGCTGGTTTAGTAACGATAGTTTGGAGCAGATATAACCGATATAATCACTACGCCTCCCTAAACGTCAGACATGAACTATGTTTGACTTCATTAGAAACTGGATAACTGTTGAACTGAACATCTAAGTCGCAGTGGTTTTTATCTTTTGAGCTGTAATTTCCCCTCAGGTCAGTGAATCCAGATGAGAAGCTGAAGATCCCGGTGCCAACTTCTGCCAATACCAATAATCAGTCCCGATGAATCTGTCTCCAGAACGAAGGCGACGTGTTTGTTTGACACGGACCCCAGCGAAAGTCACATCATTTTTATATTGTTTCTGTGAAAATCGCCACGATCGTAATATCTGTCAAAAATAATCACTATGCTTGTTTTTGGAAATCATTCAGCGCCACCTCGAACCACGACTCATGACTCTGGACTTCAGACAGCTGAGGTTCAAGCCTCCTCCAAACCCTGGGCTGATGAGCAACGCTCCACGCCGGCTCCTGCCCTCTGGTGAAGGCAGCCACATATAATCACATGAAGGACCGACGACTGCCAGTCAACCGTAACACACACACACACACACACACACAATGTCAAATGTACCTTTTCTTCCTGTTGCCATGGTGATGTGGTTAGGAAATGGGAAGCGTTAGGCGATACCCGCGTGGCGTCATCACTGACCTACGAGGAAAGAGAAAGACAGAGAAGAGGTTGTGAGGTCAGCGTTTGTGTTGCATTGTTTACTGAAGGAAAAGTCTTCTGTGTTGTCGTCCTGGTTTTGATGAAAGACACTACACGTTGACGTCACATGGACATCACATGGACATCACATGGACATCACATGGACACACTGCCCTTCCCGTGTCACCCACTTCCACTCATGTTATCAGGTCTGACGTTTCCGCAAAACCAAAGATGCTGACGTGAAAACAGATTGTGCAGAGTCATCTTAAAATGACAGACGCGTTTGTTATTTACAGTAGAACGAGTGAAGAGAGACAGACAAGTACAGAGTAATATGTCAAAAACAGAATGTGATGAATAACAGGGTGTTCTCCTGAGATGTCTCTACCATCCTGGAACGAAACGATATCATATCAACCCAAACAGACACTGCTTTTTATAAGTAAGTTCCTTAAAAGTGGAGGTCGACTAGATTTGTTTAACATTTATTTGAGCTATTTTCAATACAATGACAAAAAAACCCCACAAAACAACACCTAAACCCTCCTAAAGAGCTGATTATCAACTAGTCTGGACTCTAACAGGAATAAAAACTGTGAATAATGGAATGCCATGGTAGAAGTCCAGGTGTAAATAGGATCGATGGCTGGATTCCATTTAGCTGCTTCATCTTTTTTACTGTTAATAGCCTGGGTTGTCGTTTACAGTGGCAGCGAATACTACACTAATAAAACTTAAGAGTTACTGTGTTCACCGACAGGTAAACCTTACACCTTAAATACACCAGAGAATAAAAACCAACGTATGGATGGTGTGAGGGATGAGAGAAGAGGAACGCCCAAACAGGAGCATCCCTTCTCTGCTGTAGCCTACATTTAACATCCGTCTGTCTCCTCCCAGAGCCCCTGAACACATCACGTTTTGCCACTTCATAGTGTTATCCCATTAGAGTTCACTGCAGTATTATTTTTCGGGATACTGGATAATATTTGTCGAGTACCACACACACACACACACACACACACACACACACACCCATCTGTCAGCATCCTGCAGCAATCCGACCAATGTGACACTGAAACGACTAAAGGAGGTACGTACCGTCCACAGTGAACCTGCTCGTGTCAGTCTCTATACCCGTGTCACCACTGGAGACATGTCGTTGTCCACCCCGAGCACGGCACTGGCATTCGTCCTTGTGGAGTCCCGACTACTGGTCCTGCGTGGAACTGACCGAGACGCAAAGCTCAAGCATGTGGCGAGCTGTCGGGCGTGCGCTTTCTCCTTAACGGGCACGCGCCTGGCGACCGCGCACGTGCGGAGGGAGAAGATGAGGGAGGAAGAGGAAGAGGACACCAAACCCGAGGAAGAAGACACCAAACCCGAGGAAGAGGACACCAAACC
>JAPQRN010000001.1:27743819-27754457 GCA_037367275.1 Coranthus polyacanthus
ACAATACACACCGGACCAGACCAAGACACACAACAATACACACCGGACCAGACCAAGACACACAACGATACACACGCAAACACACACACACACACACATGCAAACAGACACACAAACAAACACACAGACACACAAACACACACACAAACACACACACACAAACACACACACAGACAGACACACACACACACATACACAGACACACAGACACACAAACACAGACACACATACAGACACACACACACACAAACACACACACACAGACACACAAACACACACACAAACACACACACAGACAGACACACACACACACATACACAGACACACAGACACACAAACACAGATACACACAGATACAAACACAGTGTGGCCGACACACACACCAGGGCATTGTGGGAAAACCAGGAAACGTACGAGAAGAGAAAGAATGTGAACATTTGAAAAAAATGAATAAATGACAAATCATTATTTCATGACAGTTGATCATCATGAAATAATAACCATATACTGATGGTTTCATCACTCGTCTCTAGATCCATTAACAGGACATTTTACAGAACCAAAAACAACCACTTCCAGACCCGAACCTCAGTGAAAATATATAGAAGACGTTCAGCGCATTATCTCTCAATGAGCACTAACTCAGTCACACAAATTTATGAAAAAACCTTTAATAAAACAGATAACTATCAGCCATGTTCAGTTCATCTCGACTTAGTTTTGCTTCAACACAAACCTGTAAATAGTAAAACTGGTGAAATCCTAAAGAGTCGGAGTCGACAGAAGGACTGATCTGATCCCGGAGGCAGAAAGTGAAACCAGCTCATCATAAAGAAACCGGTCACTAACCAACCATTCCTCTCAGCCATCATTCCTCTCCTAAGTTTTTATTCAACAACTAGTCTGTACAACAACAGATAATTAAATACACATAACTCCAAAAAACCCAGTTTACTCAAATACAAGACTGATGAATCTGAAAATCTGTTCAAACCACAAAGATTTTAGTTTCATTTGGAATAAAACAAAGAAAAGCCGTGAATCTTTATACTCTTTATACACTTTGTTTTGAAACGTTGTGACATTTTTCAGTCTTTTTTTGTAACTTATTACAGTTACTGAGAAGAAAAATGCAGCATTAATCCTAGTTACAAAGGAGTCACCTCTGAATATATCTGTTCAGTCCAAAGGTTCGATTTGAAGTCTGGTCTGTTGAGTGTAATTCATCATTTCATCAAACTTAAACTAGAACCTGTTCAATCGTAACCTTCTCAACACCGAGGGTTAGTGTGTGGGTTCCTCCACGTCTCCACAAACTCAAAAAACACCATTTTTCAACAAGCGTTTCTGTCATTTCTAACTACAGCTGCAGCACGTTTTTACCAAATAGAGACATGACTTCACTGGTGCAGAACGGAGGCTTTTAAACTTTGTTGTTGGGCGTCACAGGGTTTAACACGGATCCCTTTTTCATCAAGACCTCCAACAACTGTACTGAACTGAAGGAAAGACGTACGTGAAGAAGTAAAGACATTACAACGTGATACTTGACTGTTTTAACGTGATGCTTGACATGCTCTTCAGTCACATAATTATCAAAACTCTTAAAACACACCAGGTTGAAGGCCCGGTTGCACCTGATCAGGATGGAACCACCTCAGGAAAAACCCTGAACACCCACAGAAACACTTGTTGGCTCAGTGCAGCGAGTTGTTCCGTATGGAGCTCTGTGGTCACACAGCAGCTTTACTTAATGGGATTGAGCCGCTGCAGGTTGTGTGATGGAGGTGGGGGCTCATGAACCAGTAGAGATGACTCCTTCCTGCTTACTTGATGTTCAGACAGACTTAGACCCACATACCTTGAAGACCTCGGAGAAGAACCCAGATCCAATCTTCTCACAGAAGAAGTCATCGATGCGAGCCAGGCTGGACACGGCGCTCCTCAGGGCCCTGTACGACGACGGCCGGATCCGGTTGGGCGCGTGGATGCTGTGGAGCGGCATGTCGTCCGGCCCGCCGTGACCCTCCTCCGGGTCGCAGAAGCAGCACTCCGCGTGGTAGTCCATGGCCACGCTCCGTCCTCACCCAACAGGGGAACCGCGGTGTGTGTTAGACCACAGCAGTCCTGAGGCAGGAGGCGACGGTGGACCTCACCATCATGGAGTCAGAAACATCAGAGCTTCTCCTGAGGCTGAATCGGTGAACGTCTGCTGAGCAAAGAACTGCGGCATCAGATCAAACGTCCAGTGGAAACTACACTGAAAGAATCTGAAGACGCTCCTCAAAAGAACAACATTACGTGTGTTTATCTAGTGAGGCGTCAGAGCTGAAAACATTATTTTCCTTCTCGATCAATCCGTCCATTATTTTCTCGATTATTTTCTCGATTAATCGATTAGTTAAAATATGAAAGATGTCGATCAGACGTCGTCATCGAGTGTCTCGTTTGATGCAGAGTTATTCTGTTTAATGTCATGAACAAATGAAAATATTAAAATTCAAGCAGCTGGAATCAGCCTTTGTTCTTGAAACTGATTAATCAATTCTCAATATAGTCGTCGATTCATTTAAAAGTTTGCAACTGATCGATTAAATGATTATTTTGCAGTTTAATAGTTTTAATTTTTCAAGCTATCTTGTGTAATTTAAATGTTTTAATGGCTTCTGAATTGTCTTTTCTTTGTTTATCTTGAAATTGATTAAATATCATTGCAAATGAGGGTCAATCACCTCTGGAGGATAAATAAAAATTGACTGATTTATCAGAAGTTCATCTTCTTTTTATCTCCAGGTAAAGGTCCTTTTATCCGCAGACTAATCAGGACCAGCTCAGGGTGTTCACTCTGATCTCTGGCAGCCACACGAGGAAATAAAACCACGATGTTGGTTTGATTAATGACGGTTTAAGTCCCTGATGTGTCAGAAATAAAAAAATCCCCGGTGTCCGTGAACGTCGCTTCACGGTGCGGGTACGTGAAGAGGCTGGGTTCCCTCCGTCATCCCGTTAATATGGATGGTAGGATGATGCTGCCAGGAGAGGATAAGAGGCTGAGCAGCCAGCTGCCATGCACACGACCCTGCAGAGGAAAAATAATGAGATAAAACCACAGGATCATCCACTGATTCACCGCAAACATCACAGAAACAATGACTCACAACAGCCCACGGACGGAATAAAACATATGTACATTCTAGCGTTTTACATGATCAGAATAAACTGGGAATCACCGACATAACCTCCACCGGATCCCATCGACCCGCTCCGTTAGAATCAATGTCTATAATCATTAAAAGAAGCGTTTAATCCATTTTCACAGCAACGTATCGAGCGGCTCCGTGAGAGGAAGACGCGCAGTCTGTCTGTGTCCTGTCATTTACAACAGAATGGGGAAAAAAATAAATAAATCCCAGCTCCGGGTTTTAACGGGAGCTGGGATTGACGGACGGGCTGCGGGAGGAGGGTTCGGTGGTTTTACCTCAGCTGGACTCACGTCGGTCCGGATGGAAACGTCGATACGGTCCGAGTGATGGACGCAGACCGGAGCCATAAATCCCGTCCGTCAGTCCGCTGGAGTCTGCTGCTGATAATCCCGTCTGGATCCCGGCCGCTTGTTGGGATGGATACCATAACGAGACAGACCGGAGTCAAGGCAGAGACCGGGACGGCGCCGGCTTCCGCTTGGCGATTTCACAATAAAAGCCGGCAGGCGTCTCACTGCTTATAGACGTGATCATTTCGAATGAAGACAGAGCAGTGTTTCCAAACTTTTTTTTCTGGGGTCCTTTTCTGAAAATATGTGTGATGCTTTCCCTTTATTTGTACTGATGTTGAGTTTAGACAGTGTGTTTGTGTGTTTACCACATGTATGATGGTGAAGAACACAACGGTTTTTACAAGAGCTGTTTGAGAACTGTTTATTTTTTCTAAGAAATGTATGTTTTGTAGAAGTTTTCATGTGTAGATTATGCAAAAAAACAAATCCATCAGAGATATCATCTGAACACTAATTTAACAAAATAGTAAAGTCTTGAATCTTGTATGTTCATGTGTACATTTTAATTCATCCATTACAGTAGACACAATGTACAGAAACTATCATCTGGAGTTATTTTTCTATTATTCATCACCACATTAAAACTTGATTTCCACAACAAATAATCTGTCTGACGTGAATATAATTGCAAAAACAGTTGCATTCATAGGCTTTGTGGAAAAAAGTAAATTATGTTAAAATAACGACACAGTCCCAGTTCAGAAAGACCTTTATTTTGAAGACAGAGTGACGCATTTCCTGTATGTTTGTCTCGAACTTGACACGTGACTCACAGACGCCAACACTGACTGAGCCGTTGTGATTGGTCCAGAGGAAAGCGGAGTCAAACCCTAACAGCTGACCTGGAGTCAGTTTTTACCCGGATTCAGCCAGACCGGAACCGGAAACAACCGACCCCAGGTCAGCGCAGAACCGGAAGTGGAGCTGAGGCAGTGACACACATTTGGGAAAAAAAAAAAAAAAAAAAACATACAAAAGAAAAAGGCAGGAATTTTCCCTAAAGGAAAGAATTTACGAAAATAAAATAACACATGGAATTTTAGAGGATTTAGAAGACGATGCTTTTGAATCTAAAATGAGTCAGAGCATCTTCTTCTTCTTCTTCTTCTTCTTCTTCTCCTCTTCCTCTTCCTCTTCCTGTTCACGTTGGAGGAAGTGATGATGGAGCTGTACAGCAGGTCCCACTGCAGCATCAGATCAATGTGTGTCTGCGTAATGGAGGCTAGCAGGGTTTTCTTTACACAAAGGAACACAATGCACCAGTTCACCAGTAAAACCACGTGGTCCCATTTATTTTCACTGTCAAATAATGAAAACAAAGCAAACTTGACAAAAGCAGGAAGATAAACTGGATTACCATGTGTATTAGTACTGGATATGTATTTTGCTAAAATCAGTATAGCTGTTATCCGTCATATTAAATATCAGCTTTTCTTCTTTTTTTTGAAAATACTAAAAGTGACGTCAGTGTTAGGATAGGATGACATCAGGGTTTGTTGCACATGGTCGAGCAATATTTATATCATATTTTTTTCTCTATAGATCTGACTTCATCACAGTGAACACACGTCTCTAGGCTTTGTTTAACGTAACAGAAGAATAACATGATGCTTGGTTATATAAGGTGCGATGGGCAGTGGTGGGGGTAGTGTTCATCTCGTCTTCATCCTCGTCTTACACAGTGTTGAGTGTGGTGTCCTGAACTGAAGGGTTGGACGATGACGCTGATGGAGGCACATGGAGGAGAAAGAGCAGAGACAGACGTGAGGTTGAAGCGGGATCATATTGTCAGAAAAAGAGGGAAGTTCATCTTGCATTAAAGTTCTTTGGTAGAACTCTAAGTCTAACCCTAAGTCCTGACGACTTAACAGAACCTACTAGAACCTCGGGTAGAACAGACTTCATGACAGAACCTGGACGTGTCTGGTCCATATCGTAATCCTCAGTACATTATGAGAGTAGATAAAAGTAGAATGAACCCTCAACGGTAACAGCAGAGATGAGATTTCATTCGTGCATCACCTCGTTAATTTGTGGATTTATTTGAAGTTTTAAAGAGTCTGTTCATGTTCAGTGATGTGTTTACCTGACGTCTGGTGGAAGTTGTTTGGATGAAGCCTTTTTCACCGCTTGAAACGGCGGTGGCAGACGCCTCGGTGGGTAAGTGACACTGAAAGGTTCAACATGACACACACGAGTCTCAGCTGTGCTACAAACTGGTGGAATGTAGTACTTTTACTCAAGTATTGGACCTAAGTTGTACTTTACTATTTCCTGTAGTTTTATCCTTCTACTCCACCACACTTCAGAGGTAAATATTATACTTTGTATTCCAGTACATTTGTCTGTCAGCTTCAGTCCTTCTACAGTTTTCCATCTCCTTCCCGTCCTGTGAAAAAATCTCCAAATGTGTTGATTTTAAGTGTTCGTGATAAACTGAAGGATGGGTTGTTTCACATTCTCCTCCTTCTTCAACAAAATGAACTCATCTCAGCAGTACAGCAGTAAGATGAATCAAAAACATCAGATATAAAAGTAAAACACTGACACTGCACAAGGACTGTAGCTCCCTCCAGTAACCACCAGCTCAACTAGTTCTTTGTTTACGGATGGTTTATTCTTATAAAGATCACCAACTGGATAATCCCTTTGTTTCCCATCGTGAGAACTATTAAAGAATGAAAACAACATAAACTCAGTATTGACCAAACACTTTCATCTCAACCACATGACGACCGTGAAATTGCTTATACAGTGGCACATAAAAACAAAAGGTTTCCTTCTATTTCATGTATCTAATTATTATAAATCATAGTCATGTTTAACCGCATATTATTTGCATTAAACATAGACACATGACAAATTGATGGGAACATTTAACAAGTATAACTAAAGTTGACAAGCTAACGTCAAACGCACCTCATTGGCTGCATTTTACCAAAGGGAGGAAAAACGTCCATGTCGTGGCCGTTAATCCTCACTGCATTCCCGACCGTCCTTTTGTGACCCTTTGTGACACCTGGAAGTCCATTTGGACCTTAAAGTCCTCGCTTGAAAACTTTTAGAAAAGAACAGGCTGCAATGGCATGTTTCTCTGTTGTGCGTCCCTCGGAACAATGGTTACGCACTACTGGTTACGCACTGTGCGAACACAACCAACACAAACCAACACACACACACACACACACACACACACACACACACACACACACACACACACACACACACACACACACACACACACACCACAGACTAAATAAATTCGCTGTCCACTACAAGGACTACTTTTTCAACCACCTTTGAAATGTTCCATCTTTAATCCATGTTCAGTTTCGTTCCATTTTTCCACTGACACTGAATGTTTGTCATGATGATGATGATGACGATGATGATACGACACAAAAGGAGAAAAACTCTCATGTCACTTCCATCTTGTTGCATCTTTTTCAGCATTTTTGTCTTATGTCATTTTCAAATTTGTGCATAATTTACACTGTTTTTGCCTTGTTTTGTCTTTTACTAATAACTTAAACCCACATATAACAACCTGTTTTCTTCAACTTTCACTCACGACCAAAACTCAGCCTTTAAACTTGAAGGAAATGATGATTTAACATTTATCGTGATAATTATCGGCATCGACAGATACGAGGGTTTTTATCAGGATAAAACACTTTGAAAAACTGTAGGCAGTTGTACTCATTTACGCATTTGTGTTAAAACATTTGCAGTTTGTTTAAAAGTGATGAATTCAAACCTGTTATGAACAAGGGCTACAACTGGTTTTGGAGGTTTGCACATTTTGTTATTCATTATTTTTGGAGAATTGTGCCAGAACAACTGAGAAAAACTGTATTAGATGAACACATTCGTCCTGATTGACCTCTGCACCTCTTTCTGCTCCTTTTTTATTTTGCCGAGTGGAAACTACAAAACCCAGTCAAGCTGCGAG
The DNA here is from genome assembly GCA_037367275.1 of Coranthus polyacanthus. Lineage (NCBI taxonomy): Eukaryota > Metazoa > Chordata > Actinopteri > Kurtiformes > Apogonidae > Coranthus > Coranthus polyacanthus. Next base: position 27,751,328 of record JAPQRN010000001.1, read on the forward strand.
AAATTAACCACCACAATACAAATACTTTCATAATAAAAGCCTATTTCAGTTATTATATTGGTGAAAAATGCACCAGTGGAAGTAAAAAATATTGTAAAAAACTAATTAATTTACATTATACTTACTCAAAAAATAAGAAAGCATTTAAAAGGGTGAAACTGTGAGTAAAAACAATCATTGATGCTTTTATTTTTAACGTCTGTACAGGAAGTTGTATCTCCGCATTCATTAGCAAACTAAGCTAACGTCCGGTCATTCATATTCACCTTACTCCCCTCGATCTTCACGGGCTTCACTGCTCGTTTTAGTTGTAGTGCTACAGCAAAAAAAGAAATGGCACTATTAACACCGTTATTCGCTTTCCTGTACCACCTGCCGCAGGTTTATAAGTGGCTGCTGAAGCCCTACTATGTAGCTTCTCTGTTCATGTCTATAGCATTTTTAGCCGTCCGCAAAACGCCTGGCATCTGCGACCATCTGTCCACACAGCGAGAGGATGGAAACTCCTGCGACTTCGACTGGGTCTGTAGGAAATACTGGAAAAAGGAACAATGCTAGTAGATCATCATCAGCTAACTACCGAGCTACAAAAAAAGGAGTTACTTGAAAAGCCAGGGTGGCATTAACTAGCTAGGCATTCGTAGCGATAGAATAACATGACACCGCCAGACTCCGTTAGAAAAAAGGGACAATTTTGATGATCTCAGCTGTTGCTTGAGACACTCAACAGACGCAAGGTCATTCATAACGTATTACAACAAACAAAGTGTTTATCCTTCATACGGCATCGTTACAAGTCCTTTTGATTGCATTAAATTTGTGCAGTACGCCTTTAATAACGTTACACTTTAAGCTAGGTAGCTATGGTTGGCTAGCTTGTTTAAGCTAGCTGCTAATTTACATGGAGAAATTGTTTAACAGTGAATATATTCAGTCAAACAGGGCAGTTAAATGTTTGCGGAATTTAAGACGGGATTGAAAAGTGACAGATTACAGTTGGATATAATCAAATAATAATTCGATTTTTGACAAAAATAACTTAAAACTGGGTCTGGGCGATAAAATTATTAAGGCAGTTACCGTTGTATGATTTTATATCATATCACGAGATAATTTTATATCGCGATAATTTCCCTTGGAAATCAGCAGCTGTGATTATTAAAATGTAATCTTGTATATATGCATTTCTATTGCCTCTGCGGTTGATTTTGTTCACATTGTCAGCTGAAACACTCAGATTGCATGAATTTACTATAATTAAATGAACAAAATAAGCTCTAAATCAGAGAACTACAAGACTATAGGTGTGTTTTTGTCTTGTGTCTTTTTACATCAGCTGTTAAACTTAGAAGAAATAATGATTTGACATTTACCCTGAAAATTACTAATATCTACTAATTTATAAAAAAAATTCTGTAACATTTTCGGCCGTACTGTACTTTGGTGAGTACACAACATTATCTAGACCTTAAAGGAATATAAAAAATGTCAAATAGCAATTATTACCACCTTTAATCAATGTGTCTCAGTGTGATTTGCGAAGCATTCTATCATCAAACTTACAGAAAGGGACAAATTATGTTGTGGTGTTAATGTTTTCAGAGGGAGGTGGAGATCCTGATGTTCCTCAGTGCCATCGTCATGATGAAGAATCGACGAGCGAGTGAGTAAATGTTGCCTTCTGTAGAACTGAATGTGTTGATACAAGTGTTCTTACACCAGATTACTGAGACAAACATCCGTCTGTAACAGTCAAATATGAGACCGTCTTTCCTCTTCTGTCTGGTATATTCTCGTGGCATTAGTGAGAAAGTGTCTCTCCTTGTCTTTTGTTGACGTCAGTAACGGTGGAGCAGCATGTGGGTAACATCATCCTGTTCAGCAAAGTGGCCAACGTCATCCTGTTCTTCAGACTGGACATCAGGATGGGGCTGCTCTACCTGACTCTCTGCATAGGTCAGTGCACTTAAAACGACTTAAAATGACAGTACTAACAATAAATAAACAATAAATACAGTGTACTGTTAGACTGTAATAAAAGCAGAACAATATGAGGAGAGAGCTGAGACCCATCATCATCTCTCAAATGAAAATTACATAATGGTTGCACTAAGTTTTGGCAGATACTGTCAACTTTGAAGAACTGAGGCTTCATTGGAAACATCAAAGTGTGTTTTCTCTATTGAACGAGAACCACAGGTGTAATAAATAATGTCCATACAGTCCAAACAAACAAGAACATCTTCACCTTAGACAAGATGCAGATAGGTAATGTTTGACAGTTTAGTCTTCCAAATGAGCTTGGCTTTAAATGTTCCTGGTTTTCTTTTTCTTGACTCCTGTTTCGTGCCTGTGTCAGTGTTCCTGATGACCTGTAAGCCTCCTCTTTACATGGGACCAGAATACATCAAATACTTCAGCGACAAAACCATCGATGTAAGTAAAATGAGCAGGAATTTGTATACAGCGGTTTTAACGTTTTCTTCGAGATAATGTCTGTGCCGTTCTCTTCATGTGTGTTCATATGTGTTTTCAGGAAGAACTGGAGAAAGACAGCCGCGTGACGTGGATTGTGGAGTTTTTTGCCAACTGGTCTCCAGAGTGTCAGTCCTTCGCCTCCGTCTACGCCGACCTGTCCCTCAAGTACGTCTCAAACCGTCCACTCGGTCACCAGGGTTTCTGTGAGTCTTTTAAAAGTCTGAAAGCCAATCATCTGACATTCAGACCTTAAAATGTCTCACATATGATTTTGACAGATTGGATGATGAAGTTAACTTTACTTTTATTACACTTTTTTTTGTGTAACTACATGAAAAATGTAGTTACTGTACGACTCACTTTATATTTTTTCTATAGTTCATTATATATAGTCACGTGAGAGTATTTTCTCGTCTCATTTGTTAGATGTTTTTAGGCTGGAAGCAGACAAAAAAAACCAGAGTGAAGGTACAGAAGGACGTCTTATTTACCAAACGGCCTCTTTCAGCTGCTCATTTTGTTCATATGCATGGACAGTGTTGAGAAGGATCAGAAAGCAGATAATTAATAAATGTATGACCTTCATCATTCACTGACTTTGACGGAAGTAGTAGTAGTAGTAGTAGTAGTAGTAGTAGTAGTAGTAGTAGTA